>CM062078.1:14075734-14675734 GCA_031163375.1 Conogethes punctiferalis
ATTCTGTGGTATTAAGGTCGCAGGCTTGGTTCTGAACGGGTTAGTACTTGGCGGGCGGGCCGTGGCAGGAGCCTGTGTATGGGCCGATGGTTTCACCTTGGCTCGCCGTATATAGCTATATCTGACGAGGTCGCGATCTGTTGCGTAATCTTTGTCACTGCTTCTTCCTTTTTATGATAGACTACCATAATTATAATCCTTAAATTAACTTAAGAGGTATAGCTGTCGCAGTCATCTGGTTGAATCTCCTATTCAATTGAATCGCTAGCGCGTTCATTAAATGACGACATTCAATTGAATGACTAGACCGAACGTTGACTAAACACGCGTCACTTAACGTCCAACTAGGTAGCGGATTGAAACATAGCCCTTTGAAAAGAGCGGACGTAAAAGCAGTCAAGTGATTGTAATTTAGTTCATTTTTTTCCCGCGCGGCGTTAGTAGTCACTAAAACAAATATGGCGTCGAACATGATCACCTGAGTGATGATATTTTTTTGATTAGATTTACTTTAAACTGACTTAAACGTAATAAAATAGTGTGACAGCATGGATTTACCTATTAATACGCCGCCTCCGGATACTTTTAAAGAAAAATTAAAAACTAAACATTAAACAGTCGGCTTTTACCCATTCAACGACTATGCTAAAATGTCGTTCAGTCAAGACGTTGAACGTTTCATTCAATAACTTGACGAGTTGTCCTTTAGGCATTCAATTGAATGTCGTCATTCAATGAACGCGCTAGTCATTCAATTGAATAGCAGATTCAACCAGATGACTGCGACATAGCCATCATGTTTAAATGTTTGTCGTCTCTACCCATCTTTATGCGGTACATATATTCTCTTAATGTAAGTTTTGTAATAGCTAAACATTAAGTTACGTGCAAAATAAATCATAAATCACGCTAATTTAGTTTAAAGAATCGTTAATAAGAGAATAAGATTTGTTCAAAACGGTTATGGGACTTTACATAGATGTGATTTCTGACTCATGGATTTTGCGGAATTAAAAATTAAAGAATTAATATTATGTGCTGACCAAATTTTCCGCCTTTTATTAATAACGCTGTCTTTGTAATCGAGGATCCATTATTCTATTATTAATTGTGACCATTCATTCCACTATTGTCATTATTTCAATTGTTTGATTTCGTAAGTTGCTACTCTACATATTCCCATTAATTCCTATTTAATAAACGGCAGTAGTGAAGCAACCAAGTAGGTATACTTTCTCAATGATGAACTTGTTGCCTAAGCGAGATAATAAACATTCATTACTTCAAAACTGATTATGTTTCAAGGTCACGTTTGCAGTAGAGTGTAATACTTTCACCGTTATTGTTGTATCACTTGACGGATACTGGTTTATTAGGCTGCTTCTCTAATAATAAACATTGGCGCTTTAATACATACCAACCTTCTGGTAACATCTTTGAAATTCCCTTGTGTTTATGAGTACTATGAGCGCCTTCTTAAACATCAAAACTTAGTTTCCCATAAAAAGTATAATATCCTTGTTCTAGTCTAAATGTAATTTATATTTTAAATACTTACTACGAATCAAATTTAATGGTATTTACAACGAAACAATACCTATCATACTTAAGATAATACATCCAATTCATTTTGAATATTATCATCAACAGCTCACGTTCACTGTAAGAACATACACTTATTTATGAATTACAAATGTCGAAAACACATTGGTAGTGTCGAGCGAGAGATTAAACCGCTGCTTTCCTCCTGGAAATCAACGGCTTTAACTACTAGGCCGTTGACGCTCTGAGTGTTGCCTTATTACTAATTACCTCAATACACGACGATGACTTCACCGTGTCGTTTGTCACAACAGTCATCAAGTTCACAGCCAAAGACCTGTGACGCTAAACTACACATCAATAGGTATCTTATTACGTACTCCAATACGGGTTACGCATCATTTACCTCAAAGATGATGCTCGAAGGTGCATTAGTTGACAGTAATATGATCTGGCAAGACTTGTTTTAAGCTTACGATACGTAATTATAAACCACTGAAGACGCAACGTTGTAACCCAATCGTTTTATGCGTGTGAATGTAAAAACCGCTCATTGTCATAATGAATCGAGATCAAACATACAATTGTAATAGGTCTGAATCATAAAACTCAACAGAGCTTTTCAGACGTTGATCATATTCTATGATGAGTAAATATTATGCTTCATACTTCATCGTTTGTGGTCGATATATAAAAAAATATATTTAGTTGCAACTTGTGATGTTTTGTCCAAGACATTAAACTTATTTTTTAATAATAAAAAAAATATTATGTCAACTTCCTCTTCCGGTCTGGCCTCCTAGCAATACGCATCATGGCTAATAAGGACAAATAAATTCATTCTTCTTCTTCAACGCCAGCCTTTTAATCCACAAACCAGCATCTACAGTCCGCTACAGTCTCCGACAGTTTTGTTTTATTAATGTGAATATTATGAATAAATGAATGAATTTTCAGATACCTCAAGTGTAAATAATAATTATGGTAGATAGATATGCTTATTGGTCTCAAACATTGTTTCAGGTGAAGCAAAAAACTTGCCAGGTCGCAGTCATGGCGGGACGTGCCACCGTGATATTTACTGCGTGTTGTCCCTCGACCAGGAGGAGATATTCCGTACCTCCACTATGGAGCGAACTCTCAAGTGAGTATTCGTTTAAGTCTGGCTATGAGAGATCCCCAGAAAGTGACAACAATATTAACCATTGTGTATAAAAAAAATTAATACATAAAGCTAGGTAGGACTGCATGCATTTATGTTTTACTCTTAACCCTAAAGTCTGCTTGGAACATTTTTTATTCCCACCGCCCAAACAACGGCATTCCGGCATCCCCCAGACTGGTCGTTGTCCTTGAACTGTTACTATTTTCAAGTTTCCTGTCACCACCCCTCGTTGATAGTCGTGCCCGTTTTTGAACGTTTTGCGGATTGACATAATAATGTACCCATTGTTCGGTCCGTCGGGATTAGTTTCCGGTCTTATCTGTTGGGAACCGTTCGCCGGCGCATTCGGGGAGGGCAAACAAATTTATTGGGTCAAGGTTTAGACAGTTTACGCTAGTCGTGGCGAATTAAAATCAATTAGACCTGCTAGGTATCAAGTATGTACTACTCACTAAATGTATCGGTGTGTACTGTGTACTCACAGGGTCCTTTGATTAGTGTAATGTGCTATTAATACGATAAACAATAAAGATTTTATTTTTATACGTAACTGGACATAACGTTTAATCGATAGGTACATGATTCTCGAAAAAATATTTGATTTTTATAAAAGATCTCTAATATTAAATTGGTAGTATTGTAATAAGAATACAGTTTGGTTAATAGAGGTCTTATTTTAACTCATTCTAAAACCACTCAGAACATAAATTTTCACAATAGATGATTCACATGAAAAAATATATATTTTACAACTCTTACCTATATTCTTTCACATACTGATGTCAATGCGACAGCTCATGTTTGCTAGTCAATAATGAATGAATACCAAATTCTTCTGGCAATAGAAATATGTACCTTCTTTTTTTCTATCGCATATATTCCGTATACTTACTCATTTATTTGCTCAAATTATGTAAGCTAGATTTCACCATTGTGATTTGTTTTGGAAATAGGCGTAGGTATTCTATTACGAGTTCCACGATAAGTAGCTATATCAAATATTTAATTAATCACTGTGTACGTGATTTGATGCACCTATAAAAATGTTTCTAATTTAAATAACATTACTGTTGATTTTCTTTGCCTATTTGGAATACATAATTGCATTCTTATTATCACTTTCTATGAAGTAATATGCATTTCAATATGCCGGCGCGCTCCACTACATTTGCAGGCCTCTAGCCGTGGCTATCTATACATTGTATGTAGGTACATATGCACGTATAATATGTAATACTTCCGGTGCTAAACGATTTATTAATTCATAGGTAGGTACTTCATTAAATTGGTAACTGATTGAATGATAATAAATGATAACAACATTTATGCTATTCTTTTTTACAACAATACATTTATTTGACCCCGTAGAAGATACCTAGTTTACTATTATATGGATAAAATGATTACTTTTTCCTGTCTTATCATAATTATTATTATTATCATGTTGGCTCAAATCACTCACGCTTAATTTTACTAAAAAATTATCTATATTAATTAGTATCTAGTTCATTAACTGTTCATAAACTATCGTGTTTACAACAGTGTCGTGTGTTTATTATAAATATTTTGGATACAAAGTAGTCCCAGTCAATGAATAAACCCACGTCCATGCATTGATCCATTGCGGCTTGAATGAAAAAAATACAAACAATACTATTTTCCATTTATCGCCGAGTGTAAAAATTACCATTTGTATTAAAATTGTGAACTACGAACCAACGAAGCTTCGTCAGTTACGAATGACACGATAGTAACGTGTTAATGATGATGACAATAATTTTCACCAATGCTCATTTATACATAATTATACCTACTTAGTCTACGATAAGATCGGCTCCGGTTGAGATTATGATAAACGTGATTGTAATTCGAATGTTTTCGGGGGAGGGCTTGCGGTGCGGTCTGTCAAGTGGCGCAGGCGCAGGGGCGGCGCCGGCTCCGGACGCGCTTCCGGTGCGCGGGCGCCCGCGCGGAACGTCCCTTCCGCTGCACCCCCTCGCAACGTACACTTTTAGGAATGAATAACGAATGCACTGCGCTAACCGGCTACAGCCGTCAATTACCGACAAATCTACATATTAACCGTAGTAACTTTACTCTTAGTAGATAGATAGATATTCTATTGCAGAAAAAAAGGACAGACCGGAAATGTCAGACAGACAGAATATGTCATATTGTAGTACAATGTAGGCTGTCTTATCGCCGAAAGGGATCTCTTCAGGTATTATTCCTGACTATACCTACTATGTTCCTGATATTATTATGTCCTCACATATTATGCTGAAGAGAGATATGCTTTGCTCGTAGTCATTAAAGCCGACTAAGTGACTGTTTACTCGTCTTATTCAGCAAGAGTAAGTAAGCATATAGCACTATGTCTGTGGCTTATCAATTTAGTGCTAATATTGAGGTTACAAAGTCTCTTGGATAGTGATGTAATGCATGGTGTAAACTGGAATTTGCTATTATTAAAGTAAATATGTACTAAAAGACGACATAGACAGTTCCTGTTAAAAATTTCTTCTTTCTAATTTGAAACACAAAGTTATAATCTATATATCTATCATATAATCACAGGTAATAAACAGTTTGATAGGGAATACAAAAATGATAACGAAGACACATTGCGTTGGTTATCGTGTATGATTGGGTTGTTGTTTGTTAATGAGCGGAAGCGATAATGATTTAGTGACCCGAGAGGTGAGGGCGCATTGGCGGATATCGAAGGAAATGTCACGTCACTCGGCGAGTTAACTTAATGGGTTCTTTGTCTCGCGATACGTTATCAGTATCAGTGCAGTGCGCCCGGCCCGCTGTGCCTACTTGTCGCTGTCCAAACATGTGTTGAACTACGAGCTTTGCGAACTTTTGCATTTACTTTTGTATTTTGTGCATTATTTGAAGCAATATGAAAACGCAACAATCATAAACAAAACGGGTTTTGTTGAGAGTTTGAATAGTCGCACAACAATATGGGAACCGTTCATCGTTAGAGGCAGTCACCCAACCGAATGGTCCGTGGTTTCCTGATTTCGAATAGGACCACCCCATCTCATCGCCTGGGTGTCATAAAAGACGACTAAGCTAATATCAGGAAACGGGCTGCGGGCAGTGTTTACCTGGGTACAAATAAAACCTACTGTGGTCACCAACTCCCTTGCCAAGCGTAGTGACCAAGGCAAATCCCCCTAAATAACGATTGTCATAGGGGAGGCCTATGTCCAGCAGTGGGCTTTTGCAGGCTGATTTTTTTTTATTCAAAATCAAATCAAACGAATTTTTATTGTAGCTCGACATAGTGGCTTCCCTACGCCTGATGGAAAGCGAAAGAGAAGCCCAAGTCGCTGAGACAACTGACAATTAACTGGTCAGTTACCTGTCAGTTGCCACTGCCATGCCGGCCCAGCCCTAACACCCCACGAGCTCCGGAGACCCTACTCGCCAGCAGAAGAAACGCGACCCGGAGGTCATTTGGCTGCGGTATTCTATAGGGTGGGAGATCCTTCCCCAGACGGGCAGCTCAATTCGAGCGAAGATTCGCTATGCCCTACCTCTCTTATGATGATGATCCAATCAAAATTCAGATCTTGAGATCACGATTACCTTATTAGAACCGATCTTGAATGACCGTTTACATCCATAGTTGTAAAGTTGACGAAAATTTATTAGCACACTAATTACACATAGAACGTCAATGAATACTCGTATAGTATTGTATCATATTACGCAATAGGTTGTAAAGATCAATTTTCAAATGCAATATATTTTATGTACCTACAAGTTTACCGAGCTTCCAATTCGGTAGTAGCGTCAGAATTATTCCGGGAAGCCTGTTTGAGAACATCATAAAAAGCGGTCCATAATGTCTTAGTGTTGGTGCATCCAGCGGAAGCTTTTAAGTGATAAATTGGTCCCGGAACCTCGTGGCGCGTAAAATGAGCATCGCCCGTGCCCATATTGCCTAAGGGCGAGGAGACGAGCAGTGGTGTAGACTTGTAAATAGGCTACACCAGCGGTTCTCAATCTTTTTTGGTGACGGAACCCTTT
This sequence comes from Conogethes punctiferalis, assembly GCA_031163375.1. Taxonomy (NCBI): domain Eukaryota; kingdom Metazoa; phylum Arthropoda; class Insecta; order Lepidoptera; family Crambidae; genus Conogethes; species Conogethes punctiferalis. The sequence continues at coordinate 14,082,489 of CM062078.1, forward strand.
TGGATAGCAAAATACTTGATGGAACCCTACAATAAAACAATGGTTTTTAAGTGTATTTTTTTATTAATAAGCATAATTAGATGTAACAGTTACTTATTACTTACATAACAAGTATAATAATAGTGAATCGTGATACGCCGCGTCACTACGGTCGACTAGAGAGAGGTGTTTTGATTTTTTTTCTAACTTCTTGCGGAACCCCGACAGGGGTATCGCGGAACCCTAGGGTTCCGCGGAACACACTTAGAGTATGGCTGGGCTACACACTTCATTCGGATAGAATACGCGCAGGTGTCAAGGTTTAGGATGATCCCATAACGAGATAGAACTTTTAACTTGAAATTATTGGATTAATGCTATAACTAGTAAATTATGTATGTAACTCATTGTACAACGGCATCTATCCAAATCTGTCAAAATGTCTTGTTGATGGACGATTGGAATCTATGCATTGGACACAAATTCATTTTTTTTTGTTATGGGATCATGGGTACTGTATGGCCCTCTGTATAGTGAAAAGGCTATCAGTAACCATAACTTACAGATCTGGGTTTCAACGCTTGCGCTGCAATCAATTAAATAAGTAATGCTTTAATGATAAGAATGCTAATATTTAATAAAGGAACTATAACTAGCTTCCGCTTAATAGAAATTATTTAAACAATGATACATATTATCAGTTTCCTCAATGTAAGGATACAACAATCATTGCTAAACAGTTATGTTGAGGTTGGTTATTAAAGCTAATGAAGTCACGTTATTGTCTGGATGGCGCGCATTGTACGGCTGCGTTGCGTGTGCACTCATCCTAAGTGCAATGCTCTGGTTTCTTCGCAGAGCGTGCTATTTTGTGCTTCTCGATGCGCTCATTGCTGAGTGAGCGTTCAGTCAACAGCAAAAATGGACGGTGCGTTCGATTCTTAAGTCTACGCATTAGGGTCTATAATTTAATACATCAGATCGTCTACATCCGTTCTGTTGCCTGTACGTACCGCGTGTAGGTTTGTCCTAGTTATTTAAAAAGGCCCGTCAATGGCGAACTGGGTTAGCGCGGATGATGTTCAACATACTTCGCGTGTGTTTAATAACACTACCTCCTATTAATCATTCCTTACATTTAAAATCGTGAATTCCATAATAAATGGCTCTGTCAAATCTGTTTACACATATTCTTTAACTTCATAACTTACAAAATGTGCGAAACAAACTGAAGCAGAAAGAAAATGAATACGTAGTGATATGGTTTTACCCCTGGTATAATTTTAATAATAATTACGCGATGGTGTAGGTACTACTCGTATTTATTTTCGACATACCAGGTCATCTTACGGTATTTTAGTCTTTCCTTCCTTTGTGGTGTTTCCGCGAATCTAGGCATTTAGCGTGTATATTGCATGATGGCATATTTACATAAATCGTAATTACTGTGGATTCGCTTTGATATAGCGAAAGTGCACACAAACGATTTAATCATACCGACGTCCTCTAACTTTGCACTTGTACAAATTTAAAGGATAAGTTCTCGTTAATTTATTACTATGTACTTTTATGTACGAATATAATTTGTTATTAATTAATGTAGTAGATTTTACCTGTGTTGTTGTTTTGTTATGAACAGAGAACTTTTGGAAATTTAAGATGTTCATTACTTTTTTTTGGAAATGTAAAAAAGCTCTTATATCCAAGTAAACCTCAATCCATGACCGACGGTGAAATCATAAATTTAAATCAGCCAGTTATGTTCGAGGGTGCTAGTCAGACGGTAGCATTCAGATAACATCTGTGTCAGCGACACGAATGTTATCAACTCAGTATGTACTTACAACGAGATGACTCAATAAGTGAATGTATCAAACTAATGAACGTTCCCTGTACTTACTACGTGACGTAGCCAGTTCGCATCCGGCGCCGCCCGGTATTTATAAACCGGAGGCGGAACCGCCATGCCACCGGCCGCGCGGGGGCGGCGCGGGCGCACACCTCGTCTTGCCCGCCGTTTAATAACACCGGCGACCGGCTAAACCATTTGAATTTCATACACTACACGTGGAAGTCTGTAATTAACTTTTCCTTAACATGTACAATTGGGTTAAAAAGATGTTTTAAGAATTAGTGATTATTAAGCTGTCTGGTCTGCTATCATTGTACAAAGACGACTAGTGGCCTTAAATAGAATCTGTGGGAACATTCCATAGCATACCAAGAACTTTGGCAACTTCTTTCGCACCATTGAAAATAGGAACTCATTGTGTGCCTGTGTATTTTTCTCTTTCCTGCAATATAAAATAGCTTTGACGGAATGCTTCGTTTAAACAATCCTGTATCATACATATTGTAGGAAAGTGAAAATAAGTCTCACGGTCCTGCATAGCGGTGCCCACTGACAGGAACCCATTACGCCATTAGAATGCACCGTGGTAAATAGTCCCATTTCTGCAAACTTTTAAGAGTTCTTCTTTCGTATACCATCAAATGGACCTAGTTCTGCAGAAAGCAGCCATGTAAGGAAAAGTATGAACGGAGTTATGAGCGTTTTTCTGTCGAATGTTGTCCTTCAGTTATTTATCACTTTTCTGGTTAGTTTATATTTTAAAATCATTAGGGAAAATATAGCAGATTTTTATATCTTATTCGCTATTTCGTATCATTTAGCATAATAGGAAAATAACAACATTTTTGACATGGCTGTTTTATGCAAAAAGCCTGTTTTCATAGAACTGTCAATAAAGAATAAACCAGCCATATATGTTGGCTGTGTTCTGCATTAATTCAAAATAGAATAATAGTATGTAAAAAACAGACAAGAAAATAAACAAAATATAAGTATTATTGTTTATTTCTATAGTCTGTAGTATTTATTACACTTTTATGATTTCATCTTCTTCTTCTTCTATCTTCTTCTATCTATACATATAATAAAAATGTAACGAATCGCTGTCTGTACATGGAAGATATTTGTGAAAAAATATTATGGGAGGCCTTTATTAATGCAATAGTACCCAAAACAATGATTTTTGGAATTTTTATCTGTTTGTCGGTTTGTCTGTATGTTTGTGCACGCTAATCTCAGAAACCACGTATCCGATTAAGATGCGGTTTTCACTCATATATTGCTGGAAGCTTCCCTTAACATTTAGTGTTTGTTTCATGTTAATCGGTCCATAAATAAAAAAGTTACGTCCATATAACTAATCACGTCGAGCCTGCTGTACGTTTGCGCGGGTATATAAAGCGCGCCGAGATCTGCGCCGCGCCGCTGCCAGCTGCCAGGCACTGGGGGTCATTAAAATCACTACCCAAGAAACTATTCCACGCGGACGAAGTCGCTGGCACAGCTAGTGTAAAATATTATTTTAAGTTCGTATTAAAACAATAAAAAAACGTAGAAATCTTTATTTTGTAAAAAATTAAACAGTCTTTATTCTCCTCTTACATTAATGGACACTACTCATTAATTGACATTGCAATCAAAGAAAATCTAATCAACCGTCAATATGCTTAATTTGTTTTCACTGTTCCTCTTCTAAATTAAAATCCAATTCGGCATTAGGCCCGTCAATGTCATCTTCAATACCAGTTTCACCAATATAAGAGTCTAGCATCCTCCGGAATCAGATGTTTTATAGATATTATATCCCGTAATTTGGGCTCCGTGATCGGCTTTCCATTAGGCCATAATTTAGATAGCTTACTCTTAAATTCACCTACTTCTGGATTATTACAGTTTAGATTTCTTTTAGATAGTTTGCGAGTAATATCCAAACAGTCAAAATGTGCTTCATCAAAGTTAGACTTCATATAGATATGATATTTTTGTGTCTTTGATGCTTTTATTTCTCGTGTTTTCAGCCAATTAACTTTGTCATTATTTGTCGTTTTCTTCCCATTTATTATTAGCTTTTCGAGTTTTTCAACACTTTGCATTTGGCATGTTATTAAAGGGGTTTTCTTCTTGCATACATTCATAATTTGAATATAGTCGTCAGGCGTATAAATCCTTTGATTGTATTTTAAGGCTCTCTCAATATCACCGAAGTCCTTGTCATTGGGCAAGTAACTGTGTCCTGGCATCAAATACTTAAAAGTGATAGATTCAAGGTTGGGTTTCATCACAAGCACCACTTTCATCATGAGAGTAATTTTTATGTTCCTGTTTTGACCGCCGCAGGAATCCGACCAAAGAATCAAATGTTTTATTTTGTCGGAGACATTCTTATCAATGTGTTTCAGAAGAGACGATCCTACTTCCTGTGCGCCACGTCCAGCCTGACCCTCGATCCATGTGTAACAGTAACTTTGGCCGTTTTTAGCACTGTGGACACCCAAATTATAGAGCCAAATCTGTCTTTTGTAAAAAATTATATTCGTCTGAATCCTAGGTAATGGCAGTGTCTTTTGCATATCAAACGTGAGGCATTCGACGTCATCCTGATGTTTAGCTAAATTCATATCCATTTTTAATTGAGATCTTGCTCTTTCAGCCTGCAGAAGATGATTTTTGTGTGTTTCTTTTATAGAAGTGACGTCTTCTCCCTGTTTTTGAGCATTTAATAATTCAATTCGGAATTTATCACATAGATTGCATGTATCTTTGCTAAGTATTTTAACTTTAATGTTATAGTTGCTGTAGAAGAATTTTTTGAAGAAACTATAACTCACAGAATTCAAGCCCACCTTCGCTTTATATTGATCATATACCTCAGTCAAGGTCACTCCTGGCTTGAAATATTTAGCCGATGTTTTAGCCCTGCTATAATGTGACGTGTACAGTGGAAGCGAATTAATGTATTCTGTAATTTCTTGCTTACGCAAATCAGCTATCCTATTCTCTGCATCTTGCCTTATACCCCTTTGGTCTAGCAATGGTTTTCGGGAATTTATTTTATTCATAGCTGTTACAATCCTTGTAGAACATATATTCAGAGTTTTACAGAACATGTCCCTACATACATTAAAAGTTTCTATTTTAAATCTTTAAAGAATAGGTATTTATTAAAATTGTATAAAACAGCCTGGGTGAAGATAGAAAAAGCCAAGTATGGATTAAACAATTTACAGAACACAGCCAAATTACATGGGCTGTTTTTTACTAAATTTGATCTACGATGCCTCCTAACATTTTGAAATTTGTATAAAACAGCCATATAGAAGGCTGACTTATGCAATATCTAGATAATGAAGTTTGTGTCAAAATTGGCTGCATTTTACACCATGATGACTGTTTTCTACAAAATATTTTTGTTAGAAGGCTGCATTTGACAACTCATATCTCCGCCGTTAAAAGAGATATTGACATGGCTGTCTTTGTAAAAAATCCGGCATGTCAAATTTAGTATGGCTGTGTTAATAACTCAATTTTCTAAAAAGTGCCACATGGCTGCTTTCTGCAGAACTGGGTCCAAATGTAAATCTGACGACAAAACGCTTGATACTCATCTTAGATTTCTATATCTTAATATAGAAATCTATGTTGTAATTATTATGTTCTTATTGAATACTTCATACCAAGTTAATACTGGACGAATGAAAATCAAACTGCATTACATTTGCTCAAACATAGTGTTGTTTTTTCGGCATACACATTTGTAAACTCACAGTAAATGGTAGTTGTAAATACTGTCCAAAACAAAGAGACTTGGTGAAGGAGGAGCGACAAACTTTCACCGGTGGGGCCTACGCACGCGCTTGTTATTTAGGCGTTTCATTATTATCACGCACATCGAGGCGCGGGCGCGGCTCCGAACACTTCACACACAGAGCAAGCAAATCGCAAAGACTATCGCAGTCCACTGCTGGACCTTCCACCTTCCTTTCCAATTGACCGTTACTTTGGACTGACATATGAAGGCTTTACCCATATACGCCACCCTGGGCAGGCGGGTTGGTAATCGCTGGGCGTAGCTCCTCCAATAAAGGACCATCTGGATCATCTGGACCATTCATTGATATGCTTAGGTGCTTCAACACTGCGTTTATCTACCAAACTGCCATACAGGTCAGATCCGATGTGCGGTGCCGTAATGCAATAAATGGCCTCAGACTTAACTTATCAAATCAACCAATCAGGATTAATGAAAACGAAGCCGTAATTAGGGTTCCGTAGCCAAAATGGCAAAAACGGGACCCTTATAGATTCGTCATGTCTGTCTGTCTGTCTGTCTGTCTGTCCGTCCGTATGTCACAGCCAGTTTATTTCGAAACTATAAGAGCTACATTACTGAAATTTGGTACGTAGATGTATTCTGTGAACCGCATTAAGATTTAAAAATAAAATCAGAAAAAAATCCAAAATTTTTGGGGTTCCCCATACATAGAACTGAAACTGAAAAATTTTTTTTTCATCGAACCTATACGTGTGGGGTATCTATGAATAGGGATTTGAAAATGATGTTGAGGTTACTAACATCATTTTTTTCTAAACTAGATAGTTTGCGCGAGAGACTCTTCCAAAGTGGTAAAATGAGTGTCCCCCCCCCCCCCCCCCCCGTAACTTCTAAAATATGGGCATGATGAAACTGAAAAAAATATATCATGTGTATCACTATGCAAACTACTAACGAAATTTGGTTTGAATCAAATCTAGCCAGTAGTTTTTTTTTAAACGTCATAAATCAAATTACCTAATTTTTTCATTTAATCGGTGGTACGGAACCCTACGTGCGCGAGTCCGACTCGCACTTGGCCGGTTTTTCTCTTATTTCGAAACACCAATAGCCTATAAAACTTAGTAGTGTCTAACTGCTTCCCGAGTTTTCAATTTAGATTAAAGTCTGCCCATAGTGCCCATATAATATATTTAGCTGGGGATCCTGAACAGAGTGCGGAGGTTCTTTGCGCCGGGGGAATTGTGTCTTTTATATAAGACGCAAGTTCGTTCCTGCGTAGAGTATTGTTCGCATCTCTGGGACGGGTCTGCTAAATATCTCCTCGATGCCCTCGACAGAATGCAGCGAAGGGCTGTTCGTATCATAGGTGATGATAAAGTTACTGGGTCCTTAGAACCTCTTCAACTGCGAAGAGATGTTGCGTCCTTAAGTGTGTTTTATCGCCTATACCATGGTGAGTGCTCTGAAGAGTTGTTTTCTATTGTGCCTCCTTCTCTCTTCCGCTACAGAACCACTCGTGCTGGCCTCCGTTGTCACAGCTTTACCGTCGAGAACATCCCGTCGCGTACAAAAAAGTTCGGCAATTCCTTCCTTTGCCGTGTTGTTAAAATGTGGAATTCATTGCCAGCACATGTGTTTCCTCCTTCTTTCGATATAGGATCCTTTAAACGGGGCGTGAAGAAGCATCTTATGGGCCGGCATGGCGGTGGCAACTGACAGGTAACTGGCTTGGTTACCTGCCCGTTGTCGCAGCGACTTGGGCTTCTCTCTCGCTTACCATCAGGCGTAGAGTGGCCATTATGCCGTGCTACTATAAAAAAAAAAAAAAAAAATAAACTTTTATGACCCTTTTCTTAGAAGTCGGTGCACTTAATAACGCGTTTTATTATTCAATTTGACTGTTTTTAAGAAATTTAGCACAAGTGCAATGAAAGGATTTGATTTTATGATGAGAAATGTTAAAAAGCGTTCTCATGCTGGTTTAATGGAGGGTTTCTAATTTTGTACCTGCTATTCAAATTAAGTCTGTTCAAAGTTGCATTGTAGGCAGTGGGCGCGAGATACTAGGCAGCCACCCCACGCGAGTAACTACGCTCCATAATAAATATCTTACCAGTTGAAAGCTCGATAACGCTTGTTGTATAAATATACTAGTCAATGCGAATAAATTAGTGCAAGATAATTCTCGACAGTTGACACTATCGGACCTCGTGATCTACATTAATTTGTGTCCCCCTGTCATGACTAATTATATCATTTGTTTTGTTACAGTCCATTCTTCGGCGAGGAATTCCAGTTCGAGGTACCCCGAAGATTTAGATACCTCTCCATTTACGTGTTCGACCGTGATAAGCATCTCAAGCAGGACAAGGTGCTCGGCAAGGTGGCCATCAAGCGAGAGGACCTGCAGCGGTACAACAACAAAGACCATTGGTTCGCCCTGCGGCCGGTCGACGCGGACTCAGAGGTGCAGGGCAAAGCACATATCGAGCTTTCACTGGAGGATTCGAGAAAACGACTGCGCATGGAGCCCAAGCCGCCCGACCCGGACTACGCGGCCGACAGCTCGTCGAAAAATAAAGGCAACAATCTCGTCAGGCTATCCGAATATTGTAAAGAGAGTATGCGGTTCGGCTCCTGCTCGAGTTCCACGAGCAAGAAGCTGTTGAGTGCGGTAGCGACGGAACCTTCGCTGGCGCTGTCGCGCTCGGAGAGTTTGAAAGACAGGGCACAGTGGGGCACCCGGACGAAACCCCCTATGCACACCATGTCCGAGTCGGACACCTCCCCCACCCCCACCGCCGCCGACTACTGGTCGGACCCGGAGCGGCACTGCACGGCTCGAGTCGGCCCGGACACGCTCCGGCTCCGCGTGCTAGAGTGCTCCGAACTCACCACCAAAAACGGACAGTGCGACCCGTTCGCTCTCGTCACGTTACTGTACTCCAACGGGCGAAGAGTAGAAAGGCGTACGAAGCCCAGAAAGAAGACTGTTAACCCACAATTCGACGAAATATTCTGTTTTGATCTCGTTATGGATGCCGATCCGAAAGATAAGGACGGTTCTCAAACGGTGAGTTTGCAGAATTCATTATGACGTGAATCGTAGTTGTTTACTTTGTGAATCGTATTATGGTTATTGTATATTGTTGTTGATTGTGCAGGCGGGTGTGGCATGCGAAGCGAGAGTTTCAGTGTGGCACGACGCCGCTACTCCTGTCTTCCTCGGCGAGGTTCGGTTGCAGCTACGGCAAACGGCCCTCGCTCCCTTACGCGCTTGGTAAGTGCTGTTATCTTAAAATATAGCTAATTGTATGATAAACATGGCCTGACTGGCCCAGTGCCTCAATTGACCAAACACAAAAAAATTAATCGGCCGGGCGGCCGCGCGGCATTCACCAACCACCGCCGTCGTTCGGCGTTACGTCACTCTGATGCTTAGTTTTGCCACACGCACAGGATGATTCCTTACGAGACCTCAACAATGCCAACTCGACTGTACGTCTTATGAGGAACCTTCTTGCCTCGCGCCTCGGTTTTGTGGAACCAACTTCCTGCGACAGTCTTTCCGAACAGCTAAGACTTGGGAACCTTGAAGAAACTCTGAAGGTTTATTCATATTTGCTAGCTATGCCGGCGGCGTCGCACGCGTGCATATCGGGTTTCAAAAATAACGGACTTCCATAAAATGATACCTAGATTTTAAGGTAGACTTCTAGCAATACATTGGTGAAAACCGCATTTAATTCCATGCAGTATTTTTCGCGTGATGCGCGATCAAACATACAGATAAAAAAGTCTCCCGTTTTCCCAAAGCGTGATGAAAAGTATACTATAACCTGCCCTGCAGTATGAAGACTAATTGTACCAAGTTTCGTCAAAATCCGTCCAGTAGTTTTTTTTTTCTATAACGAACAGACAGACAAAAATTTCACTGATTGCATTTTTGGCATCAGTATCGATCACTAATCACCCCCTGATAGTTATTTTGAAAATATATTTCTGTACAGAATTGACTTCTCTACAGATTTATTATAAGTATAGATATAGATTAGAAGAAAGTATTCATATTTAAAAGGGCGGCAGCGACCCTAAACTCGGTTAGAGTTGCGGGTGTCCATGGGCGGTGTCGACTGCTTACCATCAGGCATTACACTTGCTCGTCTGCCGCCTCTCGCATAAAAAAAAAACAATGCTGATGATGATTATTGTGTAGGTTCTTCCTAACGTCCCGGGCGGGCGGAGCGCTGTCGCGGGGCGCCACGCCGCCGGGCACGCGGCTGTCGGCGGCGGGCGCGGCGGCGCTGGGCTCGCTGCGGCTGCTGCTGCAGTACACCGTCGACCACGTGTTCCCGCTCGACCACTACAGGAAGCTAGAGGAGTGCTTCCTGCGCAGCGTGCATCAGAAGGTGACGACACTGCTGGAAATTATTTATTTAATCATCATCATCATCAGCCTATTACTATATCCACTGCTGGACATAAGCCTCTCCAGTTGAGCAAACATCTGGAGGATATACCCATAATCGCCACGCTGGGCAGGCGTGCTGGCGATCGCAGGGCTTAGCTTCTTGCTCCGGTGACGCTGCTGCCCGTCACCGGTCTTTAGTATTTAGCTACGCCTTCAATTGTGATGGTTATACCGCCAACAGTCGGTTGCCAGCGCCTCTTTTCGTATTCGGCAGGATGCACCACGGGCAGGTGAGGTTGGCTTAGAGCGAAAAGATGATAGGCCGCTCCCTTACATCCCATTTATTTATTTATTTAATTTTTATTGCACAGTAAAGTAGTGTACAAAAGGCGGACTTAATGCCACATAGGCATTCTCTACCAGTCAACCATTGGGCTAAGCAGAAACTAGCGATAGGGTAGAGTGCCAAAAAGTTTGTTTGAAAGACAAAATTCATTTACGTTTATCTTATAATTTCAGCCAATCACAGCGTCTGCGGTGTACATACTGGGTGAAATAGTCGGCAGCAAGACTGACGCGGCGCAGCCCCTCGTGCGGCTGTTCACGCACCATGATCTCATAGTGCCCATCGTGAAGGAGCTCGCCGACGCCGAGATATCCGCCCTCACGTGAGTGCTGCACTGCTGCTTTGACTAGGGGTGAGAGCCTTCCGCTCCCCCAAAACGGCCCGGCAATGATGACAAGGCCTCATCCAAGGTCATTTATTTTGATATAAAAAAGCCGCTTTGTAAAGTACTATGTATGAACATAATTGTCTATCGCGGGTAGGGTCTCGAGGGTGGCACATCGATGCCGATTCATAAGAAAATTTGTTTATATTATACCCGTACATTTAGACGGCTCCTCACAATGGCAAAAGTCCAGTTAACTTCCTATTGTGTACTGTGTCGCGATATCAACATCATCATTAGCCTATACATAGATGTCCACTGATGGACATAAGACTAAATAACTTGTAGGGAGTAAGAAATTGCGCGCGGTGGAATGCAGAGTGCCGTGCCACACGCAACATCCGCGCGCATCTCCCAAGATTCGGCCGGTATAAACCGAGGGTTGATATGGCCATGGAAGAGTGGTGGGACGTGATGGACATAAGCCTCCCCCAATGACCGATTTATTAGGGGGAATTTGACAGTTTAGGTACGCTAGGCAGGCTGGCTGGGTTGCGGCTCGGTGACCCAAGTAAGTGTTGCTGCCCGTTTCCCTCAGTTGTCTTTAACGACACCCACGGGATAGGCTTGTATTCTAAATTCGGAACCCACAAGGACGCACGGCCGCGATATTAACGGCTTTGACAACGTTTGCAGGGACGCGACGACGATATTCCGCGGCAACACGCTCGTATCCAAGATGATGGACGAGGCGATGCGGCTGAGCGGCGCGGCGTACCTGCGCTCCGTGCTGCGGCCGACGTTGGCGGCCGTGCTGGCGGAGCGGCGGCCGTGCGAGATAGACCCCGCCCGCGTGAAGCCCTCCGCCGCAGTCATCGCCAACCTCGCCAACCTGAAGGACTACGTGGAGCGGGTGAGTGAGCGGCGCAGCGTACACAACAGCACAGGTGATGCGGCGGCCGTGCGAGATAGACCCCGCCCGCGTGAAGCCCTCCGCCGCAGTCAGCGCCAACCTCGCCAACCTGAAGGACTATGTGGAGCGGGTGAGTGAGCGGCGCAGCGTACACAACAGCACAGGTGATGCGGCGGCCGTGCGAGATAGACCCCGCCCGCGTGAAGCCCTCCGCCGCAGTCAGCGCCAACCTCGCCAACCTGAAGGACTATGTGGAGCGGGTGAGTGAGCGGCGCAGCGTACACAACAGCACAGGTGATGCGGCGGCCGTGCGAGATAGGCCCCGTCCGCGTGAAGCCCTCCGCCGCAGTCAGCGCCAACCTCGCCAACCTGAAGGACTATGTGGAGCGGGTGAGTGAGCGGCGCAGCGTACACAACAGCACAGGTGATGCGGCGGCCGTGCGAGATAGACCCCGCCCGCGTGAAGCCCTCCGCCGCAGTCAGCGCCAACCTCGCCAACCTGAAGGACTATGTGGAGCGGGTGAGTGAGCGGCGCAGCGTACACAACAGCACAGGTGATGCGGCGGCCGTGCGAGATAGACCCCGCCCGCGTGAAGCCCTCCGCCGCAGTCAGCGCCAACCTCGCCAACCTGAAGGACTATGTGGAGCGGGTGAGTGAGCGGCGCAGCGTACACAACAGCACAGGTGATGCGGCGGCCGTGCGAGATAGACCCCGCCCGCGTGAAGCCCTCCGCCGCAGTCAGCGCCAACCTCGCCAACCTGAAGGACTATGTGGAGCGGGTGAGTGAGCGGCGCAGCGTACACAACAGCACAGGTGATGCGGCGGCCGTGCGAGATAGACGCGGGCCGTCAAGCCCTCCGCCGCCGTCAGCGCCAACCTCGCCAACCTGAAGGACTATGTGGAGCGGGTGAGGTGTGTGTGTGTGTCACAACTATGTGCAAACAAAGATGTTCACACTGTCTATTACAACTTTTATGATCCCATTCGAATTCCGTTTCTTTTTCAAGACTCAACCGGATCATATTCATTAAGTAAGATAATTCGGGAGAGCCATAATCGCCACGCTTGACTAGCGGGTTGGTGGCCGCAGTAGGGTTTATTTGTATCCAGGTACGTTTACCACCTACCTAGCAGTACCCAGCTGTTCGCTTCCTGATATTCAGTAGTCCCGTAGTCGAAACCGAAGGCTTTGACCGCCGTGAAATAAGACACAATACAAAAAAGTATTGTTATCGACGCATATAAACATCACTAGTGCTCATGTATCTGGTTACCTTTATAGTTAATAAATAAATTAAAAAACATAAATAAGACATAAAGCCATGAGAGTACAAACCTGTATCCAATCGCAGGTTGTACAAATCCCTGTAAATTACTACTTCATAGCTACCTAGTAGCATCAGCAATGATTTTTTAAATTTATATATTACTAGCAGTGCCCGCGACTTCATCCGCGTGGAATAGTTTTTTTTTTTTTTTTTTTACATTGAAACTTTGATAATTGTGAAGGGATTATATTCGGAGCGCGTGGCAGCTGCGTCCGGGTTCCGTCGTCGACTCCGCTTCCCGGCGTCCCAGTGCTCCCGGCGGCTGAGAGGGGGCGGTGCGGGGTAGCGCGGGGCATCGCGGTCGCGCATCGTTTCCCCCCGCTCCCCGCGTTGACTAACACTCCGCGCTCACCTTGCGCGCGAACATACATTTTCCACTATATCTTCGCTCCTAATAGTTGCAGCGTGATGTTATATAGCCTAAAGCCTTCCTCGATAAATGGTCTATTCAACACAAAAAGAATTTTTCAATTCGGACCAGTAGTTCCTGAGATTAGCGCGTTCAAACAAATAAACAAACATACAAACTCTTCAGCTTTATAATATTAGTATAGATTTAAAACCGCAAATAAAATTTATCTTAGATTTAATTTAAAAAAATAAGGCTAACTAACGTGTCACATTGATGCAGGTATTCGACGCGATCACGTCGTCGTACGCGATGTGCCCGGCGGCGATGTGCCGGCTGTTCGACGCGCTGCGGCAGTGCGCGGCGCGGCACTTCCCGCGCAACGCGGAGGTGCGCTACTCGGTCGTCTCGGGGTTCATCTTCCTGAGGTTCTTCGCGCCCGCCATACTCGGCCCGAGGCTCTTCGATCTCACTACTGAACAAATTGTGAGTATCTTCTTATTTGTTTGACTGATTGGGCAAACGGGCCTGAAGGTCACCTTATGATAAGTGATCACTTCACCCCATGGACACCGTAACGCCAGAGGAGTCACAGGTTGCTGGTCTTTGAGATATTTCTCCACCTGTATCCCGAGGCTGTTTCCCGAGAACCAATAGGCTGTTATGATTAAAAATTTTAATTAGTCCGTCTCTTAGCTTATTAAAAATAAAAGACACGTATTTTTTTATTTGTAAATTAGACTAAAAATTACAAAGTTATAGCCCGTTGAATTTCAACGCCACGCGTAATTTACGCGTGACGTTACTTGGTGAGGCATTTTTACGGGAGCGAGTGACGTCAAAGACTCCCACTCCTAACTTTTGATGCCTTGTATCTTTGTTATTGTTTATTTGAATGAAAAAAGGATCCGTGCCGTGACTGATATACCTGTTTAGTGAATAGCAAAATCACTACTATATATAACTGTCTATCTGAGTAGTTTAGGCTTTGATTAGACATTACTTTGCATATTTCTTGCTTTGCGTTTGCAGAGAGTACGCCAAATCCGAGGCGGGTATCCGAGAGTATGATACTCCCTTTCAGGTCCACGGTGGATTTCAACAATTTGGCGAGCTGATCAGCATTTGAAAGTTACAGTCAGACTGTGGGAACCAAAGACGAATAATTCTCTAAAACAAAAAGTGTAGAAAGTCCACCCAGAGTTTCTAAAACCGGCACTGAATGTATTCGTTTTGTTGCAGGACCCACAAACAAACCGGACGCTGACGCTGATCTCGAAGACAATCCAGTCGCTGGGCAACCTGGTGAGCAGCCGGTCTGCTCAGCAGGTGTGCAAGGAGGAGTACATGGCCGAACTGTACCGCAGCTTCTGCACGCCCAGACATGTAAGTACAGTATTAATGTTTTACAATCTTATTATAATGGAGTAATGTTCAAATTCATGTACATCGGCTTCTGCCGAGCGCCGTTGCTTTGTCAAATATATTATTTGATTTTAATTTCTACAGGTGCAAGCAATAAAGCAGTTCCTCGAAATAATCTCCACCAGCACGGACACGCAGAACAACAACGTACAGGAGACGCCCGTCCTGCTCAAAGAGGGGTGAGTTTGCCACTGTTTGTGTTTATCTGTATAGTTGCACAGAAGTCAAGGAACATTGTGTACCAATCAACTGCAAGGCGAGGCTGGACTGTGTGAGAAATGAAATGCGTGTCAAAGGTGTGAGTGTGGAGATGACGTCTGATAGAGGAGAGTGGAAGAAGAAAACATGTTGTGCCGACCCTACTTAGAATGGGATAAGGGCAGGAGAATGATGATGAGAATACTATTCTTTGTTGAAAATCATACATAGTTGACTTAAAACTAAGGTACACTAATATGTTAATATTGACGTTAGTAACGCTTCTTGTTTAAAAATATGAATTTTCTGTTCTTGCGTCATTTGGAATAGATATGGGTATGTATTGAGGTTATGCTTAAGTTTACATTGACTTCTGGCTGATATATTGAAATATGCGATGGTGTATAAATAGCCATCACTTAGCTAGGCAAAAGCTATATAGTAATAATCACCATATTTTATTATCCTTTGGTTCTTTAAAAATATATTTAAACATAAAATATTTTGAGAACATACCCTCTGGCTGTAGTGATTGCTCTCCAACGAATCGAAAACTAATCACAGTCACAAATAAAGCTTCTAAAGCCGAAAAGCTTTTTTAAAAAAAAATATTAATACACCGATCTACAATAGTTGCAATTATTTAGCCTCCAGTCTAGTGCATGTTTCCTTTAATTCCTGACATATAAATGATACTGACTACGCGTACATTCCAGGACGATGATAAAGCGGTCGGAGGGCGTCCGCGGCGGCGGCGGCGGCTCGCCGCGCCGGCGGTGGACGCGCGCCGCGCACGCGCACGCCAAGCGGAGACACTTCCGCCTCACCAGGTTGGCACTTATATAATTTCCTTTTTTTTTCTAGCCTCTATTGCCCCATTGCTGGCCAAAGACCTCTAGTGCAGTCATTGAAGCATTATAGCTCCGACTTTTTTAACTGTGAACCGAATTGCATAAAGTTTGGGAATTAGGTTCATCTTACCATTAACTTCAAAAGTGCCAATGATTTGAACTCCGCCACCACCCTGGTGGTTGCTATCCCTTCTCGGGAGTCAATGGTTTTTTTTTTTCGAAAAATCTAATACTTTTCAAGTTATTGGCAATTAAAAATTCGCAAATTTTTCACGTTTTTCATCGGTTTTTTTTTTTCAAATATCTCCAAAAATATACGTTTTATCGAAAATTTTATAAGGAACAAAATTGTAGCAAGAAATGGAAAAAAAAATGAACAATTTGGTTTTTATAAAGTATTCCAAGTGTAATTTAGCTAGATAATAAATAACCCAAGACATGCCACGCTGGGCCACACAGCGCCACCTAGCCCCAAACTAAGCCGAAGCTTGTACTATGGCTACTAGACAACTGATAAACTTACTTAGATACATTTTTTTTTAAATATTAAAGATAGATAGATATTAAAGATCAAAGCCGTTTGTTCTTTTATCTTAAATTTAATCGATG
The DNA here is from genome assembly GCA_031163375.1 of Conogethes punctiferalis. Classification (NCBI taxonomy): domain Eukaryota; kingdom Metazoa; phylum Arthropoda; class Insecta; order Lepidoptera; family Crambidae; genus Conogethes; species Conogethes punctiferalis. The sequence goes on from CM062078.1 coordinate 14,098,851, forward strand.
TAGTCAATGCCATTTATCAGCGAGCAAATGCATTTTATGCTTTCTAATTAAAAAGGGTTTTGTAGTGCTTAAACTTTTATACCTAATCCCTGTGGTCACTTTCCCGCTTTCGAAGCATTACACATTTGCGTATACATTGCTCTGTATGTATAGTCATGGTGTCTGTTGGTCCAGTTGCGAGCTGACGTGGTCGCGCTGCGGCGCCAAGACGCCGGCGCACCGGCTGGCGCTGTCGGGCGTGCTGGCCGTGGCCGCCGTGGACAGCCCGCCGGCGGGCGCGCCGCTCGGCGCCAACAACATCTTCCAGATTGGTAACTACACACTTATATCATACTCATCTATTTTTGTTGAGGGAATATAGACCGACGAGTATGTTTTTCCATGTGGCCAAATTTGGAACTAAAGCCATTCTCCTACAGAATGTCCCTTTCCTGACACTGTTGTTTTACAGTAATGTCAGTCATGGGACAAAACATCCTTGTCGCTTGTCTGTCTATTGGGAGATTTTGATATCATAATCCATTGCGATATTCGCACAGTACCTTATATTGAGATTGTTGTGAAAATATGATCTACATTTTTTTCTCAAATTTGGATAGTGATTAGAATATCGTTGGCTTATTCTTTGTATTAAATGTGGGATATCTGTGTAAGTCCACACAGAGGACTGTGTGGTGCGGTAAATAATAGAAGTGTAAAGTCCAGAAAGAAATATAATTATATGTTCTGTAGAATATGAATATAATTACATATTGGATATGGTCGGAATGCGCGGCGGGGAACGACTGCCCGTTAGGCAGCGCACGATACTAAACTCCTAATATAGCGCTACAATAGTATACATTGTGTTTCCAGTGCACCGCGAGCGCGTGGTGTTCATCCAGGCCGGGAACTGCGTGGAGCGCGCCGAGTGGGTGCGGCTGCTGGCCGCGCTGTGCCGCGCCGCGCCCGCGCCCGCGCACCGCGGCTACTACGCCGGCGCCGTCTGGACCTGGTCAGTGACACACTGTACACTACTGCACACTACGACACTTTAGCTGCGTGCACCGCGCCGAGTGGGTGCGGCTGCTACTTATCGCTAATTCGTGTTCACACAACAAAAAATATTTTTATATTAGCGCTTCAAAGTTGAACTTTAGTATGGCAATTAAACACGAATATTATTTTTACAGTTGTGGGCGGGCAGAGCCGGACGCGGAAGGGTGCGGCGGGCGGACGGATGCGTGCAGCGAGGAGGGAGTGGGGGAGGCGGAGACTGAACGCGCGCCGGCGGCGCTGGCACTGAGGCTGGACCCGGCGCGCGACCTGCAGCGGCTGCACGCGCTGCTCGTGGCGCACGCGCAGCGCCTCGACGAGCGCGTGCTGCGGCTCACAGGTGCGCTACATGCGGTACTGCGGCTGCACGCGCTGCTCGTGGCGCACGCGCAGCGCCTCGACGAGCGCGTGTTGCGGCTCACAGGTGCGCTACGTACGGTACTGCGGCTGCACGCGCTGCTCGTGGCGCACGCGCAGCGCCTCGACGAGCGCGTGCTGCGGCTCACAGGTGCGCTACGTACGGTACTGCGGCTGCACGCGCTGCTCGTGGCGCACGCGCAGCGCCTCGACGAGCGCGTGTTGCGGCTCACAGGTGCGCTACGTACGGTACTGCGGCTGCACGCGCTGCTCGTGGCGCACGCGCAGCGCCTCGACGAGCGCGTGTTGCGGCTCACAGGTGCGCTACATACGGTACTGCGGCTGCACGCGCTGCTCGTGGCGCACGCGCAGCGCCTCGACGAGCGCGTGCTGCGGCTCACAGGTGCGCTACATACGGTACTGCGGCTGCACGCGCTGCTCGTGGCGCACGCGCAGCGCCTCGACGAGCGCGTGCTGCGGCTCACAGGTGCGCTACATACGGTACTGCGGCTGCACGCGCTGCTCGTGGCGCACGCGCAGCGCCTCGACGAGCGCGTGCTGCGGCTCACAGGTGCGCTACATACGGTACTGCGGCTGCACGCGCTGCTCGTGGCGCACGCGCAGCGCCTCGACGAGCGCGTGCTGCGGCTCACAGGTGCGCTACATACGGTACTGCGGCTGCACGCGCTGCTCGTGGCGCACGCGCAGCGCCTCGACGAGCGCGTGCTGCGGCTCACAGGTGCGCTACATACGGTACTGCGGCTGGTTTACGCAACCTGCAGCGTAAAATGATAACAGTGTAATGGGCGCCACATAAGTATTATCCTTCAACGCGCCTGGAGAGTAGTTGCACTGACTTTTGTAGTTGATTCGCTGTGCCATACTGAGAGATTGTGACCCATTTACTTATTTGACTACGGTTTGTTGTTGCAGATGTGGTGAATGTGGAGGAGCGTGAGGCGGAATCGACGACGCTGCGCGACTTGCAAAAGGCCATGTTCGACCTCGAGCATCGGCATCGGATCTACAGGAGGTCTCTCGCGAGAGAAACAAAATATGGCAGCAAGTGAGTGTAATATATAGGTATAATTAATTATATACCTTGTATGCAGGTTTAGTTTACGTAGTATATTATACAAAAATTAATAATTCTACTGAAACGTATATAGTACTAGCAGTGCTCGCGACTTCGTCCGCGTGGAATAATTATTTTTTCCCCGTTTTTTTTTACATTTTCCATTATTTCTTCGCTCCTAATAGTTGCAGCGTGATGTTATATAGCCTATAGCCTTCCTCGATAAATGCTCTATTCAACACAAAAAGAATTTTTCAATTCGGACCAGTAGTTCCTGAGATTAGCGCGTTCAAACAAACAAACAAACAAACTCTTCAGCTTTATAATATTAGTTAAGATTGTTCATTTAAAAATGTTATACCTATAATAATGCTATGTTTTACCACCAGGCAAGCGCCAATCGGCGACGACAACTACCTCCACCTGGCGGGCGCGGCGAGCAACGTCGACGTCGACCCATTCCACTGGCGGCCGTGGCGCAGCGACGCCTCGCCCACCGTCGACCTCGACGGGAAGACGCTCCCGCTGCAGTCCTCGCTCGACATCGGCTCGAGCACCGAGTCGGTCAAGCTGGGCCGGCACGGCGACGAGCGCTCCTCCGGCAAGTCGAACAAGTCCACCGCGAGCGGCTACCTCACCATGTCCTGCCTCAAGCACGAGCCCTCCGAGGACAGCGACGCGTCCGCCGAGCGGCCCGCGCGGCCGCCCAAGCCGGCGCGCCTGTCGCCCGCGCGCGCCGCCGCGCTCTGCGAGTACGTGGACGTGGAGCCGCGCCCGCCCGAGCGCCGCCCGCGCGCGCCCGCCTGCCGCGAGTACGAGCTCATGGCGGACTTCGCCACGCGGCCCGCCGCCGCCGCCGCGCCGCCCGCCGTGCCGCCGCGCCACCACCCCCGCGCGCGCGCGCCTCCCCCCGCGCCCCGCGCCGCCCGACACGCGCGCCTCCTGCGCCAGCCTGCCCGACGCCGCCGACGACAGCCTGCTCGACGAGCTGCAGCGCGACACCTACTGCGTGCTCAAGGTCTGCGAGGACGACGCGCCCGACGACGAGCCCGCCGACGACCACGCCTTCTCGCGGGCGAGCATGAAGAGGAAGTCGAACCCGATCAAGTCGCAGGCGGGCGCGACGAGGCCGCTGAAGACCTCCAACTCGACGTCGAACGTGCACGACGCGGGCGCCTCGACGTCGCGCCCGCTCACCGAGAGGCTGACGCCGTTCTTCCTGAAGAAGAAGAAGCCGCCGGAGGAGGCGCAGACGGCGGGCAGGTGTACGCGGAAGGAGGACAATCTCATCGGGCGGCTGACGCCGCGGTTCGGCCAGTCGCGGCTGTACGGGCGCGGGCAGTCGCTCGAGCTCGCGCCGCCGGAGAGTCGCAAGCGCATCGAGCGCTCGGCGACGACGGTCAACATCCCGACGCGGCCGATCAACTCGTCGATAGTGGCCAACCTGAAGTTCTTCAGCCTGCACCGGTACGGCGCGCAGGAGGACGTGGAGTGCCGCGCGTTCGTGCGCACGGAGGCGGAGGGCGAGGCGGCGCCGGCGGACGCCGCGTGGCACCGCGCGCCCTCGCTGCTGGCCGCCGCCACCAGCGACATCCGCCTCTAGCGCCGCCCGGACGAGTCTACTTTAAGTGCCCCCTTTTGGAGGCGCCTATTAATGTAAAAATACGATTGTAAAGTACTAGGGTAGCTTTGTATTTATTTCTATATTTTTCGAACTCCTTTTCGTTGACCTGAACCGTGTGCCTCCTTTAGATAGTAGCGGCTTCTCATACGGAATATTGATATGATTAGGTGTAATGTAAAATAGCTTAATACTCAAAAGGTGCCAAGTGTTGGGCGACTCTCATTCCTGTAGCGCGATATGTTTGTGAAATTCTAAATATTATGGATAGCTGTGTATTAAAATTGTGTTTTGAATTTACATTGAAGGTAGCACTACGAGATAGCGTATTTTTATATATTTGAGATATTTATTTAGTTTATTAGGGAATAATAAGAATTGCATGCTACTTTTTCATATAAGTGATGACTAATACCCTCGAATTTTCTGACAATGACATTACTTGTCATGTTTACATTGTGTCTTAACATTAAAATAATAAAACTTTTACTACATTGTTAAAAATATTGGACCATACACTAAGTACACTTTGATTTGTACCTGTATGAGAGTACTTAAATTTTGGTATATTTTGGCATCGACACGACACTCGTTTGGAAGCTCGTTTCGATTAGATTCTAAATAAATGAAATTGTATCATGCATGATATAAATGGCCTTACGACGCGTCTCGCCTACGGCATGGCCTTCAAGTTTATACACTGTGATTCACTTTACAAACTCAGCTCATATTTTATAGTATAATTAATTTTAGTATGTATATATAAACTTAATAACTCAGTCAATTGCAACATGTCTAATTAATATCGAATACTTATTAAAATTCACAGGAACTAAATAGATTCTGTAACCTATTTGTAAGTAATATTTGCAATAGTTGTATCTAATGTGTAGATGTTTTAAACTCAATTTGTATTTTATGTGCGTTGTTCTCTTGTTGAAGAGGAATATTATGATTTAATTGTAAGAGGAGTAAAGATAATGTACAAATTAATATTTCTTAAATATGCATTATGTTATTTATTCTATTTTCATTTTGTTAATAAAATTTTCACATAGCTCAAACTTGAGTGACTTGTATTATTTTTTTTTCAGCCCTGTCCTGTCCATGTGAATAGTCCCATTTACATAGATCTCGGAAACGCTTTTTGAATTTGAATGAACGCAACGTTTCCGAGATAGACATAGTAATAATATAAACCCAAGACATGCTACGCAAGCCCAAGCTGGAAATAGGGGTACATAAGACAATGTTAAAACTTACTTTTAATGTGAATTAGTACTTACATATTAAACACCCAGATCAAATAATTATTTTCATTTCATGCACACAGTATGTATCTCTATCTCGGGTGACGTCACGCGTAATTTCAGCGGGCTATAACTTTGTAATCTATACTTATAATAAATCTGTAGACAGGTCAATAAGCTATTATGGCTATATTGTAATTAATCCGTCTTTTAGCTTATTCAAAAATAAAAGACACGTATTTTTTTATTTGTGAATTAGACAAAAAATTACAAAGTTATAGCCCGTTGAAATTACGCGTGACGTCACTCGGTGAGGCATTTCGAGCGAGTGACGTCAAAGACTCCCACTCCTAACTTTTAAGCCATGTATCTTTGCTATTGTTTATTTGAATGAAAAAAGGCAAAATATGAGTCTTTTATTTTTTAATAAGCTAAAAGATGGACTAATTAAAATTTTTAGCCATAATAGCCTATTCTGTACATTGTATATATTTTCAAAATAACTATAAGAGGGTGATTGGTGGTCGATACTGATGCCAAAAATGCAATCAGTAAAATTTTTGTCTGTCTGTATGTTCGTTGTAGATAAAAAAACTACAGGACGGATTTTAACGAAACTTGTTACGATTATTCTTCACACTCCTGGGCAGGTTATAGTATACTTTTCATCACGTTACAATCAATAGGAGCAGTGCAGTGACGGGAAGTGTTAGGGTGAAATTTTTATCTGTATGAACATCACGCAAAAACTACTGCATGGAATTTAGTGCGGTTTCCACCAATGTATTGCTAGAGGTCCAAGTTAAAATAAATTTAGGTAGCATTTTATAGAAGTCCGTTATTTTTGAAACCCGATATCCACACGTGCGACGCCGCCGGCACAGCTAGTTATTAGTATAATTTACAAATAAAAATAGACGTGTATTTACGTGTGACTGGCTCGATGGCTCATTTGGTAGTGACCTCTGCCCACTGAGCCAAGGCTCATGGGTTCGATTCCCGCACAGTACAAACATTTGTGTTCATGAACATGTCTCTTTGTATTGGTCTGGGTGGTTACCATGTATAATTAGTATTTATTTACAAAAAAAAATGTATCTAAGTAAGTTTATCAGCTGTCTAGTGCCCATAGTACAAGCTTTGGCTTAGTTTGGGGCTAGGTGGCGCTGTGTGGCCTAGCGTGGCATGTCTTGGGTTATTTATTTATTTTTTGAAGTTACAAGACGGACGACATTTTTTAGCTAAACAAGCCTATTATAAAAAAAATGTTAATGGAAAGCAGTAAGCCGAAGGCCAAAATTCACTTCGGCCATAGCTAGAATTTTTAAATCGAATCGAAATAAAAAAGTGAAAATCTAACCTTAACCTTTAACAGGCGTCATTTTGATTTGATTGTGCATTTCACTAAAATTGTTTGTGAAAAATTAATAAAGTAATCTAAAAGTGTTCTACATACAGTAGAGTTTAGAGATAAAAATTTTGTATAATCTTATTAATTAAAAAATGGCAGACTCCGTCAATATGTCTCTAGGTAAACAATAACTACCATTTTGCAGGAATGTTTAGTGGTTTTGGATTTAATTAAAAAAGTATCATGGTATTTTCAAGATTCTTGTTGTAGGATTTTTATAAAGATAAATTGGAATAGTTGCAATCACGACTTACTACATACGTTTCAAATTTTTGTGCACTTTCGTTACATATGGCGCCAAGTAGGTAGTTATGCATGACGTATCATTTTATAAATAGAAATATTCTTGTGTTAATAAATATATAATTTTATTTACAGACGAGATTATTCAACAAAATAAACAACACAACCGTGTCAGTAGATCTCGTGGGAGAGGTGGGGGAATAGTACCAAGTCGTGGTACTTTGCGCGGAGGAGGCCGGGGTGGCGGCGGAAGAGGCAGAGGGCGAGGACGCGGTCGTGGGCGCGGGGGCGGAGGCTCGCAGACGCGGTCCGGGACGCCGGGCAGGCAAGGCCGGTCGCGGTCGCGCTCTCGCGGGCCCAGGGGCCGATCCCAGTCGCGAACGCGCTCGCAGTCGCAAGCTCGCTCTCGATCACGCCAACGCCGCTCCATGTCACGCGCAAGATCCGCTTCAAGATCACGATCACAACTACGAGGACTGACACCCAAAGGCAGGGCGGGATTAGAAGAGCAATATGAGATGCCGCAGTTGGTTAGGACTGGCAGAGGTACAAACTCTTATTTACTCAAACCATTTGCATTGTTTATTTATATATTGATTTTTGATTGATAGACCCTGTGAAGAAATTCGTGTTTTGTAGCTAAATTATGCCATGCAACTGTTATAATATAATAATAATATAATATCGGACAACATCACATACATTGCTCCGATCCCAAAGTAAGTAGCTTAAGCACTTGTGTTATGGGTATCAGAACAACGAAGGTACCACAAATAAATACTTAAATATAAATATAAACACCCAGACACGGAACAAACACAAGTGTTCATCACACGAATGTTTGTCCCGGGTGGGAATCGAACCCACGACCCTTGGTTCAGAAGGCAGGGGTCACTACCAATTGAGCCACCGAGCCAGTCAAAGGGTGTTGAGAGGTTAATCCCTTTCTCTATCCTCTCTTCTACCTGATAAAATAGAATCTCAATTCTTATGTGCTAAATCTATATATATATATATAAAAGGAGAAACTGACTGACTGACTGACTGACTGACTGACTGACATATCAACGCACAGCCCAAACGGCTAAACGTAGGCACTTGAAATTTGGAAGGGACGTAGCTTAGGTACCGTAGGGGTGCACTAAGAAAGGAATTCCCGAAATTCCCACGGGAACGGGAATTAGCGGGAAAATCCTTTTGTATGAAAAATCTAAACCGCTTAAGTTAGACGCTTGAAATTTGGCATGCAGGTACCTTAGTAAATATAAAGTTTAGTTATGGCTGTATTTTGAGAAATTCCCACGGGAACGGGAGTTAGCGGGAAAAAACTTTTGTATGTATAAATTTAAACACGCGGACGAAGTCGCGGGCAAAAGCTATAAAATATATTTGACATGGAAGGAATCTGTTCTTGTATGTCAATAGTAATAAGTGGTGTTATTATTATTAGCCTTTCTTCAGATGTGATCTGTTTGCTATATAGCATAGGCCTCCTCCGATTCTTTCCATGCTTTTCTATCAATGGCCAGTCTGGTCCAAGTTGCTCCTGCAACTTTCCTTATATCGTCCACCCATCTCCTGTGTGGACGACCCCGTTTCCTTTTTAGGTGACTCAAATACCAGAACATAATTACTCTGCTCCACTTGTCCCTGCCTCGCACAATGTGGCCTGCCCACTTCCACTTCAACTTTTGGATGGTTGCTTTCACATCCTGTGCCTTAACATGGTTTTTTATTGTCTCCGTTCTTATCTTGTCTGATAGTTTCTTCCCCAACATGCTTCTGTTCATAGCATTTTGACAAGTTATTAATTTATTTAATTGAGATTTGTTCAAGGCCCAAGTCTGACATCCATATGTAAGTACTGGAAGTATACATGTATTGAAGAGCTTTCTTTTAATCTCTATATTCATTAGTTTGTCTTTCATTATTTCTTTTAAGCTCCAATATCTTTTCCAGGCGTTAGCTATGCGTCTATCTATTTCCTTTGGCATTGAGTCTTTTGTTGATATCTGATGGCCCAAGTAGATGTATTTGTGATGATGACGATTGTACTGTCCCCCACAGTTATAGGTTCCTCAGTACTATTGGTCATAATTTTTGTTTTAGATGTATTCATTTTCAAACCAGCTTTTCTACTCTCAGCTTTTCTTTTGACTTTGACTTTGTAGTCCTTCCTTTGTTGGTGAAAACAGTACCAAATCGTCAGCGAATCTGAGATGTGTTCGCTCTTCTCCATTTATTCTCAATCCCTTTCCCTCCCAATCGATGTTACAGAATATGTCTTCTAGCACCGCACTGAACAGTTTGGGAGATATGGGGTCTCCTTGTCTAACTCCTCTCTGGATTTTTATTTCTTTCCCTTCGACATCTAGCTTTACCGTTGCTGTGCTATTCTCATATATATTTCTCAGTATTCTAATATATTTATGTTCTATTCCCTTATTATCCAGCGCTCTCCATATCATCTCATGTTCTAATGAGTCAAAAGCTTTACAGTAGTCTACAAAGCAGCAGTACAGTGTAAATTTATACTCTATGCTTTTCTCGAAGATCTGTTTCACAACATGGATATGGTCTATGGTTGAGTAATCGTTCCTGAACCCGGCTTGTTCACGAGGCTGGTTCTCCTCCAGTGTCCTTTTTACTCGATTTAATATCACCTTGGAAAAAACTTTATACACATTTGATATTAGGCTAATTGGTCTATAGTTATTTATATCCTCTTTATCTCCTTTCTTATGTAGTAGTATGATTGTAGAAGATGTCCACTGTTCTGGTATTTCTTCAGTTCTTAAGACTTCATTAAATATCAGTGCAAGTATGGGGGCAAGGTGTTCTGCATTTTTTATTAATTGTTCATTAGTAATATTATCTGCCCCTGGAGCTTTGTCTTTCTTTTGTGTTTTAATAGCTTTCTCCACTTCTGATGCCATAATGTCCAGTGTGGGATTTCCATTTGAAAGGTCTATCTTCTCCAAATTATTCTTACTCGAGTATAGGTCCTCGAAAAATTTTGTTGCCACTGTTATTATATCGGGTCTTTTGGTCTTGGATTTTCCTTTCATATTTTTTATTTTGGGTATCCACTCTTTCTTGTTGTTTAATTCTTTAGTTGCTTTCTTTATTCCGCCTGTCCTCTGGATACATTTTTCTATCGTTTTTAATCTATATAGTTTTCTATCTTTTCTCATATTTAGCTTTATTTCCTTACTGAGTTCCGCTATTTTATGTCTAACTTCTTTTGACTTGTTAGGTATTCCTATTAAGTTTCCTCTAGTTTGTATTAGTCCTTTTGTTGTTTCTGTTAACCAATCTTTGCAATGTTCCTTCTTCGTCTCAATATTTGTACTGCTTTTTCCACTGAGTATTTTCTGTAAAGTATTGTACTTGTCTTGTAAGTTGAGGTATATTGTTTTTTCTTTGAAGTTCAAAATCTGTTCCTGAAGATCATCCAAGTTCATCATTTTCTCTGGGATTGAAGGTTTAATTTTAAATGGTCTGGTTTTCTTTCCATTCGTGATTTTTATTTTTGCTCTCATCATCCTGTGGTTGCTGTTAAAATTGAGCCTATTGAGAACTCTGCAATCTTGGAAGACATTGTTTCTGTTACTAAGGATGTAGTCTATTTCGTTTTTACTGGTACCATCAGGTGAGTGCCATGTCCATCTTTTATTAGTTCGTTTCTTGTAGAAGCTGTTCATAATTTTTAGGTTATGTGCACAGGCCAGCTGTATTAGTTTTTCTCCGCTTCTTGATCTTTTGTCATAGCAAAAGGGACCCAGTATATTTTCTTCTCCTTCAATGCGGGTTCCTATTTTTGCATTAAAGTCTCCCATAACTATGCAATTTTTGTGTGTATGTTCCTTAATTGCTTCTGACAGCACTGAATAGAATCGATCTATTTCTTCGTTGCTGTATTGTTCAGTCGGAGAGTATACTTGAACTATGAACCATGGTTCCGTGCTTGAATGAAGTTTGAGGTTGAGTATTGCGATACGTTCTGAGATACCAATAAATTCAATTATATCTTCTTTCAGTTCCCTTTTTACCAGGAACCCTACACCATATTGGCCCGGTGTCTCTCCATTATAATAGAAGATAAACTGGCTGTGATCTTCTATTCTCTCGCCCATGCGTCGAACTTCACTCATGCCTAGTATTGTCCAGTTGACTGTGTCTAGTGCCATTAGTAATTCCTGTAGACTTTCATCTGTTCTCAATGTAAGAGTATTAAATGTAGCTATATATATGGTATCTTCGTTTCTTTTTGCTGTCTTGGGTTTGTTTGATGTTGGAGGGTAGCAGTCTTTTTGCCCCACGGTGACTAGCCGGCTTGGGGTACTTTTTCCTATTGTTATGTTGTGCATTCTAGTTAAGTTTAATTTGTTTTGGTTCCCGGTGTTGTCGGAGGCCCTGAGCAGTTTTTTGGATTTTCAGACGTTGAGGCTGACTTCTCGCGCGATACATAGTTGAACAGGTTAGGTTTCATTATATTTTCCTTTGTTGTTGTAATTGTAGATTTGCGATTCCGAGAGTTGGTGTTAGTCTTTTTCAAGTATGATGACGGTTGTTGGGGTGATTGAGTCCCTTCCCTCTTTCTTTTTTCACGACCATTTTCCTTTGGTTTTTTAACTATCAGTTTGTCATACTTTATGAAAGCAATATTTCCTTTTTGCCTCTCTTCTTCTACTTTTGGTTGCAGTTGCTTCCTTATTTCAATGATTTCTTTAGGATAGTCTTCTTTGAAGTAGATACCTGATGGAAATCTGGTCTTATTTTTTAACAATAAGTGTTTTTTCCATAACGTTGTAAAGGATACCACAATCGGCCTGTTTTCCGCCGTGTGCGTACCTATTCTTCTTAAGTTACTTATTTCCTGGCTATCGAGGGCTATGCCTGCATCTATCACAATTTCCTTTATATAATGCACCAACTCTGTTTCGCTTTTGCCTTTTTCGTCTAACCCAAAAAATATGAGGTTTGATTTGCGTTTATCTCTCTCCATGAAATTTATTTTCTTTTCAAGTTCTGTGACTTGTGTTTTGAGGGTTTTATTTTCTTCCATCAAGGACTTCATTTTCTCGTCAAGGGCCTGCATTACATTTTTCGTTACTTCGGTTGTTATAATTGCTGTTTGCTGCTTGAGTTTTATATCGAGTTGTTGTAGTAGTAGTTCCGTGTTTTTGTCCATTTTATAGGTGACTTTTTTTTTCCTTAGCTGTCACTATTGTGCCGGGTTCGGAGTGCCCTCTGTTGGCTATAATTAGTATTTATGGTCACTGCACTATTACTTCCTGAACGCACTTAATTGCTTTTTTGTTTGTAGGTTGGTATCTGTTCCTATCGAGTCTATGTTATCTTTGACTTGTTAAGGAGATTTTGAGGTTATGTCAAACCGCCCATATATTGCCACTTTCACTTTTATCCGTGAGGCTTTGCGCAGATGTTATTTAATGTTTTTCACTAACTGTTCGACAAGGATATTAACGTATTTCACTATAAAATAACTTTTTATCGCGGAGCTGATTCACGTACGTGTTGACAGTTACTACAACGGAAACGGTACGGAATAAGTGGTGTACTGAATATAATATCGAAAATATTTATTTTCAGGTGGATGGCAAAATAGACTTCGCCGGTCCAATTCTAACCCAAACATTCAAGGTAATGTGCACAGCAGACTCGGCATTAACAATCGAGGAGGTGCAATTAACCGAAGACCATTGGCTGTAGCAAAACGAGGAATCTCGAAACGTGGAAGAGGTTTAAGCACCGGCAACAGATATAGTGCTGTAGGATTGAGATCTGATCAGATTCTTAAGGAGCGGCGTCAGAATTTCCTTATGCAAAACAATGTAATTAAGTCACAGACATTTACAAGATCTAGGAACAATTCTTTTAATTCAGCATCTCAGCTGACAGTCAGTGTAGCAAATGATTTTGCTAAAAGACGTCGTAACAGTGTTGGTAATGCTGGCTACCTTAATAAACAAAGTCTTGCCCAGCTGAATAATCAATTCAGTGGCTATAACACAAGAAGAGGCCCTGGGAGTGTTAAATCTTTGGGATCTAACAGGTCTAATCGTTCCCATCAGTCTAATGCTAGCAGAAAATCAACACGTTCACGTGGCAGAGGCAGAGGAGGAAACAGAGGTATTGGTCGAAACTTTGTCAACAAACAAGTATTGAATCCTAAATTGCAAAAAGAAATAGCTGCCATTCAGGGCAAGACTTATGGCAATAGTAATGCGGAGGCTCCCGGAGGGGTGAACTTCACACCAACACCAGCATCCACAACCCAAACCTTACATCAACGATTTGCTACTACATAAGTGATGTCAAGTTATAGTTCATTCGCGTTAAGAAAATAGTGACTCATCAGTGCAACTGCAGGGTAAGGGTGTATTCATAATGGAGAAAAAATTAAACATTTTTTTCAAAACATTAAATAAGTTTAATGTTCTCCTTATAGTTCTCCTTATTGCACATTTGTCTAGTTCATCTAATTTATCGACCATGGATAAGTCGAGCTCTTTTTTTCACAGGTGATTTCAATGTATTCGTTTCTTTTTGTTCTTTTATAATTTTATAAACAGTGTTTTCGGACACACCACATGCACTTGCAGTTTTAATTACTATGCTCTCCACAGTCTCATTTAGATCAATCTGTTTGAAATATTTATAAACATTGTAAATTACGCGTCTCTCTCCGCTATGTATAATTGATCCACTTTTATTTTTTTTAATAGGTGAGATATCCATTTTCCAAATTTAATTTTAAACAAGTAGTACGCAAAATACACAACCGATCAGTTCGAAGGTCTGACTTCAACTGAGCACTGTGAACTCGCCTTACTATAGAAATTATTACTATATAAATACGCTAGAAATTATATTTCTAGCGTTTTAATTGGCTAGTGGCCTGTCAGTGACCTGTCAGTCACTATTTTCTTAACGCGAATGAACTATAATTTCTAGCGTTTTAATTGGCTAGGGGGTGTGGCTTGGCCGGCAGTCGGTGATGAGTCACTATTTTCTTAACGCGAATGAACTATAGAGAAGTTTATCTTTACTGTAAAAGTACATTTAAAGAACGTACTGGTATAGAGAAGTTTATCTTTACTGTAAAAGTACATTTAAAGAATGTACTGGTAAAGTATAATTTATATTTAAAATGTGAATTGTGGTCAATACTAAAATACATTGCAAAAGTATTGAAGAATATCTAAATTTAATTACTGACTAAGTGAAATTCTATTAGAGTAGAAAAAAGTTTGACATTTTGTAATTCTGAAGTGTTAACATTAAGTTTCACCAATGTGTAGTGGTTTTATGAATATTTTTTTCTCATATAAAATTATGATAATGTGCTTGGACACTGTATCACTGTTCTATGCTAACTCTAGCCAATAGTGCAAATAATACTTCATTAATAATATTATAGGATAACATTAAAGATTATTAGTGATAAGTTTCTTTTTTTTTGTTTCTAAAAGTGTTTTTTGTTACTTAAGTAGTACGAAAATAAAAAATTACTTCCATCAATAACCTGATGTTTTGCATTTCTTCCAAATAATAAAAACTCTTACTTATGCCATGCATGCAGAAAAGGGTTTAGTCTACTTTGCCCCACCAATGCGCCCTACTACTGGGACAAAGTGGAACACTTTAACAATTTCAGTATAATCTGCCCCACTAGGGTCATCACTTTAGTTAAAGTTGGGTTTACTTTATTGTTGTTATATTTATCTATTTGAAATTTTAAAAGAGTTACACTTTGTGCCCCGCTGCGCTGAGTGGGTGCGGCAAAGTAGCAGATGGTAGTTCCTACTATTATTATAAATGTGTACACAAGTAAAAGAAATAGTCGCATTTTCGTTTCGGAGTTACAGCTATAGGTTAGCGAGGATTATTGGCTTGAACATCAAGCTCTAATCCTCACCTCTGATGCAAGCGAATGGTCAAGTCTATCGAAATAGTTTAGGTTCCAAAAAAATGGCCATGAAATAGTCGCAACAACATGCCATATCTCAGAAATAATAGTTGCCAAGAGATTCCAGAGATATAAAGATACCCTTGTGAGGATTAGGTATAGCTTGAACATTTGAAATCTTCAAATATCTCCAAAACGCGTACGCTTTTCGGTTTAGAACTTGTGCCAAAAAATAGTTATGAAATAGTCGTATGCAGCAAAAATAAATTTGGGCTGATTTAATTTGAAAATAAAAAGTTTAAATTTTCCCTACATTTAAGGAGTCTTGTACAAAATGTTTTAATTCATTTGATAGGTACTATTGTAAAATATTCCGCTTAAACCATTATGTTTTCCATGGCAGCCGTTAATATGGAATAAAGGAAACGTAATAAACCAAACTACAAACATTCTTAATTGCGTTATTCTAACGTTTGAATCTAACCGTCAAATTAACGACCAATGACTGCATGTATTGCATTCAGCTTTGTTTGCTTGTGCTCGTGTAAATGCAGATTTTAGTTTAGACGACGACGTCTACACAAGTTTGCATTCTTCGCTATGACAGAAATTAATTCTGAACTGGAAATGGTAATGCTAGGTTTACACGCGTGCCACGCAGCTCGGCGAGCAACGTTGCTCTACACACTGCGCACGCACGTGCACATTCAAACAGACGAACAGCCCGTTCACATGCTTGTGCTTGTGTTTGTGCCCGTTGAATGTCGTATTGAACGCGAGCGTGTAAACGCGGCATAAGGGCAATCCCCATGCCTGGGAATGCTCACTTTATCAGCTAAAAGTGGTGTGAAACTCTGCAAGAGTTGGGTCCAACCAGGCATAGTGAGACGAAGTTTTGAATATGTACTTGTATTACTAGGAGATGTTATTCGAGTGTTAGTTGGAACCGTGGTAGATTGCTAGCCAACGACTTGGGCACTGGCTCGTGCTAGTTTTGGCACCGATATCCATAACGTGTTACTGGTACTTGGGTAATCAAGCTGGAATATTGCAGTTCTGTAACTGCTATGTTGGTTTGAATCATACCTACCTACTAAAAAAATAGAGCAGCTAACCAACCAACAGGTCTGTATTTACGTCTCTTAGCCTGATTGCCTCGCACGACGCCTTTATTTTTACTGACCCCGCCTCGGGGGGAATGGATTAACTCGAAATACAAAAAGATAGCGACCATCTTTTTAAGAACTTCGTGCAATAACTATTATGAAATCGAACGGTGACAAGGTTAATTATGCAGGAACTAGCAATGTACTCACGTTTTTGAACATAGTATAGCCCAAACACAACTTGTCAGTGGTGCGTCCGCACAGTTTGAAAAACGAATCACCAATGACTCAAAAATGGCTCTGTTCAACTTCGCCACCTGATGGACGTTTTGATAACTACTAAGCCGGATACGTCGGGGAAATTGTTAGTCAAATTAAGCACTATTTCCGGCACAGCGTAGAATTCATTCGCATGGAATAATGATTGTGATTCAATCCTGACATACCTAATGATGATTGCGAAGAGCATAATAAATGTAATAATTGTAAATGCTCATAAAAGTACAACATTATTATTATGGCACCAGTTTCTTAACATCATGTCTATTGTATTTCTGCATCTAAATAATAATAATTAATATGTAGTGCCTGAACCCATTAGGTACAGAATATGGTTTTACTTGTATTTTATTAATTTACAACTCACTGAGGGAGATGATAGGAGAATAACAAAAGTTACTATTAATTACTTAGGTGCAAATGGTTTGGAGAACTGTTAAATAAAAAATGCACATTGACATAAATAACTTTAATTTATAGTGCAGATTCAAAATTTTTCACATTTTATACATTTTCGGCATCATTATCAGCGAATCAGTAACTGAAAAGAATTTTTAACAAAAAATAAGTATTTTTGTTTTGTGTTAGAAATTCCATTTTAGTTAGAAGATCAATAGGACATAAGTATACTTACAATTTTCACCAAGTATGTGACTCAAAATGAGTCCATGAAATGATTGTATAGTATTAGTATCAGATATATCGCTTTTTGAAGACTCAAACACCCAACCCAGGTGCTGACCACAATATGGGCAAGCACATATCCGCCAGGTGTAGCCCGGAAACCAGGAATCAGCACCTTGTGGCTGTTACAATAAAGCAAACTCAGTTGTTTTGAATATCAAATATACCATGAAATACACAACCAAGTCATAATAGTTAACTTACAGGCCCCACTACTTTACATCTTGTCTTCTCTATGGTAACAATATCAAATTTGACCCCAAAGGGATTTATTAAAGTTTGGACAGTCACATTTTGCCTTCCAAATAAATTTTGCTTTTCTGTTTTTTGTGCTCCTGGACTTGATTTACTAAATATGTAGAAGGAGTCGGCCACGTCAGTCCCACATTTCCTACAGAGAAGTAGTTCTGAAAATTAAACATACCAGTATAATGATCTTACCACAAGAAGGGATTTTAAAATAATGTCGCTAAGAAGGATAACCTTGTCCATTCTCTTCAGGCTTTGAATGATATTCCGCAAAGATGTGCAATGTTTGAAATGTTAGTAGTATTATTATACAAGACAAATAAAACATTCCGCAACTTCCCAATTATAGACCGGGATAAGTAAAGGAAATTATACAAAATAGTGTTTATTAAAAAATGATACTTAATTCACAACTAAAGCCAAATAGCCGGCATTAACATTTTTTATCACATTGGCAAAAGCAGCAAACTAAAATCAAATTATCTCAGCTGACATTGACACTGGTAAACCAAAACAATCATGACATAACTTTATTTTTTTTTAATAATAATTTTACGGAATGGGTTGTATGCTCTCACCATGGAAGTATTTGTACGTAGTACTTAATACTTCCATGGCTCTCACACAACGTCTGACTTTTTCAGCATGTAAGTAATAAGTACTACGTTGTACTTAATACTTCCATGTATTATTGATGCATTAAGGAAGTGTTAGTTCATAGTTCTGATTTCAGCCACGCGCTATTTAAAAGATCTCTTTTTAATCTGTAATGGACAACAGCAATGTTATGTCATAACTGTCAATAGAGACAGAAAGAAAAAAAGTCATGTCAATTTAGTGTTTGTTTGTAGTGGTCATTTGTGAAAAGAAGAAAAGATATTTTATTCGTGTTTAGATGCGGACGAGACGATTTACTTTATGAGTAAGTCATAAACAGGTGATATATCATCAATAATCATGTCTTTCTTCAAGAACGTAGCATCAGGATTTAACATTCGCAGTCGTGATACAATTTTGAAAGAGTCTTTGATAAACAATTTGTCAGAGTGCGTAAAAGACATACAATACACCAATCAATTTGAAGAGAACTTTCATAGCGTTCTTGGATCAACGGATTCGACAAATACATTATGTGTGGCTTTAGAGGCGGTATTCCTGCACGGCCTCAAAGACACTTTGCTGCGCAAAGCCAAAAATGTCTTAACAGGAGATTCTGACCAGCGTCCGCAACCCAACTTTTGGCCTCTGATCCTTGTTTTATCACATAGACAAAACATTGATCAAATATCATCATTGCCTCAGATCAACACCGAAATAGGCCAATGTCGAGCTTGGCTACGAATTGCTCTCAATGAATGCCTTTTGTCTTCATACATGTCAACATTATTGAGGAATATTTCTGCAGTAAAACCATTTTACAATAGAACTGCATTTGTATGTGATTCTGAGATACTTGAAGTTGCTCAAAAGCTTATTGAAGGCTTAGAGTCATGTGTACAGTTCAATTTACCCATAAACTCTAGCTTACTCAACCAATGGCCTGAACAAGTTCTTATGCTAGCTGGCATTTGGATCCCTAAAATAAGAGTGGCTCCAATTAGTGCTGCTTTAGATGTAGCAAGCACAATCACCGATGAGGAGGTCAAGCCGAAGCTAGCCTCCACTCCTACTCACACTGCAGCCATCACCGGACTAGGCAGAATGCTCGCTTTAAATGAAGATGAAGCCCTCGACTTTATTTTATCTAATGATTCTGCAGATATAACTGGCAGTAGTTTCAGGGAAGACACAAAGAAAGAAGTGCATGATTTGAAACAGCAAATGCATACTGAGGTGAAAACTGAAACTACTCCTTTGGAAATAGAAATTCCATCTACAAGCCAGGATAATAAAGAAGTTACATCACCAACATCATCATCATTAGATTTAGGAGAGTTTGTGGCTCCTATAGATATAGTTGTTACAGGCAATTCTTTGTGTGGCAAAGGCTGGTCCAATGACAATGATGAATTAAATACATCTGTGCATTCCAACTCTTCACATGGTAGCAGCATGATCAAAACACCAGAGCTGAAGAGTCTGTCTTCTTTGGTTGACCCTTCAAACCCATATGGGGAAACTCAAAATACACCCAATTTACAGGACATAATGAGGGACATTCAAAAGGAACTCAAGTTGACAGATGATTCTGACATTTGTGAAATAACTGTGGACCCTGTCACTCCTGAGGACCCTATGCTTCAAGGTTTGGACTTTGAAGTAGTGCCCAATTCCATGTCTGGGTCTTTTACTGTACCAGAGTTGCAAAAAATGATCCAACAACTGGGCACCCTCTCCAGAGAGCAAGGGCTTGACCACCAAAACTACAAATGCAAAGGCTGCCAAGATCTGTTAGGAAGCACCATATCAAAAGCCAAAGTCTGTGCATTCACTGGAGAATACTACTGCTCTAATTGTATGGATCCTAATGTGTTTATAATACCAGCTAGGGTGATCCATAACTGGGATTTCAAGAGGTATTCTGTATCAAAAAAATCAGCCCTATTTTTATTAGAATTTCAACATCACCCATGGATAGACATGAAAAAGCTAAATCCGAAAATCTACTGTGGTGTCTCAGACATGGCTCATTTGCAAGAACTAAGAATACAGTTAAATTTTCTTCGAGCCTACATCTTCAATTGTCGTGAGCCAGTTATTGAGGAGCTACAGAAAAGGGTATGGCCTAGGGAATACCTCTATGACCATTTGCATTTGTACACTATATCAGATCTGGCACAAATACCAAATGGCTCCTTGCTACTTCAGCTTGAAAAAGTAGTTAATTTTGCCAAGAGTCATGTGCTGGATTGTTGGCTATGCAGCCAGAAGGGTTTCATTTGTGAGGTTTGCAGAGATCCAAAAATATTGTATCCATTTGAGACAAGCACTACATACAGATGTGATGAATGCTCCAGTGTGTTCCACAGCAAATGCCTCAATGCGAACCTACCCTGCCCCAAATGTAAGAGGAAGCAAAACCGTACAAGTGATGCATCATTGATTGATGCTGTGCATGCACATTTTAATAAGTAAAGAGTATAAGTTTATCGTAGCGAAAATGTACAAAAGATTGGAATCTATAGAGAATAGATTAAGTAAAAATTTATTAATATAGGAAAATAATGATCAAAATATTATTTTCTTCTACGGTATTCGAGTCACGACATATTTTTGTACTGAAATTTATAAAGGGGTTATTTATTAGTTGAAGACCATAACAGACAAAATGCACAAATGCTTACCTGCTGATAACTTCTTATTGTACCTGTGTCAGTATGTTCAAAACTAAATGCATTTTTCATTGAATCAGAAATTTTAAATGTGATATAAAACACAGCTTTTATAATAGGCTAAGTTAGAATACGTAGGTAATTAGTAATGGATGTTAAAAAATAAATTTAGAGCTGAAAAAGTTATTTAGGTAAATACTACTGAGCCTAGTAGGGGTACTCTTTGCAATGTGCTAAAAATGTATTAACTCCTAGATCAGGTAATAAGTGTAGAACATATAAATATTGATCTTAGGTATTATGAGCCACTCGTTTTAGTTTAACAAGTAAATTACATTTCTGTTATTCAAACTATAATAAGATACTCTTTCTGGGTGGCAGCTAATGGTGGTTGAATCTGTATGGCCACAAAGTCTATGCCAATGTTGTAACATGTAACTGTTAGATATATTGAAGATACTAGCAGAACATTCTAATATATTAGAATAAATATTGTATTTTTATTATGTGCTAGATCATTTATAATAATGGTTGTTTCATTCATAGTCATGCACAATGATCGCCGGCACGGATTACAAATGCGCGGGCCACGAATTAAGTGTTGGCTAGTATTGTTTCACAGCCGTCCGAGAGGTAAGCGCAGGCCGGGGGCGTAAAGCGTGACTTAGAATTCGGCCGTAGCTATTTTAAAACTCTCAGCAGCACCTTTTTTTAAAGTTTTCCAACACAGTTCGTTATTTCAACCCTTTTATGATGTGACGTGCATAGAATGTGTGATATAGAGTGTAACTGTGATAATAGTAATCTGAGGTAGGGGTCGGATTGAAAAAGAAATTAGTATGTTCACATCAAGTTACTGAAATCTGTCAAAACTGCTCAATGCATAATGCTTTCTATGCATTTGATAGTTGTTGTCTAAGGAAATTTGATATAGGGGTGGGTTGATGTGTAGCCATTTGTACATATTGTGAGCGCTAAGATGGCAGGACACTGATTTTTGTTATGTATGTGTGTCAAATATAGTTATGCTTTAACAACTTGCGTCTATATAAATATGTCTTGGTGTCACACGAAAGGGCAAATTAAGAAATATAACAATGACGTTGTAGTGTTAAATCAGCATCAAATACATCAGTAAACTTTTGTATAAGCCAGAGTCCGGCCATGTTTACGTCCATAGTATGTAGCGAGCTAGTCGCGACAAGTAGCAATAGAGATGGACTTTCTATGAAGAAACATATCAATAAATGAGAAATAGTCCAAAATATATGAAGTGATATTGGTATATATCAATTTATCAGTAAAAAATGTATAATGTACTACATAACATTATTGTCATTGTGTAAAAACCAATTGATTGAATCATATGTACCTACTAATTCCTTAGTGCTTTTCTTGTATGATTGTAAGAATTTACTTGAAATATGATCATGGTGTTCACCAATGCCCTATTGTATATTCCAAAGGTTTTTTACATTGTAATATAATTTTATGTTGTTTTGTTGTTTCCTCATGTATGTGGATGTAGTAATGCTCTTTATAGAGTAACCATTGAACTTCGTAATCCTACTACTAATTTGTTATAAAAGTGTATATTATTTAATAAAAATAAGTATAAAATATTCAATTGTTTTATTGATTTTATAGGTAATTAGTAATAAGTACCAAAGTATTTACTTATTAAGATATTCTTAATATATTACAGTTTCATTTTATGAAATAAGTGTATTCCTATATTTAATCTATTTAAATAATACTTATTATTATCTAGTTCTGTTTAAATTCAATATATCACTTAGAAAACTATCACTGTCTTTGGTACTTCGAACCATAGATTTGTGAGTGGTGTCTTTCCTCTGCTGTTTGTTGCCGAATTCATCGTAGTGAGGCTCCTCGACAGAGTACTCTTCGAAACATTGGTCTAGCAATTTCTCTGGCTCACCTTGTTTCGATTTGCACTTTTTCTTTGGTTGGTAGCTGAGCGAGTCTTTATCAAAGTCGAGAGGTACAATTCCGAGGTCACCACTGTATCTATTTTTGGCAACTTGCAAATATTTTTTCCCACGGATAGCGGTTAATCGTTTATCCTGGAAATAAATTTTATGACATACATTAATTAAAAAGTAAATAAGGTTTATATCCTAAGCATGCATCGGTAACATAGGTTGGTACCTGAACTATAAGGACGTTATCGGCTTCTTGTGATGCTTTAGCGCTCCCAAATATTGAACTTGTTGATAAATCTTCTGACTCTCGTTCCTGCAATACAATGAAAACCTACTTACAATATACAGATTGATTGGGGCTACAAATTATGTGCTCCATCTGTGTCTTATCAAACGTGTGGGCGTGAGTACCTAAAGGTCAAGTCCCCATTGGCACCAAAATGTTTCTATCATATGTAAGTCATATCCGTGTGAGTGGGATTTAAGGAATCGTTTCGTTCCAATCCAACCTCACCTGCCCATGGTGCATCCTGCTGAAGCTACGCCCTGCGATCGCCAACCCGCCTTTCCAGGGTGGCGATTATGGCTATATCCTCCTATGTTAGCCCCAAGTGGCGATGTCTAGCAGTGGACTGCTATAATAGCTGATGATGATGAATAGCATGCAGTGCCGTAACTAGCCTTTGATGCGCCCGGTGCGAGCTTTCAAAACTGAAAAATGTAGTCTGGTCATTTCTGCGCCCTGTACCTGGGCACCGCTGGCACCGCCCTAGTTACGGCACTGGCAGCACCTACGGAGTCGACCCTGGACAGCCGTGTCTACCACCAGCACCTTCTATCTAGCGGTCCTATGGACAGCGAGCCATCTCCACTTTCGGCCGCCTTCGCCAAGGAAGTCTGGACCACGGAAGCATTTTATCAGTCGGGCAAACGATCCTAACCCCTTAGTGCCCCGAGTTGTGGGGTCGCTGCCGGACTTAAATAGGAGTACGCTCGTTTCTTGAAGGCTCCCAAACATTTTCTTTTATTTCGTGTACGCTCTGGTTTCCATTATTTTATTCATAAACCACCCGACGGTGCAGTGTTGGGTGACTGACCTTCCTCGGGTGCATGACGAGGGTGACGTGCGTGTGCCGGGCGGTGGCGAAGGTGCGGAAGGCGGCGATGACGGCGTCCTGCCGGTGGTAGCGGTCGCCGTCGCGCTCCTCGCCCACGCCCAGCATGAACTGCACGTTGTCCACGATCACGTGGGCGATGTCGTGCATGTACCGGGCGTGCTCCACCGCCTAACAACAGACGTCTCATGTAAAGGTTTGGCTGTATGAGGAGAACGCAGGCCGTGAAATCATTAATATATTTGTTTATTTAATCTCTATTGCACAAAGAAGGTACAAATGGCCGTCTAAATGGCATTCTCTACCAGTCAACCATTAAAACTTTTGGTGACATATACAAAAAAAAATCTAAAAAAGTGCAAACTTTTAGCACCTTAGTGCTTAGTGTTCAAGTCTTAGTGTCAGCCAACCTTCAGAAAGATCTTCAACAGGCCTAACAAGCTTCTGTCTGAGTTCCTAGTATTAGGTAATTTGGCTAGAACATGTGGCACATATGAATGTCCCACACTCATTTAAAATAGGCGCTACACGGATTGCGGAAATAAACTAACTAACGTAAAATCTACTGATTTATCGTTACCTCAAATTTTGTTTTTCCTAGCCTAACTGAATCAAGTCAAAAAAAATTGTGTTCCTTAAATTAACAAATTGTGTTCATTGTACGTAGTTAGGTATGTAGGTATATGAACATTATTGTAGAACGATTTGTCATACATTATCCAGCGCAAGCGAGCTACAGTGTTATCACTATTATCTGCTCCATAACTAGGGCATATAACAATTTTAGGTGCTAGGTATGTGCATTGTATGTAAACGCAACTATGACAAATAAATAGTGTGTCAACGAAGTTCGAGATAAATAGGATTTTATATCCATTTTGAACAGACTCGACATAATGGCTTCCCTACGTCTATGGAAAGCGAAGGAGAAGCCCAAGTCGCTATAGCAACGGGCCAGTAACTGGTCAGTTGCCACCCCCATGCCGGCCCAACCCTAACCCCCCACGAGCTCAGGAAACCCTACTCACTGGCAGAAACACGACCGGAGGTCATTTGGCTGCAGTACTATGGGTACTAGACAACTGATAAACTTACTTAAATACATTTTTTTTGTAAATAAATACATATTATACATAGAAAACACCCAGACTAATACAAATAGACATGTTCAGGAACACAAATATTTGTACTGTGCGGGAATCGAACCCACGGCCCTTGGCTCAGAGGGCAGAGGTCACTACCAAATGAGCCACCGAGCCTGTCAATCCATCAAAACCCTTACCTCCATGACGACCTTGATCGGCTGCGGGCCGTGGAAGGCGAGGTAGTATATGGGCAGCTTCTGGAACTCGTCCGCGTACTTGCGGAAGTCCGGCAGGTGGTGCTCCAGCGGCACGCCCGCCCACTGCTGCAGCATGGTGCGCGCCAGCCGCGAGTTCCGGATCTCGAAGCTGCCCCATAACGTGTTCACCTGAACGGCAAATATGGGCATATATTAAGTATGTTGTTCGTCAGGTTTCTAGATTTAGAATATTTGATGATGATTGATTTCTCTCTGACGCCTAAACTAGGAATGGGTATAGCTTACCCTAAGTGTTGCGGAGGTCTGATGGCAGTCGCTCTGTGTAAAAGCTTAGCCCTCGCCAAATCTCTCAGTTTGGGAAGCCGACCCTGAGACAATCGGGAATAAGGCTAGGATGATGATGATGATTGATTTCCATGATTGGCGCACAGTACAAACATTTGTGTTCATGAAAATGTCTGTTTGTATAGGTCTGGGTGTTTTCTATGTATAATATGTATTTATTTACAAAAAAAAATGTATCTAAGTAAGTTTATCAGTTGTCTAGTACCCATAGTACAAGCTTCGGCTTAGTTTGGGGCTGTGGTTTGGGGCTAGGTGGCGCTGTGTGGCCCTGCGTGGCATGTCTTGGGTTATTTATTTATTATATTTATTATTATTAATATGACCCCATCTCATTCCATGGGTAACGTAGAAGACGACTAGCGGATTGGGCCCAGCGTGGCATGTCTTTTTTCTGTTTTTTTTTTTATGCAAGAGGCGGCAGACGAGCAAGTGTGATGCCTGATGGTAAGCAGTCGACTCGAAGCCCATGCAACTTAAATCTAGTTTTTTTTTTGTAAATAAATATTATACACTAGCTGTTTCAGCGGCGTCGTTTGCATTTTTGGAATCAGTATCGATCACTAATCACCCCCTGATAGTTATTAGTTATAAGTATAGATAAATAAAATTTAAACGCCCAAACCAATACAAACAGACATGTTAATGGACAAAATTGTTTGTACTGTGCGGGAATCGAACCCACGGTTCAGAAGGCAAACGTCACTACCAAATGAGCCATCGGGCCAGTCGAAGTTGCCATTAATAAATCCTATCCTACTAATATTATAAACGCGAAAGTTTGTTTGGATAGATGGATGGATGTTTGTTCCACTTTTACGCAAATACTACTGAACGGATTTCAATGAAACTTTACAGGAATATAGTTTGTACATCAGATTAACACATAGACTATGTTATACGAATATCACGCGGGCAGAGCCGCGGGCAGCAGCTAGTTAAA
Organism: Conogethes punctiferalis; assembly: GCA_031163375.1. Taxonomy (NCBI): domain Eukaryota; kingdom Metazoa; phylum Arthropoda; class Insecta; order Lepidoptera; family Crambidae; genus Conogethes; species Conogethes punctiferalis. The sequence goes on from CM062078.1 coordinate 14,125,018, forward strand.
AATATATAAAAAAATACATCGAAGTCAATCAAACAGACCCCTTGGTGCGCCAGGTCGAGCGACATCTCCGCGCAGAGCGTGGTCTTGCCGCAGCCGGTGGGCCCCGTCAGCACCGTGAGCTCGCCGCGCCGGTGCCCGCCCAGCAGCCGCGTCAGCGCCGGGAAGCGACGCCACTTCACGCCGCGGACCTGCGCGCAAAACTAAACGGCATACACTCACCTGCCGGGACAAAGGAATACGGATGATGACAAGGTATGAAAATGAAGAAAATAATTAGTCCGTCTCTTAGATAATAAAAAAATATAAGACCCGTATTTTTTGTTTTGTCGAAATAACAAGAAAATACTTAGATATAGCGCATTAAAGTTACGGAGTGGGGGCTAACTACGTCACGTTAGAGTATATTTTGTACTCTAACGTGACGTCATGTGACATTTAAAATCAATGTATCTTCGTAAGTTTTTGAACAAGAGGCAAAATAAAAAATACGTATCCAATATTTTTCATTAATCTATCTGATGGACATTAAATTATTTTTTAGTCATCATCCCAATTGGGAGGTTGAGAGTAGGCACAAGGGCCGGATCTAGGGAGCCCCACTTCACGCCAAGGACCTGTGCACAAATGGCTGACAGTCACCTGCCGGGACAAAGGAATACGTTGAGAGTAGACGGAAGGGCCGCATCCAGGGGTCGCCACTTTATGTCAAGGACCTGTGCACAAATGGCTCACCTGCCGGGACAAAGGAATACATTGAGAGTAGGCAGCAGGGCCGCATCCAGGGGTCGCCACTTCATGTCAAGGACCTGTGCACAAATGGCATACAGTCACCTGCCGGGACAAAGGAATACATTGAGAGTAGGCAGAAGGGCCGGATCTAGGGGGCCCCACTTCACGCCGCGGACCTGTGCGCAAAATTAAACGGCATACAGGTCACCTGCCGGGACAAGGTGTAAAAGAGGGGAAAAAATACCAAAAAAATTGTCTGTCTGTTTGTATGGGCTAATTTCCAAAATGGCTGGACCGATTTGTATGAAAAGAAGAATGTCTATGGTGTAGTGTCCTCCCGGTATGTTTAGGTGCACGAAGCCACTAATCACTGTGCCCCTAGTATCTACTAGTCACCTATAACCACAGGCAGGGATACCTCTGTTGTATTCTGAGCCCCGTACCGCAGGGCATGAGCTCAGTGATCACCGCTAGCTTTGTTATTCGGGTAAAACCTATTAATTTTTGGCCTGTACGTGATATCTTGGCCATACGACGGCACTTAGGTACTCTGCAACGCACGTATGACGTTTCTGGTATTGCAGGCGAGACTGTGACCATCTAACCACCATCGTAGTGGTATGAAAAAGCTTAGGAATGTCAATAGTGAATGACCTTGTCAATGTTGGTTAGTTCCGCATAAACATCATCCCGGAGGGCGGCAAACGTAGTGATGGACCGGTGAGCGGCCGGCTTCGCTTCCGCCACTAACGTCTTCAGAGACAACTGCGCCTTGGCAGCCTCTGTTGCTGTGACCAGGCCATCTGTAGGCCTAACAGTATATGATTAAGGTTACATACAAAGAACACAAAACAAAAAGGAAGCGCTGTTATGTGTATTTTCGCAACTGAAATGGGGTAGTATGTTAGTGAAAACATCATAACGGAGATGCGTAAAGTATTTATTAAAAAGGTGACACACAAGTAGCTATATCGATTCATACAGTACAAACATTTGTGTGCATGAACAAACATGTTTGTTTGTATTGGTCTGGGTGTTTTCTATGTATAATATGTATTTACTTACAAAATAAATGTATCTAGGAAGTTTATCACTTGTCTAATACCCATGGTACATGCTTCGGCTTAGTTTGAGGTAATGTGTGGCCCAGTGTGTCATGTAATAATATAATATAGCATACATATACTGTACAATTTATAAAGGTTTATAATACATGTGTAATACCTGACAAAACGACACCTGTCCTCCCCCAGCTTCTCGGCCACGGCGCGCATGTTCTCCCAGTCGCCCCATAAGCATAGCTTCTGGTAATTTTCCAGTGTTGGCAACACAATTGGTGGTAGTGTGCAATTGCTCAACCACATCAGAGTACCTGAAAATTTTCAATGTTATGCATGATTATACTATTTATACTAATAGTAGAAATTAATACTATATAAATTAAAAACATTAAGACATAGGCTGCAATTTATAAGGATTCACATATCATCAGATATTCTATATTCATACGGGCAAAGCATATATTTCTACATATATTTACAAAACAAGTAAACTCACCAGGAATTTTTTGAGATGCCAGATGAAGAACATCTTGTATACTTGGTACTAGGATGGCCTGGTCACTGCGGCTCACCTTGGGAGCTCTGCACGAGAATAGTCCTGCTGTATGGAGCCCATGGTTCTCAATTTCTTCTTCTCTCCCCGCTTGTATTTTACGATAGCCTACTATGCTGTCTAAAGTATTCTTAAGGGGAAAGTATAATACTGTATGATCAGCTGATACTCTAACATCAGACAGAATTTTATTGGCCTCTTGGTAATACTGAAATACAATAAATTTTATTAGGATAGAAACATGGGACTGAATTATATTACTCATACAAATCAACTGTACACTCCGCTGAAATGCGACCTGTCTCCCATTACACTGCACAGCCATTATCTGAACATTCACGAATCAATTTATTTTATTCATACAAATCTTTATACATAAAAAGCCTATGCTATATAGCAAACAGATACCATATCTGAAGGGCTAATAATAATTATACATAAAAACACCAAATACTTACTGGAAACTCAAACAACCTAAAGAGATCCACAACTTCAATTTCATTTAACTCTGACAATGATTGTGTACTGTTAACAACTGCCGACCAGTCCTTTTGAAACTTTTCACTAATGCTTTGGCAATTTTCTATAAACTCCTTAAGTGACAACTCCATTTTAGCTTTCTTTAGCAATCTTTCCAATATATTCCAGTCCCCATGAACATTGCATTTTGGACACAAGAAATAACCTTAAATAAAATGATTTATATAAGTATTGTTTAAAAGAAAATGAGATATGTTTGATAATGTTATGACTAGGTAAACAAAATCACAAACCGGTTTTTTTGTTAATGTAAACTTTGCCATCTTTAGTTTTTTCTTCATTCAAACAAAGAGAGCACTTGGTAGTAATTGCAGTAAAACCGTCTTGAACTGCGAATCCTTTTTGCCTTAATAATTTACGAATGTCAGTCACTGTGATCTTTGGAATATCATTTAGGCCTAGACTATGTATTTTTTTTTGAGGACATTCACATTTGCATAAGTTTAAAAATGAAATCACTGGATATTTTCTAAATCTTAGAGCATAAAACATTTTTTATTCAATTAAAACATCAAAAGATCTCAAAACTATTTCAAACCAATGTAAACATAACCTCAAAATTTAACACCTGTTTCCAAAACAATGCATTGACATTTGACAGATGCGTTCCGCTCTACGAAAAGAATAAGATTTTGATGAGGATATTTTACAGAATACAATACAAAATTGTCTTTATAAATAATAAAAAGCGTGTCATGTCATTTTAAGCGAGTGCGGCCATGACGTACCTATTAAACAAACACAGGGTGTTTCTTATATGGTATCAAGCCAGCGCGAGCTCAGAGCTGATAGCAGGGTGCCATACCTACTTATCGATTTATCCCTCATGTACGTTCTACGATTTTTTGTAGTTTTCGAGAAATATTTGTTTTGTTATTTTTAATCTCTTGACCAATGGCTTTAAATAATTATAGCTTGGGGGTTAAATCGATTCGTATATGGCACCCTGCTATCATTTCGCGGCAGGGTGCACCCCGAAAAAAGGGACACTTTTTCGTCGCTGGTTACTATGATCCCCAAGAGCACTACTTTGAAAATACACCTTTTTGCTTAAAAATATGGTTTAGGGGCTGCGCAGACGACAGACTTTTTGTACGATAGAGTCAGCGTCTGAGACATTTAAAAAGAGCATCTAGGTCCCTGCAGCTCTGCCGACAGAATGATCGAAGATCATATCATTATAATGATACAAACGTAGTCGTACTATATCGTTTTAAAATGTGGTGTATACTAATTAAGACTACGAACGACATGCGTTTTATAATAACTGAGCTGTGGTCCCGCCATTTTGACGTCAAAGTGGTGTGACCATCTAGATGGCGGGACCATGTCACAAAGTGGCGGCGCCTCTTACTACCCACAAAATTTTAATACCTTTTGAGTGTAGAATGTTTCTGTGAAAGTATGAAATAGGTAGTAGAAATTCTGTACCTACTAAATCTTTTGAATATTAAATTCAAAATACCTGGCGTGGTCCTGCCATCGTGATATACACTATAAATGGATTAAAAACAACATTTAGTTATGTATAATATTATAATTAAATCAATCAATCATTATAGGTAATAATCATACAGTGATAGTGACCACGTAATGTAGGTAAACGAGTAGTTGAAGTCAGAGTAACTAAACTGATATCAACCGTTTACGAGTTGGCGCACAGGCCACTCCTAGAATAATTTAAAAGCCCAGCTTTTTTCACTCAACATGCTTCTTTACTCATAGATCAAAAGCCTGCAAAAAGCTCGTTTTCGAGAGCTGTTGGATTTTTGTTTGTTTCTGCCATAGGATTCGCATTGGCAAAAATAGTGACACGTAGAAGCAAGTGATCGCAGAGTTGAAGAAATACTTTCTTCTTCAGAGGTTATTTCTTAAATTTTGATTCCCGACGCTCAATCAAGTATTTCAGTCTTAACATCTATTGAAGGTAGGGTTTCAGCTTCTTCTTTAAAGACAATGATGTTTTTGTTTTCTAATTCTTTAACTAAGTTAGTTAATTTTAGAACCTGAAAAAAAAAAATATGTAGGTACATAATTATTTTAATAATCTTATAAAAAATGTGTGCAGAAGAAGCACTGTTAGGTGGGTAAGTTCAGACCTTTTTCTTCAATCGCGTAACCTTAATCCCGAGGCTTTTAATTTTAAGTATATCCTTTCTTGCTTTTAAACGAAGCTTTGCTAATTCCTGTTTTAATAGTTTTTCTTTAGGTGTGTCATGAAAGACTATGAAATCATCTAACACGTTGGGGGTAGGCATTGGTGACTGTGGTTGTTTTTTTTTCTGAGAAAAAGACAATTTGGGCCTTATTAACTTCTTATTCAGCTGCAACATAAAACAAAATAATATGAAATTAGTAGTCTGTAAAAACAATGGTAAATGCAAATACAAAGTGCGATGTAAAAAAAAAGGAATTGTGTTTTTGCTGTTCTTTTCAATAGAAACAATTTCTCTGAATCCGGCGGTAGAATATTTTTCTTTTGTATTAACAATTTACAAGTGATCTACTTGGTTTGTCATTATGAATAACAATTTTTCTGTTATTTTAATATAATACAAACTGTAAAGAAACTAACAGATAAACATAGATTCAAGCTAGGTAATGCTCCCTTCCTTATTCTTCTCAAGCCCTTGGTGGTCACCTGGAAATCTTCTTTTTTAAAATGGTAAGAACAAATTTTCGTATGTTTCGAAGGAGTCCAGTTTTCTCTATTGATTTTTGACAACCATTTCTTCTTAAGTTTTTCGTTGATGGGGAATCTAGAATATACAGTTTATAATTACATACAACATTGTAGGAACTTAATGAAAAGTTTAATTATCATAATTACGGCCCTGATATTTGACTTTTGATATGGGTCAATGTTGATAGGTGGCACATTGCGTACAGGTGAATCTGCATGAAAAAGCAAAGGTAAAAATCTATAAGTATTTAGAACCAATTTTAAATATTATTTGCTATAGGTATAACATTAATATAAAAATTATGAGATTCTCTGATCTCTATAGTCCTAGCCTAGGTTCCATTATGCAAAGTGGTGCCATCTAACGTTGAGTAAAATGTTATAAGTAGTTAAAAATGCTAAAAAAATAGATATTTACTTTATTTATTTGCAAATAGTATGGTACAATGTTTGAGCAAGAAAGACGCCAAAAGCTTTTTCTAAAAATTATTTTATCACATTTATGAATATACTTACATATGAAATGTGATTCCTTCTAAAGCATTTGAACGTTTGCCACTATAGCTTTTACATGATAAAATACAACACTTCATGATTTTCTTTGTATTTTAACAAAAAATACTTGCACAATAATATTGTACATAATATGTACAAACACCAGCAACACATGTCATGTTACATGACAGATTTTTTTTTATATTGAGTTTTACGGCACTGGAAGCTTGCCATATAGAGCCAGTCTTTATGTTTTATTAAGCAGTCTTATTTGGGTAGAGCTTAGAATAATTCTAAGGGGTAGAGTTATTGTTTTAAGAGCTAAAATCATAGGCTAAAATAGTCACACACAACCATGGAAGTAATAAGTACTACCATGCCATGTACACAATACAGAATTTTTTTTTTTGTTTAAGGACTCCAATGACGTTTTATATAAAAGTCTTATCTTAAGCACTTATTACACCACACGTTATTCAGGGACCCTGATCCTGAATTAGTGTGGTGTAATAGGATTCAGGGAGTAAGGGTCCCGATTTAGGGCGACCGGTATATCACTACATATTACAACAAAGTCGCTTTTATACCCATACAGTGGTCCGCTATGAGCACTCTGTGTGAGGGGGGTCGGCATGCCCGGACGGAGGGATTCGACACAACCTCCCATAGCGTGAACGGCACCCCTCGGGAGGACAGTGTGGTGTCCTCCCTGCATCTTGCGATACACGACGCCACTGACCATTATGCCTGAAAGCACGTGTCGTCGTCTTACCTGCATTGCACTGATGGTAGAGAATGCTCCTAGCATTAAGTTCGTCTTTTGATACATTTTTAACCTACATTAAAAAAGGAGAAGGTTCTTTTTGTTTGCAAACGTTCCTTCCTACTTGGTCCCATCCCATTGTCATCATATTGAAGTGGGTGTTTTTTGTTAGGGACTATCCGTGACGCACTTTTTAGTCTGTGAAAATAAAACCTATGCAATTATATGCAGTAACGTTCACGACGCGCAAAAATCTGTCGCGGATATTTCTCAGGAGTCAACGCACACGACGCACATCTTCGATCATTCTGTCGGCAGACCTAGACGCTCTTTTTATGGGGCAGCGCAGACGACAGACTATCCGTGACGCACTTTTTTCTAGTCTGTGTTGCAATAATTATATGCAGTAACGCAAACGACGATTTCACAGACTCAACGCACATCTTCGATCATTCTGTCGGCAGACCTAGATGCTCTTTTTAAATGTCTCAGACGCAAACTCTATCGCACAAAAAGTCTGTCGTCTGCGCAGCCCCTAAATGTCTCAGACGCAGACTCTATCGCAGAAAAAGTGTGCCGTCTGCGCTGCACCTTATTGTGCAATAAAGTTTAAAAATAAATAAAAAAAGGAGGTCAGGTAATAAAATTATTTTTTATAATGATTTCTAATTTAATAATTGCTATGTAACATTATAATTATATACACTAAGTACTTATCATGATATAAGTACATTAAAATACAGTTACGTAAAAGTTCAATAAATATTTTGTCCTAATTAACTTGATCGCAAATCGGTTCTAGTTACTGCAAATAGTAGTACCTATTATCAAAACATATAAAATTTTAGAGGAAAAGTTTTACATAACAATTGTCTATTGTACCAGAATATTATTCCATACTATATTTTATTTCATAATGTATAAAACTATACTTACTTATCTCTAAACAGAAGGCTTTCCCAATATTCTAAGATACACTAGTTGCTATTAGTGGCCAGTTGGTCAGTTAATGAACTTATTTTGTCACAGTACTAAGAAAGGCTTACTACTGTCCCCATGATCGGATTAAAGAGGTTAGATGACATGCGTTTCATTAATTTTAAAAGGGCTGATGTTTCTTGGTTTACGGGAAGTACCACTTTGCGAAAACTTTTGAGATACACCTGATGATTTTTGTTGATTAGTACCAATGTTGATATGGGATTGTCAAAAGATGTGAGAATCTGTAACAAAAGTATAATAATTGTATGAAAATCGAGAAATATAGTCGGCCTAAATACGAAAAACGACAAAAATATTGTTATCCCACGTTTTACCATACTTTAGGTACAGTTCATTTAACTAAACCTGGCATGTTCAACACATTGTCTGTGATTAAGTGTGCGGCGTGACGTCATAGTTCATGCGAATAATAAAAAGTCTGCAAATCACTCTCGCGCGCGGTCTAGCCTAGTTGATAGTAATACTGGCTAGTATTGACTGGCTCGATGGCTCATTTGGTAGTGACCACTGCCTTCTGAAGGGTCGTGGGTTCTATTCCCGCACAGTACAAACATTTGCGTTCGTGAACATGTCTGTTTGTATTCGTCTGGGTGTTTTCTATATATGTATAATATGTATTTCTTTACAGCAAAAAAGTATCTAAGTTTATCAGTTGTCTAGTACCCACAGTACAAGCTTCGGCTTATTTTAGGGCTAGATAACGATGTGTGGCCCAGCGTGGCATGTCTTGGGTTATAATAGGTAGTTTTACTTTTGGTGCTGTATAGAGAAATTAGAGAAGTGTGAGTACTTTGATTGTGCCAGCAGCTTTGGTTAACTGAGCAATACGATTTCTCCATACATATTTCAAAACGGACTATGTTTATTTTAAGGAGTTTCAGCACATTGAACGCAACGCCGCCGGTCATGTGCGTTACCTTGCAGAGTTTAATCGGCCTTACTCCTTCATTCTTTATACATGGCGAGCATCTGCTGGCGCATGCGCTGCTGCTCATCTGTATAGTTACCCAGCGACTGCCTAGTAGGGCGGCTGGTAGGGCTGCCGCTGCAGGTGCTGCACGAGCGGCCCCTGCTGCTGCTGCATGGCGAGCATCTGCTGGCGCATGCGCTGCTGCTCATCTGTATAGTTACCCAGCGACCGCCTAGTAGGGCGGCTGGTAGGGCTGCCGCTGCAGGTGCAGCACGAGCGGCCCCTGCTGCTGCTGCATGGCGAGCATCTGCTGGCGCATGCGCTGCTGCTCATCTGTATAGTTACCCAGCTACCGCCTAGTAGGGCGGCTGGTAGGGCTGCCGCTGCAGGTGCTGCACGAGCGGCCCCTGCTGCTGCTGCATGGCGAGCATCTGCTGGCGCATGCGCTGCTGGTTCATCTGCTGCTGGTACTGGGCGCTTTGCTGCGGCTGCATGCCGCGGGGGTACGGCGGCGCGGGACCGCCCATACCGCCCATGGTGACGTTTGGAGCCTGTTACAATCAAATTGTTAGGTGTAACTCTTCGGTAGCGGAGGAACTAATGCTACCATTTAAACGTTCATTGTGTACTACTCATGTCGTATGTACTGGCGCATAATATACCAGCATGCTTTCAGCGTTTGATCCAGTGATAGTCATAAGCTGGCTGCGGCTGGGGTCGAAGGACTTAAGCGGCACACGTTATACACACAAGAGTTCCATTTTATTGATATAACATTTTAATTTAATGAATTACGTACCTGCATATACTGAGGACGGGCATTTTGTCTTTGCTGTAGGTAAGCCTCTTGACTGGCTCGCCCACCCATCATGTTCTAAAAGTAACATACAATTTGATCAAAAAGATATAAAAAAATTAGTTTATTAAAAGATAGGTAGCTGTATTAGACTGGTGTCATACATATATGACACTTATATATTTTCTATTACTTGAACACTATTTTAGAAACCAAAAAGATCAATAAAATGTTTAATTTATTACCTGTTGGAATGTCTGTTGTCCGGGGAATCCACCCATGGCGTTACCACCCTGCGGCCCCATATTGCCGGCTTGGCTGTTCATACCGGTCATGCCGCCGCTCTGGCCCATTTGTCCCATCTGCCCCATCGGCTGTCCCATCTGCCCCATCCCCTGGCCCATCTGACCCATGCCTTGGGGCATTTGGCCGGATTGGCCGACGCCCTGGTTCATCTGGCCCACGTTCTGGCTAATAGTGTTGACTTGTTGGCTCATCGGGTTCACTTGTTGACCCATTTGGTTCACACCTTGGCCCATACCCTGGGGAATAGGAAAACTTCGTGTTAAATCAATATAAATATTTATACTACTGGCAATAGAAGCAATTACATACACTTTTAAAGCAAATATCCATACTAATATTATAAATGGGAAAATTAGTCTGTCTGTTTATCTTTCTTTCACGGCAAAACGGAGCGACGAATTGACGTGATTTTATAAGTGGAGATAGTTGAAGGGATAAAGAGTAACATAGGCTACTTTTTGCCTCTTTCTAACATAATAAACACTTCTGTGACACACCTACATAACGTGGGCGAAGCCGCGGGCACAGCTAGTGACGTCATAAATCTTGGTTTGTGAAATTTGGCCTGTGATTCTTCACAGTCTAAATCTCGTGATTTGTCCATATTATACTTTTGAGAACAATCAGTTCGCAAAATATAAAAACAACCCAAACCCAATCTGGCCTTGCCGCCACCCGTCTAAAAACGATATATTACCTGGTTCATCATTTGTTGCTGCCCGCCCTGCATCATTTGCTGTCCGTATCCGCCGTACCCCTGCTGCATGCCACCGTACTGGTTGCCGAACATCTGCCCGCCCATGCCGGCCATCTGGGACTGGTTCATCTGCCCCGCGCCCATCTGCCCCGCTCCCATCTGCCCCGCGCCCATCTGAGCGCCGCCCATCTGCCCCGGCATCTGGACCCCTCCCATCTGGCCCATCGGCCCCATTGCACTCATACCGCCCATTGGATTCATTTGCCTGTAAAGAGTTTTGACTGTGTGAGTGGGGTCTTTATTTGAGTTATGTTGCATTCCAGCAAAAGATTTCGAACATTTTTGTATAGAGACATGACCTACATAACCTGACATACATAACGAGTCATGAACGATAAAACTCTATTTTCATCTTGTCAGAAAACACAAATGAATAATAGTTTATTCAAAAGTAATTCCAAAAATTAATGCATACCAATTTTACTGATCCGAACTTATGAGTCCCCGCAGAGTTGTTTTTCATGTTATGAATCCCATTGTAAGCATTTTTATTATGTTACAGACATCTGTCTGACATGACAAATATAGCTGAAATTAACTTACGTGGGTTGCATCTGTCCCATCTGATTCGGCTGCATTTGCCTGATGCCTTGTCGCGGGAACGGCCCTCGGGCGTGGGGAGCGCCCGGGTAGCCCGCACCCTATACAGAAACAAAGCATAAGAGTTGTGACTGCCTCGTGATCCAGTGGTAACAAGTGCTGCCAAGATGTCCACGACTTCGAATCAGGTTTGAGTCTTCCGGTCAAGAAATTACTCGGCCGTAGCGTCGGAATCAGGAAGTTGATCGTGATACACCCCCGTGAAAAATCGGAAAGCACGTAAGCTGTTAGTCTCACCCCCTCTCTGGGAACGTGTCGAGCTCTCCTCGAATCAGATCATGAGAGTGAAGGAACAGAGATTGCTCTTGTCTTGCTCACTCTCTCAACTTCTATCTACTGTCTATCGCTCTTCCAGTCTCCTTGGAAATTGGTTCTGGTAGCCCAAACGCGGTTCGTATTATCTATTCTATACATATAATAAAAATGTAACGAATCGCTGTCTGTACATGGAAGATATATGTGAAAAAATATTATGGGAGGCCTTTATTAATGCAATAGTACCCAAAACAATGATTTTTGGAATTTTTGTTTGTTTGTCTGTTTGTCTGTATTGTAGTCCGATTAAAATGTGGTTTTCACTAATATATTCCTGGAAGCTTCCCTTAACATTTAGTGTTTGTTTCATGTTAATCGGTCCATAAATAAAAAAGTGACGCCCATTTAACTAATCACGTCGAGCCTGCTGTACGTTTGCGCGGGTATATAAAGCGCGCCGAGATCTGTGCCGCGCCGCTGCCAGCTGCCAGGCACTGGGGGTCATTAAAATCACTACCCAAGAAACTATTCCACGCGGACGAAGTCGCTGGCACAGCTAGTTATTACAATATAATTCAAGGCATTCTGAAGGGTGCGTCCACATTTGATGACCGTGCGTAGCTTGCGTGCGAACGGCGCGCGGGCGACAGGAGTGGCGGACGAACCTAAAACGCACGCGCGCACCTCGCTGACAGCTCACGAGTGGCGGCGCATTCCTCAGACGTTGACGCACCCTAAGATGGTCCTAGAGGAGACTTACCGGCATCTGCGTCATCTGATTGAAAGGCAGTCGCTGCCGCAACATATTGCTGAGCGCCTGTTTCGACTGCGTGTTGGACGGTGGCGCCACGCCGCGTGGACTTACGCCAGCTATAAGTGTATTACAATGATCTTTGTTAAAAAATTTAATACTAAAATCGGTCCAGACGTGACGAGCCCAAAGGGTCTAACGACTGCGGCGGAATAATGCTCGGTCGATCGGCAGCAAGAGTCTGTTTTCTTTTTTACACAGAGGGGGCAAACGGGCCGCCCCCAATTCATTTTCTTTTTAGCTTAAACGATTTGACAGACACAATGAAAGTTATTGAACTCTTATTATATACAAATATATATAATTTCTGTTACATCGATTAGACAGAAAAATCCGATGTGTACGGTTGAAGTTATGAACATGGCCGTCCTAAGCAATCCTTAAAGCTAAGGAGATAGGAATGACCTGGAGAGAAGTGAACCGCGAAACCCAAGACCTCTCGGGATGGCGACGTATTGTGGACGCCCTCTGCCCCATCCAGGGAACATAGGACATTAATTTATTTATTTATTTAATCTTTATTGCACAGTAAAGTAGTGTACAAAAGGCGGACTTAATGCCACATAGGCATTCTCTACCAGTCAACCATTGGGCTAAGCAGAAACTAGCAATAGGGTAGTGTGCCAAAAAAGTTTGTTGAAAAACAAAATTTAAAAATTAATATAATAGAACAACAATAAATATTAAAGTAATACAATATAATAATACGTACATAATAAAAAAAAAAAGTTAAGTCATTAAGTCAAGTCGTCATACATAAGTGGTATCTATTGGTTACCTGGCGGGTTGTAGTAGTTTTGGCCGGGCGGCGGGAACCACTGCTGCTGCTGCTGCTGCATGAACTGCGGCTGCTGCGCGGGCGCAGCGGCCATGCCGTTCGCGCTGCCGTTGCTGCCCGGACCGGTGCTGCCGTTTGTCTACACAACAATTCAAAAAATTGATTAACAAACAAAAGCAGTGTGGGATACTGATTCTTGCGTGTTTTGAGATTGCTATCATAGAAAAAGCCACCTGGCTTTTTCTATGATAGCAATCTAATCTATTATATATGATAACATCTAATCCGAGCAAACTCTCATGTCGATTACTGTAACCTTACAGTAATCGACATGAGAGTTTGCTCGGATTAGATGTTTATACCATACGAGTACCACCCGAGAAGTCACCTGCATTCTACTGCTGGACACAGACCTCTCCCGTTGTTCGCCATTTTGGTCAAACACCTGGAGGATTTACCCATAATCGCCACGCTGGGCAGGCGGGTTGGTGATCGCAGGGTGTAGCTTCTCGCACCAGTAACGCTGCTGCCCGTCATTGGCTTGTGGTTTTAGGTAACTTTCAATCGTGTTGGTTACACCAGTGTCGGTTGCCAGAGCGTTTGTTATTCAGCATGATGCACCACGATCAAACTAAATTGCTATTTTTTTTAAATAAGTTAATACATTGCACTACTATATATCTGTATAACAAATCTTTTCTGTACATGTTTTATTCTGGTGCAATAAAGAGTATCTATCTAATACATACCGGTGTCGTGACTTTCTGCTTTTTGATCTTTTTACACGGAGCTGAACGCGATCTGCCCTTCCCTGCACCGGTGGGGCTTGAGTCGAGGCTTCCATTGTCCTGTACACATCGTTACGCAAATAAATATCGCTTTTTAGAACAAAAATCCTTCATAGATTGCTTTTTTTTCAAACTAGATATCAACCAATTGTTGTTGGGGTAACTCACACTCACTTGTTTGCTGTCATTCGTTTCGAGATCCTCGGGCGGCAGAGGTAGAGGCTCCAAGTAGTAGCTCAAAGGTTTCACTAAACTATGGGTGTGGTACTTTAATAACCTGAAAAAGATATTTTATAATATACATAGCTAAAAAGATATTTTATAAATTCTTTTAACCGACTTCAAATAAAGGAGGCTCTCAATTCGATGATTTGGAGTGTGGCTGTTAATCGTACATAATGGCGTATTTTGGGAGAGGCCTACATCCAGTAGTGGACTGCCGCAGGCTGCTGATGATGGTGATGATAGCAAACACCCATACCAATACAAACAAACATGTTGATGCACGCGAATGTTTGTACTGAGTGGAAATCGAACCCACTGACCGAATACACTGCCACTAAGGCAAAAGGTCGTCACATACAATCTATTTGTATTTAGTAAGACACCCACTACTTGCAGTTATACAGTTAAAATTAAATAAAGGATAGTTTGCACACCAAAATTCATTGATCCTATGTCTATTTGTACGTACCTATGCGCGTTTTCATAAGTCAGCGGTTTCCTCTCGATCTTGGTAGCGGCGAACCACGCCCAAGAGAGAGGCGCCGGGTTCCGCCCGCCTTCCACTAGTTCCCACGAAGATACGCGCTGCTTGTCCGTTAGTCGTAGTCCCTTTGAAGTAAATACGTGTTATTTCGATACGGCAATTTCTCAATCAAATACCATTTCTCAGTAAACTAATATACAATTTGTTTCGTGCAGTGACAAAAAAGATTACAAATCGCCGCATCACTTTTTCATTGTGGGTGTCTTAAGACTGGTTTTCTTGATGCTTCTCAGCCGGTAGTAGGGTTGCACCGTACACTCGGCGAAACAATCGTGAAATGAATAGTCGGTTAATAGAATAAGAATACAGGGCAGCATGGCGGTGGCAATCTACATGTGATTTGGTTACAAGTGTGTGACGGAAGACCACTATGCCATGCTACTTTAAAAAAAAAACAAATTCGATGCTTTTATTACCTGTTTTTTATCGCTGTCAAATCCAGTAATTTTGTTTCCTTTCTGGTCAACCAGACATCCAAGAGGTTCACAAGCTATGACCTGCATCAAAGAACAGAACTATATTTCAGGACTTTCTAATGCTAAATAACGAAGTATAGACGAATTATAGGACCAGGTTAAAGTAGTGAAATATGTATTAAAGTCTGAGCGCTCAGAAGCAGCATTCGCGTTGTCAACTTTACACTATAACTTTCCACTCTCCCCTTGATAAGCAACGAACAACTTTATTCGGTACATTAGGGTGTTAAACAGCGCTATATTTTCGTATTTGATTGCCGCACGAACGAACAGGACGGTGCACAATTCTCTAGCAATATCGTGATAAAATGGCGTGCGAAATATACAACTTCTGTAAGTCGCTGCAACGGTAAATCGTAGGAAATTATAGCGACGCAGTTGTAAAATTCACAGTAATATTTTATCGTGCAGAAAATTATCTCGTTGGAAACGAACAAATTGAAGATACAGGTCGGGTGGGGAACCGTCTGTGGACTTAGATATTTTATCTACTTACAATATAGAAAATCGTTATTGTTTTCCGATACGCTTTGTGAAAAGGGAAAACGTTCGTCAGGAAACTTACATATTCAAAGAACTCTGGATTATTTTATCAGACAACCCAATAAAGATCAAGAACAAAAAATAAAGTTATATTTATATTAATCTATACTTATAATAAATCTGTAGAGAGGTCAATTCTGTACATAAAATATTTTTTCAAAATAACTATCAGGGGGTGATAAGTGATCGATACTGATACCAAAAATGCAATCAGTAAAATTTTTGTCTGTCTGTCTGTCTGTCTGTCTGTCTGTCTGTATGTTCGTTATAGAAAAAAAAACTACTGAACAGATTTTGACGAAACTTGGTACAATTATTCTTCATACTCCTGGGCAGGTTATAGGATACTTTTCATCACGCTACAATCAATAGGAGCGGAGCAGTGACGGGAAGTGTTGGGAAAACGCGAGAAATTTAAACCTGTATGTTTGAACGCGCATTACGCGAAAACTACTGCATAGAATTGAATGCGGTTTTCACCAATGTATTGCTAGAGGTCTAACTTAAAACTTAGGCACAAGGTATAGATGGGTATTATATGGAAGTCCGTTATTTTTGAAACCCGATATCCACGCGTGCGACGCCGCCGGCACAGCTAGTCGCAAATAATAGTTTTTTGTAAATTACTTATTACTATAGCTTTCTTTCTATTTCGGTAGGCTTAGTTGCGTGTCCCTGGGATTGCAAAGTCTATGAGCGGCGATAACCTTAACATAGTCTATTTTCCCTAGTAATAAAAGAAAAAGTATATTTTGACTATGAAAATTAGCTATTTATTCCGTATTTGCACGGTAAAGAAGGGTAAATATTGTTGGTTTTTATTTAATTTCTCAGTATTATAAATGTTAGGAGCACGAATCTCGTGAGAAAAGGCTATGGCTAACCAACGCTACCACTGAAATAGCGGTAAATCGCATGGAAGTTGTAAATTCAGAGCGATATTTTATCGTGCAGAAAATTATCTCGGTGCAAACAAATTGACCTACAGTTAACAGCAGAAGTTAATCATCCGCTCATGCGTTAAATGAATGCAGTAAGGTTGAACATTGTATGTTTCTGTGCATCTAATTTGGCCGTCCATTGTACGGTTGGTCGGGAGCTGCCCGCCTGTTGGGCGTTCGAACGCGTTCGTCGGACCCTGGTTTGTTTAATTAGTGGTCCGTGGATGCCTTTTAATCAAACATTACACGTTGCGAATGGACCTCAATTACAGAGGGAGAACGTATCTAGGATACCTACATACTAATCTTATTTTAGGCAGACACGATTATATGTAGATTACATATGCTTTCGCAGCATTTACTTGGGTGGTTGGTTACTAATAAGCTTGGTTGTCCGTTAGTCATCTCTTGTTTAATATCAAATAGCTGTAGTCCACGACTTTGCCCCGCATAGGTAATAATATATTATAGCCTATATGTTAATCTGATGTATGATAAAACTATATATGGGACTGTTTTTGTCACCACGTTTTATGGAGAAAGTTGTTTTAAGTTTAGTTTTACACGAATAAATAAAACTATCTGATATGGCGCGCACATGGATTGTCTATATTATTGAGCAACATTTTCTAATTAAAATATCATAAAAAAGGAAATACAATATTAAGGGTACATGTTTTTTCACCCGAACGAATAGAAATTCGTACTGAATAACTTATCAACTGCTACAGGTAACGACTCGGCCCCATCTGCGCTAGACCCGATTTCCGTTACGGAAACGATTTCACAAACGAAGTTTGCGTTAGACAGATGTACTTAGGTGCTGCTAGAGATCTAAAGAGAAATGTAGAGATATTGCGACTGACAGCGCTTTTATGCAAAGATCCCCTAAAAAGTATATTTAAAGATGAGAGAATAATATAATTTCAGGCATCTTTTTATATAGCCAGGTTAGTTGTAGGTATGTTTTTATACGTTGTCCCAAAAATTTAATCTATAGTTCATTCGCGTTAAGAAAATAGTGACTGACAGGCCACTAGCCAATCAAAACGCTAGAATTATAATTTCTAGCGTTTTAATTGGCTAGTGGCCTGTCAGTGACCTGTCAGTCACTATTTTCTTAACGCGAATGAACTATAGTGTGATTTGAAATGTATAAGATAGCTATGTGAAGTATTAGGGGACTTACATACCGCACCGTATACGTGTGTAATCTGCGATCGCCAACCCGCCAGCATATCACCATGCTGGCGGGCAAAAAGAGCCTTACAGCCTCCAGGTGTTTTCCTAGTGTCGAACAACTGGAGGGGCATATGTCCAGCAGTGGATTGCGATAGGCTGATGATGATATTTCAATGTGTACTTACCTCAATTATGGTATTCTTGCTCAACGGCAGCAGCTGCCGCACCGCCTGCACGGACGGCCCGTGGCGGTCTCCCAGCTCCTTCTTCAGCTTCTTCATCAGATTCTGGTAGTGCTTCCTGTTGTTGTCGTCGCCGCCCTCCGCGAGCGTCGAGTGGATCAGCGTGGCGAGCATGTCGATCAAGGTCGTGAACAGGTTGCTGCGACACAGACTGCGTTAACGCACCGTCAGTACACCGCCCGGGCAGCCAGGCTACGCAACAAGTCGTGGCAAGTGCGTGTAGGCGGATCCAGAGTTGGGAATCGTATGTTGTAAAGTTGGAGATCGCCCGCGAAATAACCAAAAATAAAACTTTGTAACGAGAATTTAAGAGCGGTGACCGATTGCGAAAAGCATATATTATGTTTACAGATTGTAATAAGCTGATCGAGGCTGAAGGATTAAAATAAAATATCAGATTTTTTTTTGAAAATGAAAAAATATTCCTTTGCTACGTACTATTCCACGTTTTTATATATATTTAATTTAATACAAGATTACCTAGGGTATTTTACTCATAATGTATGGCGGGGAGAAAAGTGAGGGTTGTTAGCCATTTAGTAATAGTATTCCAGATAATGTTTGAGTTTTTGCGAGACTAACGTTACGCCTAACAACGTTACTTTGAAGTCTAAAACTCAACTTTCGAGTAGATTTTTGTACAAGCAATGTAGTTTTACATATACTTACATATTACTTACAATACAGTTTCTACTATTGAATGTATTCACAACAATAGCGCTATCTAGGATTCACATACTAAACAGATACTTGTGACAGACCTTACTAACAGCTATAGTAATTTTTTTACAGACACAAAAATAGAAGCAAATTTGTTATTATTGACAAAATGAAGTGAAAAGCAATCTGAACCCTGGATCCACCCTT
The DNA here is from genome assembly GCA_031163375.1 of Conogethes punctiferalis. Lineage (NCBI taxonomy): Eukaryota > Metazoa > Arthropoda > Insecta > Lepidoptera > Crambidae > Conogethes > Conogethes punctiferalis. The sequence goes on from CM062078.1 coordinate 14,143,865, forward strand.
ACATCAAGCGTTAGCTTAATGGCATGATCGTGATACGCAATGGACGACTTGCTGTGTAGCGTATGATGTGGTTAGAGATGTCCGCCTCCCGTTGAAGCGAGTGACGCTGCACACACGTGTACGGTCTCAGTAGAAGCCATGGAGACTGCCACAGTCGAGTGAGGAGTGAGCACACACGACACAATGGAACACTGGCATTATTTAAAATGGACTGTATGACCACAACCTGAAGAATACGGATGCGGGGTGATCTTACCGTAATTTAATTCTGCAGTAATCTACTTTCACGGTAATGAATGTAGCATCGAGAAGTTGTCAATAATAGCAATGTTTTTGTTATTATGTTGTTCAAGTGGTGGTGAAGGAAAACTTTGCAAGTGACAACAATAGATTCCATAGGTTTGAACTGCCACCGAAATGTTATCCCCCAAAACCTTTAAGAATATGATTCCCAACATCTTAGAAATACACCATGGCGCGGTGAAAGATTCCAAAGAACAGCAGTAGACCAAGTTTCCTTCATGGTTAAATTGACACATTACTTGAATAAATTCTCTGTGTGCACTTGCAAAGTTGCAACTCTTGACATGCACACAGAGAGTTTATCGTCGTATTCGAGCAGGACGTTCCACGGAGAGATTGGAGTCCCTGGGGCATAGTCGCAGTTGAAATGATTACTATGGTGCATTCACCATAGTAATTATTTCAACTGCGACTCCTTACCATTGATAAGGAGTCCTCGAGACTTGGCATCATCACCAGATATATTAGAATCAATGGACCTTAGGTTGGGACTTAGGTTACTTTTTATTATTGGCGTCGAGCAACTGGTGCACCGCATGCGTTAACAACACGGCCCAATCGGATATGAGCTGGTAGGAGCGGCGGATGGCGTCGAACATGCCGCCGGCCAGCGAGAAAGACGAGATAGCCAGGACAGCCTTTGAATCATCACCATACTAACAAGTCGGGACCAATCGAGCAGCTGATGCGCCACCAGCTGCATCAACAGCACGGCCCAGCCGGATATGAGCTGGTACGAGTAGCGGATGGCGTCGAACATGCCGCCGGCCAGCAAGGGGCGCAGCTATCTAGCTTGTGACTTGTTTGTTGGGTGATGATTGCAAGACTTTTTTTTGATTGCAATCATCACCCAACAAACAAGTTACAAGTCGGGACCAAGGTTACCTATTATTGTACGAATCGAGCAGCCGATGCGCCACCAGCTGCGTCAGCAGCACGGCCCAGTCGGATATGAGCTGGTAGGAGCGGCGGATGGCGTCGAACATGCCGCCGGCCTGCGAGAAGCGCAGCTAGATGTGGCCAGGAAGGCCTTAAAATCATCACCAAACGAAGAGGTCACAAGCGGGACCAAGGTTACCTATTATTGTACGAATCGAGCAGCTGATGCGCCACCAGCTGCGTCAGCAGCACGGCCCAGTCGGATATGAGCTGGTAGGAGCGGCGGATGGCGTCGAACATGCCGCCGGCCAGCGAGAAGCGCAGCTGCAGCGCCTCGGGCGCCGCCTCGTCCTGCCACGTGTCGCCGCACGCGGAGCGCTCGTGGTCGCGCGCGTGCGTCAGGTAGTGCTGCAGCTGCGCGTGGATCGAGCTCAGCAGGCTCTCCTGCTGCATATTTTTTGTAACATTCAGAACCTGTTATCCTCATCGACTTTGCTCACTCGCGGAGAAATTGGTAACTCATTAGACAAATGTTCATTTTAATTTTTTTCTAGTATCCCTAATTTGGCAAACGTTTCGTGAACGTCACAACTACATTATAATCGAATGAATAGTGATAGTTAATTTGCTAGAAACATGTGCACATACATACATAGACGTGAGGTCAAAAATATAGGATTTTAAACAAATTACATAAATACATTGGTTATAATCAAATTTGTTTATCTTATTTTTTCTATGTAGGAACGGAAGATAAATATTTATAGAGTACTAGCTGCTGCCCGCGGCTCTGCCCGCGTGAATATTCGTATAAAACATAGCCTATGTGTTAATCTGATGTACAAACTATATTCCTGTAAAGTTTCATTAAAATCCGTTTAGTAGTTTTGGCGTGAAAGTGGAACAAACATCCATCCATCTATCCAAACAAACTTTCGCGTTTATAATATTAGTAGGATACAATTTTATAAAGTTGGATAGCACTTAGAAAGGATATTTGGTAGAAATTGAAAATGAACTTTTCTAAATGTTCTGAAGTGTAACCCTAGGCGCGCACTGGTGACTTTTTGTCACCGTGACAGATATCTCTCTTCTTCTCATTTTAATTGTACAAAAGAGATGAAACGACTGTCACGGTGACAAAAAGTCACCAGTGCGCGCCTAGGCTAATGGTCACGTAGCTAATACTAACGCCCGCACATAGTTGTATAACTGTCACTTTGGACTTTTTGTTTCACACACTCATATAAATGTCTCCGACGTGCCAAAACATCGTAATCGGTCTGTATGCAGCAGACATACCTTCTGATCGTCCTGGTGCCTCAGGCAGGTCAGCACGAGCGACAGCAGCGGCTCGTTGGCGAGGCGCACGTTGCCGCCGCCGCCGCAGCCGCACGAGCCTGCGCACGCGCCGCCGCCCACGCCGCGCTTGCCGCCGCCCCCCGCGCCCGCCGACCTGCGAGGGTAACCATGTCATCGATATAAGGTAGGTGAGATAAATGTGTTTATCTAGGTTGTTGTATAATTTAATGAAGACTTTATTTATATTTATCAAATTTGCATAAATTCATTTAACTAAGTACTAACCCCTTAATTACACACATATTGAAAACATTACTCAAATAGATTTCAGAAATAGAACAGGTCTAACCTAAAATCTATTTGAGTAATGTTTCATATTTTTTTAATTGCTTAGCTGGTTTATATAAGCTAAGTTATATAAGTAATAGTATAAGTTTTTGTAAGCTGTATATGAGCTGTATAGCTTATACAGCTAGTGGAGTACATGTGAACTACTAAACAGCTTATATAGAACCCGGAATGCTACTTGGGTTTAATGTTCAATGAGCCATTGCACTAGCTCACTTGATTTGCTTCCCTCCGCAGAAATGGAAAAGGGAACTATGAGCATTGAAACATTCCGATTACCAAAGCATACTCGTACATAGAGAAGTTTGATTTGATATAGGCAATTATTGCCAGGGTTAACTGTTTTTGTATAGAAATAGAGTATTTTCCGCGCGAATCCAACGCGAAATAATAACTTTTCTTATGTGTGTGTGATGCGGTGTTGCTACATACGCTACATTTGAAAAGCTACGTTAGAAAAGTCGTAGAGGTGGGATTCCGTGCATTGCGACCCGCGCCGCTGTCATTATTCATCTTATGGAACGGCTGATATATTTTCGTACGGAGACAGCCGCGCGCGTCTATCGTCGTAATGAACGGAAGTCGTTCTATATCTGACACTCAATACCAAAATGAGATGTTCTAAAGGATATGCTTTTGTTGTTGCTCTTACCCCTTATAGCTCGGGCTCTGGTGGCTCTTGCAGTCGCGGTGTGAGCCGCCGCTGCTGCCGCCGCCACTCGAACAGTTGCCGCTGCATCCGGCGCCCCATCCACTCTCTAATATCTAAGAAATTACATTACAGTTTGTCAACCTGTTCTACGGACGATACAACTCTTATTAAAGTGGTTAATTTTCATTATTAAAATCGTACATATCTGTCTATCTATCTAGCTGTCTAATGCATATAATATCCGAATTGTTGTTAGTTCCTCAAGAATTATATGGTAACCGTAAAGAAATAACTTAAAACCCCGCCATAACATGCCAACAACAACATCCCGCACCGTACAAACATTTGTGTTTATAAACATGTCTTTTTGTATTGGTCTCGGTGTTTACTATGTATAATATGTACTTATTTACAAAAAAAAAATCTAAGTAAGTTCATCAGTTCTCTAGTACCCATAGTACATGCTTCGGCTTAGTTTGAGGCTAGATGGCGATGTGTGGCCCGGTGTGGTATGCAGCGGCGTAGCGTGGGTGTCGGCCGCCCGGGGCGGAAGACAATTTTGCCGCCCGGGGGGGGAAGACAATTTTGCCGCCCGGGGCGGAAGACAATTTTGCCGCCCTTTTATTTTGAATCGTTAGTAATTCTCGCTGATGTTTTGTTAGTCATAAACAAAGCATAAAATAAAATACGGGGAATCCCCGCAAGTCGTGGACGGTGTTGGCAGCAGTCGCTACAAAATATCATTCAAAGAAAAGGGATTCCCCGAATCCGTTACAGAATAAGTAATGAAAAATTCCATGCTCTTTGCAATCGGTCCGAATTTGTAGTTCCAATAAAAATATGAAATGGTTCAAAAATTGTATTATTTAATTATTTAAATTAGTATGGATAGATTATAAATTGTGAAATTTTGCCGCCCCCTAAAATGTGCCGCCCGGGGCGGGCCGCCCCCCCGCCTCCACTACGCTACGCCGCTGGTGGTATGTCTTGTGTTATTTGATTTATTTTGTTTGAAAGATGATTTAATCGAGCGTGATCTTAGTTATGTTTGAACAAAACGTTGGGTGGGGGATTTTTTTTTATTTTAATCTATAATCCTCACCTGTCCAGCCTGTTTGAGCACGCGGCCTTGCACGGCCGGCGGCAGCTTGGCCACCAGCGGCGCCACCAGCCACACCGACTCCGACCACTTGCTCGTGCTCACCACGCTGCGGTCCGTGCCGGTCCTGCGCATACGCATACATTACGTGACACTATGTAGTACTGTGTATGTAGTCCGTGAGGTTTCACCGGCTCGTCTGCCGAGAATGGTGACCCCCAAATGGACATGGTCAAGCCAGCATAGCGGTGACATTCACATTTCGACTAAATAGCCAATAAAACATTGTTGTACCGCAATTGCAAAAATCAGCTTTCACAGCGACTTGGCTCTCTTACTCACAAACGGAAATTAGAGTATAAAAAAGGCATCCCATCTCATCCTGTAGGTGTTGTAAAAGACAACTAAGGGACAATTTACCTGGGTACAAATAGAACAAACTTCACCAACCCAAATGATTACTTAGGGACTTAGGGACCTTCTAAAGCGAGGCTACAAATTTCAAAATTGGTACCCATTTAAACGCTGCTGCCCGTTTCGTGATATTCCTTTAGTCGTCTTCTACAACATCCACGGGATGAGATGGGGTGGTCCTATTCTAAATCTGGCATGTACATTGTATTACAAATAAATACCTGTCTTTGTCTGGTGGCGGCGGTGCAGGCTGTTGGAACACGTTGATCACAGCGCGCGCGACCGTGTCGAGCCACGCGCTCAGCTCCGAGGACCCGTTCGGGAACTGCTTGAACATCAGTTGTAGGTCTAGCCATGACATCCTCAGCGACCACTGCTCCAAGTTCTGGTATCGGAGATTATCAATCATTTACAATGCCACAGAGGCCAATATTTAAGCAAATCTGACCTTGAGCTACTCATAGTAGTAGCCCACTCATAGTAGCTTCAAGTCAACTTTTCCGCCCATTTTTTTTTATTTTAATTTAAAGGTGTTATTAAAATACATTGCCACTCCAAGCATAAAAGGCGTAATAATGCTCGAGTTGCGAAAATCAACTCGGTATACCAATAAAATCGTATCGTAATCGTTTTGTAAAAAATCGGTCAAAGTAAAAAAAAATCACAGGCCATATTACGTCACGAGACACTAAAAATATGATTCTGAATATATGAAAAACCATCTTTGTGTTATTGCTTACCTCTAATAAACGAGTTATCATCGTTTTTTGATCAAGATCGGGATGTGTATGGCTAGCAGAATCTGGATAACAAATCATGTGCAGCAACCTTGTAAAAAAAATGTTTAATTAACACACAGTTTGATATATTCATTGCAGAAACTTACAAGTACATAGAAGATTTACATAAAATATATAAGAAAATTAAAGTAGTAGTAGAGTTTAATTGAAATTGTGACAAAAAGTTGGTCAAAATTAGATTTGACTTTTTAGATTTGGAAAAGTAAATTGTGTATGAAAAATTGTCTGGTAATTAGTTATTCAAGACCTTTTACATTACAAAAAAAAGTTTTATATCACCCGAATTAAATTTGTTAAAATTGTACTGCGGTTTTTCATTAACACGCTGTATAACAGACATGCATGCTGCCTACCTTTGTGCCTGCCTCGGTGTGAGCATCGAGTCGAGCAGCATATCCGGCTGGTACAGCTCGTCGGGGTTTTGCAGGCACTTCTGCAGCACCCACTCCTCCGAGCAGATCTCGGCCAGCACGCGCCGCGCTAGCGACGACAGCGACTGCGAAGAGTCCAGGAGCGTCGAGCCGACGCCACCGCTGCCCCTACACGTATATACCGGTCACCGCATACTCTATCTATACCATAGTACAGTACGGCACGACTCGGATATGATAGCTCTTGATTGGATAAAATCCATTTCGGAAATAGCTATTTATAAATTAAAGGGCCATAAATCAAAATTAAGTAATGGTATTTCAGCTCGAATAAAATTTGGTAGATTTTGTTTTGAGATTCCATTCAGAGTTTGCGCACTGGCGTTGTTTTAAGTTGCTAAAATGGCTGCATCTGTCTTTTTGCAAACGAACGCGGACTATGCTATATAGGGCTATGCACAAAATGCACTCGGAAATATCTTTCCCGAAAACTTCCTGCACGTTCATTAAAATTTGGCATTAGTAAAAATAATGTCAAAATTGAATTATGGTCATTCAAAGTTTCCAAATTAATGGAATTCAATACGCGGAAATAAACGTTTTAGTAGCTAAAATACCAGTGTATGGTTAGGCTCTTAAATTGTTATACATCAATTAATAGGTAGTTTGAATTCCTAGAAATATTAACTACCTAGAATTTTTTTTTATAGATAAAAAAATGTTATAAAATGCCCTACACTTTATAAGTAGCGTAATTTTTAGTTTAAAATCATCGAATTCGTGTCGTACTGTAATAATGGTACGTAGACAAAGCGAAAGCAACGTTTCAGAGCGTTTCTCTTAGATAGATTTCATGTACAGAAGAAGAAAGACGTACCTAATTCAAACGTTATTTTTTAATTATAAATAACTAAGTCGTATAGTTATACCCCGTCCCATATCAATTTAATAACCGTATAAATAATCTATTAACAGCAATCAGTTACTTTGAATACCATTATCATCTTCCAGGGTTGTCCTGTTTATGTATATTAAATTGGTTTGAAACGGTATATAGGACCCACATAGATGAGAGGTTAGACATTTTAGCTTATATACAAAGTATATTAAGAATTAGAATAACGGACAGTAAAATCAAAATTTCAGTGTCCCAAACCAATGTCCATAATTATGGTTACAATGTTTAGTCTTTTAAAGAGTCAGTTAGTTTTGAACACGGAAATTTTAGAAAATTTATATAAGGACGCAATTCGCGTCTATGCGCTTAGTTACTTTGTGATACTATTTGTAGATAGATATATTTTGATGAAACATATAATACGTTGTTATTGATGGTAAAATATGAAATCCCCTTTTTATAATAACACTTACAAGTTGCACTTTACGATATCATGAACACAATACTGTTATTATGACAGTAGTGTAAACGACATTGTCAAAATAGTGGAATATTTTATTATTTTACACACCAGTGATGTCATTGTGATGAGACTGTACATTGATAGAAGTTTATCAAGTGTATGATTTTGTGAGGAGCATGAGACAGGAAAGATAAGTGACCGTGATAATGTTTAGGTACATTAAAGAGATATGTTGAAACATGGAGTTAGCAACACAACATGAAGGCAAGCCAAGCGGGTGACGTGGTGAGATGGCACCGTCCACGGGAGGGTGAAGCTAAAGGGAACCGTGATAATGTGCAACCGTGAAACTCAATAATAAAAAAACAAACCTAGGAGTTCTATGGCCCCCACTTTCAGATTCTACCTTCCTAAGAATAAAAAAACAGCTGTTTAACACAAAATATAAACATAATGAAGACATGATATTTACTTTTTTTTCCAATAATTTTAGATTATGGCAGCGGCGGAACACGGCGCAGTCTGCAGCAGGTCTTAATTTTACGCACACGTTTTCGCCGCTACTTTTTTAAGAAATGGTACAACTAATTTGATGTATTGGAACGGACTTCTACTCCTTCTGGTCAATGGTCTTAGGAATTAACGAATAATTATATAAATAATGATTAATTAAAAATGAACCAAAGCAGCTACAAAAGACCGTCGCAGTACATCATAACGATTATACAAAATAATGTTTGCTAACAAAAGTAAAACGTCAGCTCTAAGAAACAAATAGATATTTAAAATGAATTTTAAAATACTTATAATGTAAGAAAACTTGCAAAAAAAAAGTTTTAACATTAATACAAACTTAAAGTATTATATCACCTATTACCTAGTTAATAAGACATATAATATACTCACGACATAAGGTCAAGCTGCGCATCGGTGGGCACCGTGTCGCTGGTGCCCAGTATGTGTGACAGTTCGCAGGATTTCTTCCCGCCAGGCTTGCCGCCGTCACGGGCAGTAGAATCACCTACCACTGTCGCATAAACAATGTTTATTGGCCAAGCTTAAACATTAAGCTTAAACAGCCAAGATCAAACATTATGTAACAGTAAATAACACATTAATAATAATAACGCTCTCCTAGCTTAATTTCGGCCACAGCGGCCGAATATATAAAAAAAACTCCTACTGAATAATTTGTTGACAGAAAAATCCAGGGTCTTAGTAGGTGGCACTTGCTTCCACTAGATTAATGAGGCAGTAGACATTGCCAGACATATTAATACATAGATAAAGAACTCAGTGACACTTGGATAAATGGTTTCTATGTATTGGACAATTAAAAATTGTCTATGGAAGGAATGGCATCAGCATCAGTGCAGTCTTGTGTAACTGCAATCTTAAACTTAATGAGCATTGTATAATGCATAGTTCAGTGGCAGTGAACGTTGCCTCCGACACGGTCGCGGGTTCTATCTCCGCACAGTAGTCATTTGTGTGCATGAACATCACATCTGTTTGTATTGGTCTGGGTGTTTGCTATGTATATAATGGGCCTGTTTCCGTAAAAAATGTAATTAGTCCGTCTTTCAGATTGTTCAAAAATAAAAGACACGTATTTTTTCATTTGTAAATTAGACCAAAAATGACTAAGATAAAGCCCGTTAAAATTACGCGTGACGTCACAGAGTGGGAGTTTTTTCGCCACTAAGTAACGTCAAAGACCCCCACTCCTGAATTTTGATGTCTTTTATCGTTGGTATTTTTTGTTTAAATGAAAAAAGGAAAAATACGTGTCTAATATATTTTTATAATCTAAAATGCGGACTAAATATAATGTAATTATTTTGACCCTGGAAACATCCCCATTATAGTACAAAAAGTATCTAAGTAAGTTTATCAGTTGACTGTCCCAGAGCCCATAGTTCTCCATAGTTTGGAACTAGATGGCGCTGTGGCCCAGAGTGGCATGTCTTACTGAAAACAAGGTAATATGAACTTACTGAGTATAGCCTTAAGGGTGGCCAGCACCGGTCCGACGCCGATGTTCTTGTGCGCCGCGGCCAGCAGGTGCCGATCGCAGGACAGGCGGACGCCGGCCGCCGCGCCGCCGGGTCCAGGAGACGTCGATACTGAGTATAAACCTGTTTGAATACCAGATGATTTTATGAGTACGATAATTACTATAGGAGCAAGAAGCTTCGCCCTGCGATCGCCAACCCGCCTGCCCAGCGTGGCGATTATGGGTATATCCTCCAGATGTTTGCTCTAAGTGGCGAACAACTGGAGAGGCCTATGTCCAGCAGTGGACTGTAATAGGCTGATGATGATGAATTACTATCGGGCCACTGGTGTGGTAACCTTCAAAAATAACCTTCTTTCATGTGTATATGGTAGTTAAAGGATTTAGGCTTTTGCTTATTTTAGTATTCTCCAACACTATCAGAAAACGGGCAGCAGGGTTTACCTGGGTACAAAAAAAAATTGGTTAAATGCCACTATATAAATATATTATGATGACGATTCTCCACCACACTGAAAGACGAACGTCTAAACACATGATATAAATTGGTATACCATGCTTATTACAAGTACATCATGTTGCACGAAAGACTTACTATTAGATTGATCATGTAAGTCAGGTTCTACAGAAAAACGCACCCTTATGATTTTCAACCCGATCCTGTCCGCACCAGACCCGCTTCTGTGGAAAGGCACCCTAATTTCCAATAAGGTCTGCCGGCAATAGCAGTAATTTACTCTCCCTTAATCCGTCACCTTTATCGGCAGAGCGCTGCGTAAAGTACTCCTCGAGCGGCTGGATCTCTAGCTAGACTTCACTCACTAGGTCTCGCTGCCTAAGCCGAGGCCCGAGCCCCACTAGGGGGCGCCCTTAGCTGTGTTACCTAGAATACCTAGGGGTGAGAGCCTTCCGCTCCCCCATTAGTCCGGTGATGATGACAAGCCCGGCCTGGCCATCATCGTAGTCATTTAGAAAAAAAAAATCGCTGTGTGCTGTACTGTCGCGGCCGACACTCACCAGGCTGCGGCGTGTCGACGGTCTTGAACAGCCGCAGCAGCAGGTGGCAGGTGAGCCGCGCGCCGGTGTCGGGCGAGGGCGCGTTGGCAGGGTTCCCCGTCACGCCCGCGCCGCCGCACGCCTTCACCAAAGACGGTAACGCCGCATGTCGGACGAAGTCTTCCAGCGAGAAGCAGTGGCGAGCTAGAAAAGGTATCTTAACATTAGATTTAGCTTAAAGAACACTTCGTTACGCATCGCTGGTATAAAATGATAAATTGCTTACAAAATGATAGATAACATAGTTGTGTGCACTTTCGAACTAGGGCAGCTACGAGATTAGACTAATAAGCCACGCCCACTACTGGTGTTGAAGTGATGATGTCAGGACTTAGTAGAGAATCACCGTGTACAGTAGCTTGTTACGTCTCCTTTTTGTACTAACACGTCCCAACACCGGCAGTTACAGAAGCATACCGAGAAGCCACGCCTACTGATGATGTTGAAGTGATGACGCCGAGACCAAGACAGTGTAGAGTATCCCGGCTCCTCTATGTACTACTTGCACGCCCCAAGATCGGCGAAGCATACTAATAGGCCACGCCCACTAGTGATGTACTTCTAGAAGTGATGACGTCAGAATCTAGTTGACGATCACAGTGTATAGTAGCTTATTCTGTCTCCTCTATGTACTTGCTCCGTAGTTTTACCACAGATGCGCCAGTGGGTAATACTGCTTGGCCACGGCGCCACTCACCCACAGAATGCACGTGAAGACAGCAGGTTCGGGTACAGCGCGGCCACTCACCCACGAGGATGCACGTGAACACGGCCAGCGCGTCGTGCGCGGCCGCGTCGTGCAGGTCGCGGTGGTGCAGCAGGTCGGGTACAGCGCGGCCACTCACCCACGAGGATGCACGTGAACACGGCCAGCGCGTCGTGCGCGGCCGCGTCGTGCAGGTCGCGGTGGTGCAGCAGGTCGGGTACAGCGCGGCCACTCACCCACGAGGATGCACGTGAACACGGCCAGCGCGTCGTGCGCGGCCGCGTCGTGCAGGTCGCGGTGGTGCAGCAGGTCGGGTACAGCGCGGCCACTCACCCACGAGGATGCACGTGAACACGGCCAGCGCGTCGTGCGCGGCCGCGTCGTGCAGGTCGCGGTGGTGCAGCAGGTCGGGTACAGCGCGGCCACTCACCCACGAGGATGCACGTGAACACGGCCAGCGCGTCGTGCGCGGCCGCGTCGTGCAGGTCGCGGTGGTGCAGCAGGTCGGGTACAGCGCGGCCACTCACCCACGAGGATGCACGTGAACACGGCCAGCGCGTCGTGCGCGGCCGCGTCGTGCAGGTCGCGGTGGTGCAGCAGGTCGGGGTACAGCGGCGGCGGCGCGGCGTGCGGCGCGGCCTGCGGGTAGTGCTGCGCGCCGCACAGCGCCACCAGAGCGCCGAGCCACTCCGCCGCCAAGCCGCTGCACCACGCCGTCATCTCGGCGCAGAGGACGCCCAGCTCGTTCACCCTACAACCAATATGTTAGCTTGTAACATTGGTTATTTTATTTATGACCTATCTCCGACACCAGCTTTTGGCCAATGAGTACCAATAATTAATTGTCTTATGTTCTTTTGAGAAAAGAAATACATAAATAAATATTCATTCATTCAATATAACACAAAGCTCATATTACATGCACAACCATTTGATAAATGATATTTCGAAATTCCTTCTTGCTATCAAAAGAGGAGCGCGAGCGGAACCAGTCTTAAACAGGCCGAAACATTCACTAAAATGAAGCACGAATAAATAGAAACTCACCGGTCGTTGTCAACCTCTCGGCAGACTGCGAGCATGGCAGAGCAAACAAAACTGTATCTGTTGGCTGGCGACTCCGCCACTTGGCGTGCCCAGGCTATCTCTATTTTACCTGTAAACGAGACATGTTGTTACTTAATTGTACTTACGATATATTAGTAAAATTAAGTGTATAATATATACAAAACAGTTCAAACCTTTACGGGGATTTGTGAAAAACTCGCTTAGGAACTGTGGATTGTAAGGGTAGTTTGATGGTGTAGGTTGTAGCGGCGAGTATAGAGCTTGTCTGTAACAAAATAAAACGGTATTTAGTTATGTTTCCTCTTATTTAGGAAGGACCGCAGAGCGACTGCGACTGTGTATACCGATATGAAATTTCCTTGTTAGTCGCCTCAAAGAGACGGTTTATGGTGCCGGATGCAATGGGCAGGCCGTGTAGCTGTAGCTTTAGCTGTAGCGCAGCTGCGAGAGACCGCAGCGCTCCGCGGTGTACCACGCATTATGAGCTGCTCGCTCAATTAATCTTGGAGTGAGTTTTGGCGAATGTGTCCACCGAGGCCCAGATTCCACGTATTTCATTGGGTGCTGGCTGCAGTACACTAACTTGAACTTGGGGTAGGCGTTGGCGAAGGTGTCGGCGTGCGGCGCGTGGCAGAGGTGCGCGTCCGCCTCGTACAGGTCGCGCAGCTGTTACTGCTCCTGTCGCTGCTGCAGTACACTCACTTGATCTTGGGGTAGGCGTTGGCGAAGGTGTCGGCGTGCGGCGCGTGGCAGAGGTGTGCGTCCGCCTCGTACAGGTCGCGCAGCTGTTACTGCTCCTGTCGCTGCTGCAGTACACTCACTTGATCTTGGGGTAGGCGTTGGCGAAGGTGTCGGCGTGCGGCGCGTGGCAGAGGTGCGCAGCCGCCTTGTACAGGTCGTGCAGCTGCGCCAGTACACACCGCTCCGCCGAGCCGCAGTCGCCCGGGTTCACCACGCACTTCACCAGCCGGCACAGCTGCTCGAACACGGCCGACGTCTGCTCTACACATACTATAGAACAAGTAATAACAATTAATATACATAAGTAGTTCCTCATCACAGAAAAGAACCAGCTATCATCACCAACATACGTTGACAACTCAAAAGCCCCCGTGCCGCTGCCCCTTCAGACACCTTGAGCAGAGGGACGCCCGCGGCGCAGTCACGAATTCCTCCCTAATTTCATAGTTATGTACGTGGAAATACAGCATCCGTTACCAAAATCATTGCGTTTTGAGTTTAATCCTGTCTATCCCACATTTACAATCCTGCGGCATCTATGTGTGCATGGAATGGTCTAGTGAAGGGTTAGGGATAAGCTCGACTCACGCAGCAGGCAGGAGTGGTACCGCCGCAGGGCGCCGACCGTGTAGAGCGCCAGCGCAGAGGTGTAGGCGCGCGGCGCAGCCAGGCCCGACACGGCCGCGCCACGAGTCACCAGGGCCCCCTCCACTTCCGATAGCTCTTTGAGGATCTGTACTCAATGGGTAAGGGTTTTAATTAAGCCATTTGCATGAGCTACATGTACCCCAGAGGCGTAACTATACCATTGCTCGTGGCAAATTTATCGGATTTTTACAAAATGTTGGGATTCTCTTTAAAGCAGGGGTCTCTTAAGGCCCATAGCATTTTGCCTGCCGATATGCCACTCTGTAGTTACGCCACTGGTGCACTCAAGTCTAACGTAGTATGTACAGCAGCAACAACAAATACAAAAATATTATTATGGTTCAACTTCAGTTGCACCTTGTAAGATAACAAAATGGATTCAACCTTGCAATTAAAAATTACTTAAAAATACGGTCAGTTACAATTGCATATTTTAATTTTAATTGATTGTTAATTTTTATTAAAGTAAAATGCTGCCAACATGATACCCCACCCACCCCCCAAGATTTCGTCCCGCCCACCGCCCAATACATCGCCCCGCCCACCGCCCAATACAGCGCCCCGCCCACCGCCCAATACATCGCCCCGCCCACCGCCCAATACATCACCCCGCCCACCGCGCAAGACACTGCTTCCCTTACTGTACATTATTATGACCACCAAGTTACAATTACCTGTATACAAGTCTCAATGAGCCCGTGTACGTTCAGAGCAATCTCCATGAGGTCCAGCGCGAACGCCACGTGCTCGGCCTGCGGCAGGTATGTAGTCGCGCCTGCCGCGTACGCCGCCAGCGCCTCGCATACCGCCCCGCCCACCGCCCAAGATACCGCCCCTTGTTCGTACATTGACATCGCCTGAATAAGACAAATGAAAAAAGGAATCTTTATTTATACAGGGTGTTTCTTTTAAGGTGTCAAGCCGGCGCGAGCTGATAGCAGCCATGCCTATCGATTTAACCCCCACTACCTATCGAATTAACGCACCGCAGCTAGTATAGACTTATGACAGTACTTATGAATCGTTAAGTAGGTACAACAAATAACAATGACTATACCACAGTTTTTTTATACTTTAGCGGTAAAGTGGTTTTTAATACCCTAGGTGGAGGTAAACAAGCCTACGGCCCGTCTGATGATGAGCGGTTACCACGGCCTATGGACGTCTGCAACATCAGGGGTATCACACACTATTGTTCGGAAAGTAGTTTCTATCGACAAGAACCGGCAAGAATCTCGAAAGCTACTAAGATAAATAAATATACGTTATGATGGTGGCTTCTGACTTAACTCTCACTAACGCCCAGTCAGTTTTTTGATTATATGACTTTTAAGGAGGAGGAGAGACATTTTTATCAATTTATGTAGGTACTACAAAGTTTACAATACCTGAAATTTGTGTGTCACAGCTTCAAAGTTGAATTCACTGCGAGAATGTTTCTTAATTTTGCCTCCCTCGGCCACGTCGATGGAGAACTTTTTGGAGAATAGCTTGCATATTTCTGTAATGAAAAAAATATTTAAAGAGTTTGCCTGATTTATAATTTGTGTCTTCAGTAAGTAATTAATCACAATTTTAATTCTCAAATTTAACCTCATTTGTCATTGTTTGCAATCATCAAAGTAATCTACTCCATAAATGCATTGCGTTTGTGCGAGGAGCTATGCCTTGCAATCGCCGCCAACCCGCCTGCCCAGCGTGGCTCTATTATGGCTAACACCCCGGAGGCGGCGTGCAGGTGCCTAATGCGTTCCCCTCTAAAAAAAGTGCTTGGCGTCGTCGCGCTGCCGGCCGACGCCGTACAGCAGGATGTGGCGCTGGTTGGCGTGTGCTCAGCAGCGGCTATCAGACACTTGTGTGACGTCACCTTTGGTCATCTTGACGGCGTGCTTGGCGTCGTCGCGCTGCCGGCCGACGCCGTACAGCAGGATGTGGCGCTGGTTGGCGTGTGCTCAGCAGCGGCTATCGGACACTTGTGTGACGTCACCTTTGGTCATCTTCTTGACGGCG
Source organism: Conogethes punctiferalis (assembly GCA_031163375.1). Classification (NCBI taxonomy): domain Eukaryota; kingdom Metazoa; phylum Arthropoda; class Insecta; order Lepidoptera; family Crambidae; genus Conogethes; species Conogethes punctiferalis. Next base: position 14,159,640 of record CM062078.1, read on the forward strand.
TGCTTGGCGTCGTCGCGCTGCCGGCCGACGCCGTACAGCAGGATGTGGCGCTGGTTGGCGTGTGCTCAGCAGCGGCTATCGGACACTTGTGTGACGTCACCTTTGGTCATCTTCTTGACGGCGTGCTTGGCGTCGTCGCGCTGCCGGCCGACGCCGTACAGCAGGATGTGGCGCTGGTTGGCGTGTGCTCAGCAGCGGCTATCGGACACTTGTGTGACGTCACCTTTGGTCATCTTCTTGACGGCGTGCTTGGCGTCGTCGCGCTGCCGGCCGACGCCGTACAGCAGGATGTGGCGCTGGTTGGCGTGTGCTCAGCAGCGGCTATCAGACACTTGTGTGACGTCACCTTTGGTCATCTTGACGGCGTGCTTGGCGTCGTCGCGCTGCCGGCCGACGCCGTACAGCAGGATGTGGCGCTGGTTGGCGTGTGCTCAGCAGCGGCTATCGGACACTTGTGTGACGTCACCTTTGGTCATCTTCTTGACGGCGTGCTTGGCGTCGTCGCGCTGCCGGCCGACGCCGTACAGCAGGATGTGGCGCTGGTTGGCGTGTGCTCAGCAGCGGCTATCAGAGACTTGTGTGACGTCACCTTTGGTCATCTTCTTGACGGCGTGCTTGGCGTCGTCGCGTTGCCGGCCGACGCCGTACAGCAGGATGTGGCGCTGGTTGGCGTGTGCTCAGCAGCGGCTATCGGACACTTGTGTGACGTCACCTTTGGTCATCTTCTTGACGGCGTGCTTGGCGTCGTCGCGCTGCCGGCCGACGCCGTACAGCAGGATGTGGCGCTGGTTGGCGTGTGCTCAGCAGCGGCTATCAGAGACTTGTGTGACGTCACCTTTGGTCATCTTCTTGACGGCGTGCTTGGCGTCGTCGCGTTGCCGGCCGACGCCGTACAGCAGGATGTGGCGCTGGTTGGCGTGTGCTCAGCAGCGGCTATCAGAGACTTGTGTGACGTCACCTTTGGTCATCTTCTTGACGGCGTGCTTGGCGTCGTCGCGTTGCCGGCCGACGCCGTACAGCAGGATGTGGCGCTGGTTGGCGTGTGCTCAGCAGCGGCTATCGGACACTTGTGTGACGTCACCTTTGGTCATCTTCTTGACGGCGTGCTTGGCGTCGTCGCGCTGCCGGCCGACGCCGTACAGCAGGATGTGGCGCTGGTTGGCGTGTGCTCAGCAGCGGCTATCAGAGACTTGTGTGACGTCACCTTTGGTCATCTTCTTGACGGCGTGCTTGGCGTCGTCGCGTTGCCGGCCGACGCCGTACAGCAGGATGTGGCGCTGGTTGGCGTGTGCTCAGCAGCGGCTATCGGACACTTGTGTGACGTCACCTTTGGTCATCTTCTTGACGGCGTGCTTGGCGTCGTCGCGCTGCCGGCCGACGCCGTACAGCAGGATGTGGCGCTGGTTGGCGTGTGCTCAGCAGCGGCTATCAGAGACTTGTGTGACGTCACCTTTGGTCATCTTCTTGACGGCGTGCTTGGCGTCGTCGCGTTGCCGGCCGACGCCGTACAGCAGGATGTGGCGCTGGTTGGCGTGTGCTCAGCAGCGGCTATCGGACACTTGTGTGACGTCACCTTTGGTCATCTTCTTGACGGCGTGCTTGGCGTCGTCGCGCTGCCGGCCGACGCCGTACAGCAGGATGTGGCGCTGGTTGGCGTGTGCTCAGCAGCGGCTATCAGAGACTTGTGTGACGTCACCTTTGGTCATCTTCTTGACGGCGTGCTTGGCGTCGTCGCGTTGCCGGCCGACGCCGTACAGCAGGATGTGGCGCTGGTTGGCGTGTGCTCAGCAGCGGCTATCGGACACTTGTGTGACGTCACCTTTGGTCATCTTCTTGACGGCGTGCTTGGCGTCGTCGCGCTGCCGGCCGACGCCGTACAGCAGGATGTGGCGCTGGTTGGCGTGTGCTCAGCAGCGGCTATCAGAGACTTGTGTGACGTCACCTTTGGTCATCTTCTTGACGGCGTGCTTGGCGTCGTCGCGTTGCCGGCCGACGCCGTACAGCAGGATGTGGCGCTGGTTGGCGTGTGCTCAGCAGCGGCTATCGGACACTTGTGTGACGTCACCTTTGGTCATCTTCTTGACGGCGTGCTTGGCGTCGTCGCGCTGCCGGCCGACGCCGTACAGCAGGATGTGGCGCTGGTTGGCGTGTGCTCAGCAGCGGCTATCAGAGACTTGTGTGACGTCACCTTTGGTCATCTTCTTGACGGCGTGCTTGGCGTCGTCGCGTTGCCGGCCGACGCCGTACAGCAGGATGTGGCGCTGGTTGGCGTGTGCTCAGCAGCGGCTATCGGACACTTGTGTGACGTCACCTTTGGTCATCTTCTTGACGGCGTGCTTGGCGTCGTCGCGCTGCCGGCCGACGCCGTACAGCAGGATGTGGCGCTGGTTGGCGTGTGCTCAGCAGCGGCTATCAGAGACTTGTGTGACGTCACCTTTGGTCATCTTCTTGACGGCGTGCTTGGCGTCGTCGCGTTGCCGGCCGACGCCGTACAGCAGGATGTGGCGCTGGTTGGCGTGTGCTCAGCAGCGGCTACCAGACACTTGTGTGACGTCACCTTTGGTCATCTTCTTGACGGCGTGCTTGGCGTCGTCGCGCTGCCGGCCGACGCCGTACAGCAGGATGTGGCGCTGGTTGGCGTCGTGCGGCGTGTGCTCCGGCTCGGCGGGCGGCAGCGGGAAGTGCATCGTGTAGTGGTAGTGGCGCGACACGCTGGCCGGAGCCGCGCATGCGCTCGAAGGACCGGCACTCGTCGTACGGATGCCTGCGTTCATACACACAAATATTATAAATGCCTAGGTAACCCTGTATTCCAAGCCAAGGTAGTATGTTAAAGGGCTAAAGAACGGTCTTCATTAAAATTTAGATGAACTTTAGCCCAGGTTAGCTTACATTTTTTACATAGTAAAGACTCATTTAAAATATATTAAGGTGTAAAAATAACATCCATCGCATTTTATATGGAACACTCGGCTCACCTATAATCTACATACTTGACTAAAATTCTTAGAGATTGGCAGCTTTGGCCGAAATTCGCTAAAGAGAGTATTGTTATTAACTATATTATATATAGCACAATTTTCCTTACCTGGTACTGACATTGGTCCCATGCCCACATGCGGCATGACCGGTATACTCATACCACTTGGTCCCATCATTGGGGAATTGACACTGTAAAGACATCAAAATTAATGGAACGCTTAATATAACTCTATTTAAATCATAATACTATACTTATTACATGGCAGTAGCAAATCCCACTTTCCGATTCTCTTGTCCTTTTCTATCATCAAGAACTTTCATTTTCTAGAGTGAAGAAGAGACGGACTCGACAATGCATTCTCTGCTCGCTCCTGCAGGCTTTCGGGTAATTCGGTAACTGCCAGATATAGTTCAATCTAAATACATTTCTATACCCACCTATGAGAAGGCTCCCCAGGATCCTTAGGGCTGTCCGGCGCGTCCATAGAGTTCTGTTGGTCCACCTTGATGTGTTGCAACAGTTTGTCCAAATCATCGTCTATCTTAGAGTCGTCTAAGTCCATGCGCACGTTTTCCTGTTAAACATTCTCATTTTAAAATAATAGGTATGACACCAAAATTATCGGCTTGATATTGATGCAATCAAAAATAAAAAAAAAATCTTTATTCATATAGGCTTAAGACAAGCACTTATAAATCGTCAATATTGAACATAGCCAATTCAAAGGAATTAAACTACCACCGGATTCGGAATGCAGCTTCTATCGAGAAGAACCGGCAAAAAACTCGACAGTTAATCTTTTCAATGCCAATTTTTCTTACAATATTTGTCATATTACATCATTCAATTGGTAAAAATATGCATGTAAAGTCCCCGAAACATCAAAATTTGATAATCACAAACATGAACTCTTCAAAAACGCTTCATACAAAATGCTTTGCAAGTATCACGTCAAGCTTATGTATAACTAAAGAAAATTTAATATTGCGTTGCTATAAATAATGTTATTTGATTAATTCATAGACTTCGCCATAGATCCGATTTTAATGGATCTCTCTGTCAACCATCAAATAAAATGTAATATTAAAAAAATAGTCTATAATAGAATTGTGTTACTCATTAGGTAACAGCAGTAAAAGAGAGACCTAAAACTTACGACGAATAATTAGCTGAGTGATATTATATTGGTGGCAAGTGAAAGCAAAACCGCTGTTGCAACCCTCACTTAAAAATAATTAGTTCCGTTAATGTTAATTCCTAACAGGAAATAATATTTTGTGGTTGCTTAGACAATCAACATAGGCACAGTATAGTGGCACCTAGGCATTGGCAACAGTAGACTTAAAAATAGATACGATCTGTAGAAGAGTTACCCTTTAATGGACAGTGTCCACAATAATTGAAACCTTATTCCTTTGAAACAGATTTGAAAATCAATTGAATTTTGAACTTGCTAAATCTTAAGTCTAAGTTCATAAATATAAAAATACGCGCGATAACATGATCACATTTAAAGAGAGATGATATGACAAGCGCTAACGCACGTTGCGAAGACTCGTCACTACTTACCACTCTAATTCTGTAACACAATAAATTATAAGGGTCAATCAACTTTTATTTGTCCTGTAAGTACTATGTTTTGTCCCTGACCAATAATCGCAGTTCTAAAGAAAATTAAATGGTTTGTTGGCATATATCGCATTTATCGTATTATTAATCAAATATACGAGTGAATTATTTTAAATAAATCACTATTATAATGGAATTTTAATGGTTGTCCGGGTGACAAAACATCTGATGAAGTGTTTTTTTGTTTGTCCCCCAGTAGGTTAGTACAATGAAACATCAATTTATTCAAAAAAAATACTGCATGGCAGTTAATTACGATTGTACATAATTATTTATTACAATGTCAACTATGATGCTAGCATATAGATATTTGTTTGATTTAAAAATTTAACGAATTTTTTGCATGTTCATTTTGGTCCCTAATATATTTTAATATCCTGACTTCCACCGGACAACTGCAAAAAAGTTCCGAAACTAAAACACAGATGGCGTGATCAGTGCCTTGAGAACAAGTCGATTCATTGTTGATAGCACTTATCCAGCCGCCCATTTTGAATTCATCTTTCCCGCGGCGTCAGTCGGCCGAGTGTGTTTTGAAGAAGTGGGTGGCTTTTTTGTGTGTCTACCGGACAACCGGCACAAAAACGTAAGTATTTGATATACCGTAGTAAATTAAAGTGAAACATATTCTATTTAGTCTATATTTTTCACTGCGCGTAGGATCTAATTCAAAATATCATTATTTAATACCAGGAAGCTCAAATACTGATAAATGTCACACGGACAACCGGTCACTTGGACAACCAAAACCGTTGTCCGTGGGACATTTTGGTTGTCCTTAGGACAATAATAATGGAATCAGCATAAAGCCATACTTTTTCTTTCAATAATTAGTCACTGAAGAGCCTCTTACCAGGGCTAGAGCATTTATTATTGTTTAATATAAATTACATTGATATTTTGACCAACTTCAACATTGTACTTCTTGACGTGTGTTACTTAACACGTTTTTATATTCTATTAGTTCTCTATTCTAATGTTTTGTTTATTATTTTTAGGTAATGGGTTTGACGGAAAAAGAAAAATGACGCTAGAGAGAAAGACTTAAAGCAGACCCGGAGAAATTAGCTGAGCGAAAGAGAAAAAAAAGGGAAAGCTAGTATTTAAGTTGATTAAAGAGACTGTTAATGTTTGAAGTTGATTAGTAAGAGTTATTATTACATTTAATCTGTTCATTATTGAATAGTTTGTCATGTTGATTCTTTCGTAAAAAATAATAATAAAACTGATAATTATTGTCATATTGTTGTTTTTTTTACATAAAAAGAACAAATACAGGCGATTTCAATCCTAGTACCTCCTTCGGAGTCCCGAGTATGTCCTATGGACAACTGTATATGTCCACTGGACAACCATTTTGTCCCTGTCTCTGAAAGATACATTATCTTCATAAATACTTAAAAAAATAGAAACAGGTTTACAAAATTTTCAAATATGAATGTTACAATTAAAAGTAAATTCATAAACTGTTAAATATTACGCCATAAATTATTATTTTATAAGTTAAATGAAAGGTTTGTTACATTTAAAGTTTGTCGTTGTCCAGGAGACAATATTATTGGGAATAACTTATAAATTAAAAGCTACGTCATTTATTTATGGTTTATAAATTGGAATCTATCCTATATTCAGTGAGAATAAAGTGACGGTTTACAATTTGACTGAATTTTAATGGTTCAGAAGCCTATTTAGTTCAGTTGTCCAAGGGACTATCTTAACTAGAGTCATGTGGATTTCGGAGTCAAATTTACTATTTTATTTAAATAAATCGTTCTGCTCTATGTGAATTCTTAAAATATAAATATTTATCTACTGCAAATATGTTAAAAAATTAAATTTACAAATAAAATAAAAAAAATCAAATTTATTTATTGATGTACACTTAAAAGTTGATTGACCCATAACCATGTTAGTAATAAATAATCCCCGTTACTTACCTCCATCTTAGGTGGCTTGAGGTCAATGCCTGCGAATATATCGTCGTCCATATTATGATTGGTCCCTGTGCTTGTAGCAGGCGGGGCTACAGTGTTTCCGCTGCCAGAACTACTCGTAGATGTAGGTTCAGTTGGTGAAACGAGATCGCCTACGAACATTATTTACATTGGTAAAATGACTTGAATAAGAATGAATTTAGAGATATGGGATGGGAATGCATCGGGCATTGGTAACACACTTAGATCCGTTTCACAAACAATACTTATCTATAAAAACTAACACCACTATGCGAAGTAAGGCGACTCAAGGATATACGACGTCTATGAATAGGTTTTTAGGTACTTGTGCGTCTGCGCGTCGCATAGTAACGTTTGTGAATACGGGTGTTAGTAATAGTCCTAAATGATATCACGTCGTAAAACAATCCTATAAATAGTTCCTCAAATAAGTATACTTTTTTTGCTTGGCCCTGTAATATTCCGGTAAGGTGTGATGTGTGAAATGTTTAATTTACCTCTGGATATGAGAGTGCACATGTAAGCGTCGTGTGAAAACACATCACGCCTGATCAACTCCCCAAACAAGTGTACTAGGTTCGCGAACTGCTGTCTGTTGCCCGGCGGCGCGTTAGGGCTCTCGTCTGTAAGACAACAAAAACGTTCAATTCAGAGATTTAATATTAGTTAATATCAAGTAGGTGTTTTTTTTATTCAAATAACTGGCAACACAATATTTAGTCAAAATCAGGCAACACTCTCTCCTAAGAAATAATAATGGAAATTTTCTAGCCTAAAAAATGCAGAATAGCCTTTCTAAGTAACATTAAAATGTAAAAATGTGTTAGTAAAAAAAACACTTACCTAAAACAGGCGCATCATTGTCCAGAAAACGTAATAACAAGTTTTGGAATATTGGCGGACCATTGTACAGCCCCGCGCCAGAACTGATAGATTCCTTATCATCTGAACCTGTAAACAAACGGATAGGTGTTTCATATTTTATTTGTTATAAATCAGAGGCAGGCAGGGCATAGCGAATCTTCGCTCGAATTGTCCGGGGAAGGACCTCCACCCTATAGAATACCGCAGCCAAATGACCTCCGGGTCGTGTTTTTGCTGGTGAGTAGGGTTTCCGGAGTTTGTAGAGGGTTAGGGTTGGGCCGGCATGGCGGTGGCAAGTTCCCATTGGCAACTGACAGGTAACAGGGTTAGGGTTGGGCCGGCATGGCGGTGGCAAGTTCCCACTGGCAACTGACCAGTTACTTGCCCGTATCACAGCGTCTTGGCCTTCTCTTTCGCTTTCCATCAGGCGTAGGAAAGCCATTATGTCAGGCTACTATAAAAAAAAGAAGAAGTGGTGAATGCTCACCCGTGGCGTGGTGGTCGTGGTGCTGATGCAGCAGCTGGTGCTGCCGCTTGTCGAGCAGCGCGGCGGCGGCCTGCGCGCGGTGCTCGCCCCAGCGCGCGCCGCACACGGCCCACTCGCACAGCACCTTCACCACTGCGTACGAACACGCCCATTCCTGTATGCAAGTGTGGATTTATGTCACTTAGCAAGGTTTCTTTTATATAGGTTCGGCGAAGGGAGTCCAAGTGACTGACGGTACGAAGCGGTATTGCGGATGTCCATGGGCGGCGGTTACTGTTTAACATCAGACAGGCCGCTCGCTCGTCTGCCACCATTTGCCACCATAAAGCAATAAAAAAAGCAATGGGCGGGAAATCCCAGTTTTCGGTCATGCTTCTTCACGCTTCGTGTAAAAGTGGAAACACACATGTGCTAGCAAAGAGTTTCACATCTTAAACAGGCTATGGGTTATGATATGGATAGCATATTTCCCTTTAAATCTCTATGTAGTAACTTATGATCAGGGCTCTTATTATGAAGCTTTCTCCGTTCGTTCTAAGCTCTTCCACTTCTCTCACATGCTGTGCTAATACCAACTTCTTCCCTATTTGCACAGTTCGAGGTTGGAAATGTATTTCATGTTAAATCGATGCAAATCCCGGACGTATTATAATTTGGCAATGAAGAAAATCACTAGGTAATATACACACCCACTTTTTACAATATTCTTTTAATTTCGTTGAAAAACAATTAAAAAATCGTTATCAAAACATCTAGTCGACATGATTTGACAGATCCCAAGTCCTGAATAGTTGTGGCCACTAATGTGTGAATAGTGAACATTTGTTTGTCATAATATTTTCCCTAATGGTTAAGAATCTATTAAGTTTAAAGACCTAATAGTACTCACCGGATCTTTGGTGTCAATGCTAGAGTCTTTGGTTGGCGGCGTGCAGTTGGCAAACACTTCCTTATACAGGGTGTCCAAATTATTGTTGGGATCGACGCGGTCGAAACAGTGTCTGTCAAGAGCTTCTAATACCGCAAGGACGCGAGCTATAGAGGAAATACATAATAAGTAAATAAATAATGTTATTTGGTCATAGATCGAATTTCCATGATCATGAGGTCTAAACTTCAGTATAAAAAAAATAGAAATACCTTGTGAGCTCGTCTGCCATCTATCTGTACACCATTTGCTTTCGGCTTTCTTACTTCTGGCTGCTATTTCTTGTTCGGCTTCGTAAACCTAAAACAATGCGACAAAAAACAACAGTGAATATAACAAATGTTGTGTCATACTGTGTGACGTCTATGGTGACGCAGTAGCTTAGTTTTCGCCAATAGCGCTGCAACCCGAAGTGTCCGATTTCAACTCCCGGTCGGGGCAATTTAGGTAATGGACTTTTCTTGATTGTCTCGAGTCTGGGTGGGAGACGCCTCCAGTCGACCCAGTTTAATACAGTTCACTGATAGTCTACTTCATCGAGACCTTTCACACATATTACGTAATACTTTGGAACAATAAATACAATTACACAAGATAAATCACTATGTTTTATGTTAACTATAAAAATGATACAAACCATTCTCCTGTGTTCCTCAGTCACAGCCGAGTCCATTTGAGGCATCGGCAATGCAGACGGGGGTAGAGGAATCAGGTCTAAAGGCGAACCCTGTAGAGATGACCCACAGCCCGACCACACCATTGCTGTAGGGCACTCGATGCAAATTATCTAAAAATTTTAACACCCATTATACTACAATACACAGTATATCATACGTGGAAAAAATTAGACAATTTGGAAGCAACAACTGTGTACTAAATAAAGATCAATACTGAATGGAACTTGGAACCCTAAGAAAATTCACCAAAGACCTAGATGTGTGTATCAAGAAACTTGTTGACAGCAAATAAATAAATTCTTATTCTTATCTTAACTAATATTATAAAGCTAAAGAGTTTGTTTGTTTGTTTGTTTGTTTGAACGCGCTAATCTCAGGAACTACTGGTCCGAATTGAAAAATTCTTTTTGTGTTGAATAGACCATTTATCGAGGAAGGCTATAGGCTATATAACATTACGCTGCAACTATTAGGAGCGAAGAAATAATGGAAAATGTAAAAAAAAAACGGGGAAAAAATAACTATTCCACGCGGACGAAGTCGCGAGCACTGCTAGTTCAAATATATTTGTAGTTTCACAAGTGGACACAGCTGGCTTATAGATATACTCAGGCACGCCTTGTTCAAATCTTTGAAACAAATAAAGATTTGAATATGAAACATACCTGCAAAATTGTTCCCAATTGTATAATAACGTCTCTATGGTACAGACAGTTTAAAATTTCTCCAAACCCTACTTGCACGGGGTTCAGAGAGGCCGCTATCACTGTCGTCAGCGTAGTCTTGGTGTCTCTGGGAGGAGACTCAATTTCCTCCTTAACTTGAACATCCATCGGCTGGGTTGGGTTCGGAGTGCCCAGTGGATTGGGTGTGCCAAGTGAGTGAGTCGGATTGGGCGTACCCAAAGAATGATTGGGATTAGGCGTGCCGAGATTCGGGTTCGGCGTGCCCTGGTTTTGATCGGCTGGTGTGGCTGAGCGCTTGATGTGGGCTATGTTAGGTTTGACGTCACCATTTGTTTCCGGTGCTGGTGACACTGGTATGCTATTTTCTATAAAAAAAAGAACATACAGATTTTAAAATGATATTCATTCATGAATCATGTGGTTAATGACTAATATATTCTATTTTTAAAAGACACTGCTAGTAGGGGGTGTCTTAATAAGGACAGTTTAGTAATATGATATCATTAAAAAAATAAGGTATGAATTAATATTCCCTTTTTCAAAATTAAAATAAAACATAAAATTATAGCAATACTTACCAGCAGATCTGTCAGGAGCTTTAGTGAAGACCGCAGGTTGGTTGAGAGTGCGGAGTGTGGACTCTGAGAGTACAGAGCAGATGGCCGCCGCCTTCTTAGAGCACGTGGTAGCTAGGCGCCTTGAAAGGCCCTCACAGCACACAAACTCACTCATATGCTGTAGCGCAAGTGGCAAAAATAACCTGTTTGCAAAATATTTAACTGAGATATTGTTACAAAACAATAATATTGTGTATGTCATAGCCCAGGCGCACAGCAATTAAATTAAATTAAAAGAGTACATGTCGTAGGATTATTGAAAAAATCAAATCTTCACTCTAAGAATAAATTTCTTAATCATTCTTAGAGTGAAGAATAAAGTTTTAAGCACAATTATGTTAATTGAATGGATTGAACAAAAAGGCTTTGAAGTTCACATTTTAATGTAAAATTTTTAAAAATTACCTCAGAATTCCATCATCTGGAGCCCTTTTGTCCAGTAACTCGATAATCCAAGTTAGAAAATCATGTCGGTCTAAAAGACCTTCGTCTAATAAATATTTTGCAAGTCTGCAGCAATAGTTCCAGAGCTTCAGTGCTTGTCGCCAATCCGTACTTTCTCCCGACCCCGGTGTAGATGAGCCCATACCTGTTGAAAATACTTGTATGTAGTAAAAGCCAGTTCAAATATTCAGTTGCAAAAAAAATCTTTCAAAATCTTCTATTTTCTTAGTACAATTGTATTGAAATACTGGAAATAAACATTTCATTTCATTTCGCATATAAGTTGGCTATCCTAACTCTTAACCAGTGAAAATTTCCGAACGTCGTGAAATACATGGAGGTGATTTGGATAGTATATAAGATATTTATTTTGTCATCAATCTTCTAACCACCCTGTATAACTAATTACTGTAATAAAATGTTATACAAACCGCTAGAATTTCCAGGTGAATGCATGGAGTTTGGTACTGTTGAATTTGGTGTAGATCCTCCAGGTGGATTGCCTGAAGAATTGTGGCCTGGTGTACCTTGCCCTATGATCAAAACACAATTAAAATAAGAAAAATGGTCAACTTTAGTAATAAATATATTTTATTGACCTAATTGTTAGGTTTCCATACCTCAAAAGAAACCATTTTATCTTTATTGTATTATATATAACGAAGTGTGGGACACCCGCCAACATGGTGGGACGATGACTTGGATCATACACATCATCATTCTCCTGCCCTTATCCCACTCAAAGTGGGGTCGGCACAACATGTTTTCTCCTTCCACTCTTCTCTATTAGCTGTCATCTCCACACTCACACCTTTGTAACGCATATCATTTCTCACACAGTCCATCCATTCCTTTTTCGGTCTTCCTCATACACATTGGTTAAATTAATTAAATAAATAATATAATATGTCCTGTAGCCAAGTCAGTTGAATGTTTCACAAATAAAAATTCATACCAATTTATAGCTAATTCCACCAAAACCAAAAAAACTAATATACTCTTGTGTGTTTACCTGACTGGGAAGGAGGAGTCTTGTCTGAGAGATTTCCTGTAGTTGGACTTTGGTAATATTCTGTCAGTTTTGGAATCTGGTCTTTTAAGAATTTTATTAAAGTTGTGGTCCATTCTGTAAAGAAAAATCAATTATTTAAGTATAAAGGAAAGAGTTTTAATACAAAAGGCAAAATAAACCTGTTTATTTAATAGGTAATTTGTGTTACCTTTTTTATGGTTTTATTGATCTTTTATCATCCAGATACACAAATAAAAATATTTATATTATTAAATAGAAGAATATTTAAAACATTTTTTTATATGATACAAGTTATAAACCTTTATAGTTAGACAGAGAGATGTGATGTGACTGATAACATTATGTTGAATACACAATACAACTCCGTTATGTAAAAGCCTGATTATCTAAGTGGGATAGATGCTTTAAAGTTATAATGCCCAGACTTCCATAATAATAGATAAAACAATGGAATTTGGATTTTAAAAGGACATTAGGCATTATGAGGTTAAGCAACTGTATAATTTATTTTGGAGCCAATTTTTTATCTGTTCATAGTACATTTTTGTCTATTAATGGAATGAATTGATACCTGTTGTGGGATCTGGCAACTGTCTCTTTTTAATTTTAGCTTCTGAAACAGCAACTGTATATGCTGAGCTCAGCTTGATGAACCAAGCTGCACGTGGCATTGACACTTGGAATTCAGTAAGGGTTATAAAAATGTCCTCCTTTTTGTTGAAATTAGGAGCTTTCTTTGCCAACTGCGATAGAGGTTTATTACCTGAAAAAAAATGAAAAAAATTATTAAAAGAACTAAGGGGATGAGAAAGTAGTTCAATGAATTCATTATGCAATCCCACTGAGTAACAGGGGATTTTAATTATAAAAAGCAGTATAGGATAGTATGTAGTAAGTGTATGCTAAATTGTCAAGTGTTTAAAATAGTGTGATCTATTGTTCTATTGATTTCATATTGTTAAAGCCAATGTTGTAAAAAGAATACTTACCTGCTAGGTCCTTAAACCAAGCTTCAATCTGTGGTTTAGTGCGAGCTGTTGCCGGCCAAAAGTTGTCTTTGGGATTTACTTGTGGTCTTTTACGTCCACAGTCAGGTAGAGTATTTAACTCTTCTTTCTTAGACAATATTGACGAGAAGAATTGACCAATCTGCAAGTACATATACAAGACATTTCAGTCCTTGGATACTTAACTTTTTACATCAGATAATGTATAACAATGTTACAACAGCTGGCCCAGCACAGGAAATATTCAAAACATGAATAAGTAACAAAATAGATTTCCAAATAATGTCCACTTCATTGTTCATTTCATTGATTGACAAAATATGTATCCAATTTATTTTAGCAGTTTAAATGCAATGAGATATTCATATTGTAAATAACATACATGTAAAAAAAAATACAGTTTAAAAGTTATTAATATCATAGTCACACAAAATAAAAAACACTAGGAAAATTTAATTTATTTGGTAATAATCTCTTTAAATCATCATAGCACAGCAAATGTTGTGTCTTCCAAATTAATAACATTTGCAAGTCTTAAATAAAGCTTTATTCATACCTTAGTTGCGGAATAGTTAAAGTTCCTGGCTGTGCCAAACTCGTCAGTGGAGGAGTGCAAGAGTGGCGTGGTGGAGAAACCCTGCTTCACGTTAGTCGATGTTAGTTCGTCCTCCTTCTGTTGGGGCTCCTGCGGATACACGTCCGGCGGCCCCAGCCGGGACCGCTTCAGCGGCCGCTTCTCATACATAATCCCCATATTGTCGGGATACCAATCACAATCTACCCAAACCAGAAACAAATGGGTATGACGACAATAACAAATGTCCCACTTCTACTGCACTTCCAGATCGAGTGTTGGTATCATTCCTCACCTTTCATCTAAAGTATATCCAGTACGTACATGATTTTTCTTTTACTTATATAAGAAAATTGTATCTAAAAAGTTATTTTATCCCTAAAAATTGCTAATTATTATATTAAAACATACACAAACGTAAAAATGTAAACGACACAAAATGACATTCGCGAATGTATGTTGCCATGGTTAAAAAAAATTAAATTTTATTCTAAATATCGGTTTTGTTGAATCAAAACCGGTATTAGGGTAGAGCGTTTATTTCAACTATTCGTAATCCTCCATTTCTTTGCCCAAGTAGCGAACAACTGGAGAGGCCTATGTTCAGCAGTGGACTGCAATATGCCGATGATGACGATAATGTTTTAGAAACCAGAAGCGAGGTAATTTTTTAATAAAAAACTATAAAATTACTACGCAAGTATTCAACGACTAAAATATACATCATCCGTCCAGGACAACCAACAACAACCTATTTATCATACTATAGTCTATGTACGACTATTCTCCAATATTCTCCTATAACGGTCTCCGATCTGATATCTTTGATGGCTCGAGCAAAAGTGACTGGGGTCCACTCACGCCAAGCCCAAGCAAGTCGCTCCATAGACTAAACAGGTAGATAATACAGAAGTCATAATGACTAGGAACACAGTCCATTTTAGCCTATGATTATACCTCATTCATCATGATATATTGGGGAAATTTGACATCACAGATTGTTTTCAAATGAATGCTCGAAAAAGCGCGGGAAACGTCTAGCCGAGCGGTCGACTTTTTTGGCTCTTTTTCATTTTAATCCTAAAATCTTTATTTGGATCAGATAAGTAGTAGAATTTGTGTGTATATAATATAAATTGTATCTATTTTATATATTAGTATTATTCTCTGCAGTTTTTGGTAAGTTTTTTTAACTTACTATTTTTGTATGAACGAGCCCCACGACCCGGGGGGTACGGCTCCCCCGGTCGCTAATTTTGTTACAATAACATGTTCTAATTCGGGTATGGAGACGGAAGGCTCCTTACAGGACACGGACGGTGGTATTAATACAGAATTCATTACTAAACGTAAGCGGGCATCTGCACGCAAAGTTTGTAAACATTGTAAAAAGAAGAGAAGGCATCAAAAAACATCATCTTTGGTAGATTCAGGCGATGACTTTAGTTGTCGGTGTGGTAGTAGTTTCCCTAATGATCCGATTGAATCTCAAGTGTTAAATAAGGAACCTATTACTTTCAATACACCCGCTTCGGCTTCGAATTCAGTGCGTGATATCTCGGATAATAATGTACCAAGGACTCCTGTTGGCAGAGTTACATATCTAGCTTCTGATTTGGCACCATACGTTGTTCATGTTCAGCGAGAGCAGATCACGCCTAATGACAATCGCAATATTCACCCCATAAGTTTTGGTCATTTTTTAAAAAAGAATTGCGTGAGAAATATAATAAATGGTAGTCTGAAGAAAATTGGTAGAAATAGATTATCAATATCTTTTTCGAATTTCGAAGATGCTAATTCATTCCTTAATAGTGAGACTTTAAAGCAAAATAGTTATAAAGCTTTTATCCCCGTGTTTAATGTCACTCGAATGGGCGTTGTCAGAGGAGTTCCAACAGATTGGACGGAGGAACAAATTATTGAAAATTTAACTGTACCCATAGGTGTTGGACATGTTTTAAAAGCACGTCGTATCAAAAAGAAGTCTTTCATTAATGGAAAGCCGGAGTTTGTTCCCATAGAAACGGTCGTTATTACTTTCGATGGTCAAACTCTACCCAAAAGGGTATTTTTGTGTTTTAATTCTTTACCTGTAGATTTGTATATATATCCCACCATCCAGTGTTATAATTGCTGTAGATATGGTCATATTAAAAGCCAATGTCGTTCCACCCCTAAATGTTATAAGTGTGGTCAGGGTCACTCAGGGGAGAATTGTCAGGTAGAAGAAGATAGTATTACGTGTTGCCTTTGCTCTGGTCACCATGTGGCTACAAGTAGGAAATGCCCTGAGTTCTTTAGGCAAAAGAATATCAAAGAAACTATGGCCAATAATTGCATTACTTATGCGGAAGCTTTAAAATTACACCCACCCATTTCAAAATCGTATGCTGACATAGTAAACACCAATTCACCTGTGGCTACTCTTACGTGTACGTGGTTCAATGAAATAAGAAGCACACAGTTCTGAAAAGAACTATTTCACTCTTCCGTGTGTTTCACTGATGGTGGCTCCGCAAAGAGCCGTTGTCACTCTACGTGTGTTTCCATGGAAGTGGCTCCGAAAAGAGCCGTTGTCACTCTACGTGTGTTCAATGGATGGTGGCTCCGAAAAGAGCCGTTTTCTACACTGCTGGACACCGAGCACTGCACGCACACCGCACAGCTGATCGACGCACCGCGTAACAACAACACACGACGCCAACGAAGACGCGCGCATGCGCGAGCCCAAGTCGTCGCGTCGTGTGCCTCGCAGATGAAGACGCCCGCATGCGCGAGCCCAAGTCATCGCACTCGTCGCGTCGTATGTCTCGCTGTAACTCCTGCGCGCACGCGTCTGCGCGCCTCGCCGCTCGCCGTCGGAATGAGAGCAAGAGCCGCGCGCGCGCCCGCGCCGCGCCAATTTCATTCATCATACCACTGCGCTGAACCGATCGTGCGAGCGAGATCTTGCATCCCTTTCCCCCTACACGTGCCACTCTAATATTATTTGACCTTGACCGATATTGCCTACCTATTCCGTTTGTTTATTTTATTGTTTAAATAGTCGATAGTTATACACACCTTTTACGTTTATTAATTGTACATTTTTGCCAAAAATATATTCCAAATTCTACCTTCTGATCGGAGTTTCACTTCTGCCTCAAGATACCTCGAAGAACCCTACTGGAAGAGACTAGCAGACCACTCTGCTCAACCTGGCAACTAGGCACCCTCTGCCTACCACTTGCCAAAGTAGCACCTGCTAAAGTGGTAACCCCGACGTCTGAAGAAATCGCTGCTCAGCAACATCCAGGACGAATCCCTGCTCGACGCCGCAGCTACCGTACACGCAACCTCACTACGACGACGGCAATTCCTGCCCGCAACCGCTGCTCCAGAACCACCTCAACGTCTCACCAGTCTCACCATGGCCACATCCTACGAGGACGCTATCGCCGGCCAAGCACCGAGGCCCGCCCAATCGCCAGGCATTGCGCTGTCATTGCGCATCCCGCCGTTTTGGCGCGACAGGCCACGTCTGTGGTTTATCTCCTTCGAGGCCGCCACGCAAGATCTACAAAAATCTTCGAACCAGCTGGCACACATCGTCATCGCACAACTGGAAAAACAAGACATCGAGCAAATCAGCGACATCCTTTTCAACCCACCAGAAGAGAAATTCTACGACGCGTTGAAGGCCCGACTGCTCTCCGTCTACGAAGAATCTGAAGGCAGACAACTCCAGAAACTCCTATCTGAAATGGAGTTAGGCGAGCAAAAACCGTCGCAGCTGTTACGTCGTATGAGAGACCTTGCTCGCGAAAAGGTCCCAGACCCGACCCTCCGCCTCATGTGGATGAACCACTTACCTTCCCACGTGAGGTCGGTACTCGTCGTCAGCGACAGTATAAGCAAGACCGCTGCACTGGACCAACTAGCTCTTCTCGCCGACAAAATGATGGAGCAGAACACCGAAGTCGCATCCATCACACCGTCACCGCCAGCGATCGCCATGCTCGACTACCAACGTCGTCTCGAAGATCAAATCCAAAAGCTCACGCTGGAAGTCGCCGAACTTAGAACACGAGAAAAATCGCAAGATCGGCCGTACTACGCGAATAATTACAGAAGAAATCGATTCCCTTCACGCAACCGCTACGGTCACCAATCACGATCTCGCAGCATCCAGTCTCGATCACCGTCGCCGTCGCCGTTCTGCTACTACCATCGTCGATTCGGCGCCAATGCAAGAAACTGTAGAATGCCATGCACGTTCAAGAACGAGAAGCCGGAAAACTGAACAGAACGTTGGCAGCGGCGGAAACCGGCGTTCACGAATATTCATACCGCCTATTCGTCACTGACAAGACAACGGGACTTTCGTTCTTGGTAGACACGGGGGCGAACATATCCGTCCTACCTCGAACAAAAGGTCACCCATCCGCACCGCTTCCATTTCAACTGTACGCCGCAAACAACACCGTCATACCTACCTACGGAGAAAAGACACTCGTCCTCAACATTAATCTACGCCGTCCATACAAATGGAAATTCATCGTAGCCGACGTGTCCAAACCTATCCTCGGAGCCGATTTCCTCAAACATCACCAACTCATCGTCGACCTGAAGAACAAGCGACTCATCGACAGCGTCACTAGTCTCAAGATCAACGTACCAATTCGCGCTACCAACATGCCTACAGTACGAAGTATCGACGTAGAGAACTCGTACCACGACATCCTAGCCGAATTCCCCGGTACCACGAGACTCACCGCGATGAACATCACCAATAAGATCAACGTGCAACATTACATCGAAACCGAAGGTCAACCTGTTCACTGCCGAGCCCGACCGATACCACCGCACCGCTACGAAAAGGTGAAGAAAGAGTTCGAAAACATGATCGAACAGGGCCTATGCCGTCCCAGCAAAAGCCCTTGGTCATCACCTCTTCACATCGTCCCGAAGAAGAACGGCGACCTACGCATCTGCGGTGACTATCGCCGACTCAACGCAATCACGAAGCCCGACCGCTACCCAGTACCACGTGTGAAAGACTTCACGTACCATCTCGCCGGCAAGACTATCTTCTCCACGCTGGACCTGAACAGAGCGTACCAGCAATTGAACGTCCGCGACGAGGATATTGAGAAGACCGCCATCATCACACCCATGGGACTCTTCGAATTTCCGCGCATGTGTCCAGGTCTCAAAAATGCTGGTCAAACCTTCCAACGGTACATCCATCAAGTGCTCAGCGGACTCGATTTCGTCTTCCCGTTTATCGACGATTTGTTACTAGCATCAGAATCAGAGACTCTTCACCGAGAACACCTACGAACAGTCCTGCAACGATTCGAAGAACACGGCATCACAATCAACCCCGCGAAATGTCACTTCGGTCAAGCGCAAGTCAAATTCCTCGGCTACATCGTGTCGCAAGACGGTATCAAACCACCCGCCGAGAAGGTCCAGATCATTAATGACTACCCGAAGCCGAAGACAATCGAAGAATTACGTCGTTTCCTCGGTATGGTCAATTTCTACCGCGACCACATACCTAACGCCGCGACCATACAAGCACCGCTCAACGCTCATCTCCACAATGTCAAGAAGCGCGACAAGACAATCATCGAGTGGAACGAAAAATCATCTCAAGCATTCGACGCGTGTAAAACCAGCATATCAAACGCAGTTTTACTCGCTCACCCATCGCACAATGCAACATACGCCCTATTCTGCGATGCATCCGACAAGTCAGCTGGCGCCGTCCTACAACAATACGTCGACGAAAAGTGGCAACCTCTCGGCTACTTTTCCAAGAAGTTTTCCGACGCCCAGATGAAGTACTCGACATACGACCGCGAGCTACAAGCTATCTACATGTCGATCAAACACTTCCGCAAACTCTTCGAAGGACGACCACTCATCATATTCACCGACCACAAGCCGCTGACATTCGCCATGAGGAAGACCGAGTCAACTACCGAAACGCCGCGACGAACACGACAACTGTTATTCATCAGCGAATTTTCCACCGACATTCGTCACATCAGCGGAAAAGACAACATTGTCGCCGACGCACTAAGCCGCATCGAAACAATTTCCTGCCCGTCATCAATCGACTATCACGAAATTGCCGACGCACAAGAAAACGACTCAACATTGAAACAACTACTCCATCAAGACAACCTCACATTTAAGAAAATCGTCATGCCGCATACTAACTGCAAACTCTACTGCGAAACATCGTCACAGCATATTCGACCTTATATCCCCGAACAACATCGCTTCAATATCTTCAAGCAAATCCACAACATAAGTCATCCCGGCACGCGCACAACACGAAAACTCGTATCGCAAAAGTACTTCTGGCCATCAATGAACGCCGACATCGGAAAATGGACGAAGACGTGTATCGATTGCCAGAAAAGCAAAATACACCGTCACACAGTCTCCGGTACATCAAGTTTCCCGCCAACCGACCGCTTTCAACATGTCCACATCGACATCGTCGGACCGCTACCTACTACGCAACAGGGATATCGATACCTACTCACTATGATCGATCGAGTAACGAAATGGCCCGAAGCGATACCTACACAAGATATTACCGCCGAAACAATCGCCGATGCAGTCTACAAACACTGGATTACAAGATTCGGATGTCCCGCTACGATAACAAGCGATCAAGGTCGACAATTCGAAAGTCAGCTGTTCAACAAACTAATGCACACAATGGGAATAACTCGAAACCGCACTACGCCTTATCACCCGCAAAGCAACGGTGTCATCGAACGCTGGCATCGTACTCTCAAGACCGCTTTACGCGCCAAAATGACTAACACTACGTCATGGCTCGACGAGCTACCTACGGTACTACTTGGACTACGAGCCGCCCTACGTACCGACGCCGGAGTTAGCGCAGCCGAACTTACCTATGGCTATAACTTACGGCTACCGGGCGACTTCTTCACGTCATCGATACCTACTCGTACAATGGACAGTACCTACGTCGACCAACTACGCGCCACAATCAATCAAAACAAACCGCATTCATCCACATCGCATCACAACACTGCGCAACGTATCTTCGTACATCAAGACCTACGCGACTGCACCCACGCATTCATCAGAGTCGACGCAGTCAAGAAACCGTTCCAGTCACCGTATGAAGGACCTTACCGCATCCTCACACGCACTGATAAGGTCTACACACTGCAGTTACCCGATCGTCAAGCGCACATCTCTATCGACCGTCTCAAGCCAGCTTACCTTATCGAAGATCACAACAACATAGTTACCAAGCCGCAAGTTACCATACCACATCAAGTTACCAGTACCATACCGTCATCAGCACAA
Organism: Conogethes punctiferalis; assembly: GCA_031163375.1. Classification (NCBI taxonomy): domain Eukaryota; kingdom Metazoa; phylum Arthropoda; class Insecta; order Lepidoptera; family Crambidae; genus Conogethes; species Conogethes punctiferalis. Next base: position 14,180,871 of record CM062078.1, read on the forward strand.
CCAGTTACCATAACACACTTCGCACCAGTACCTGTACCTCGGCAACAAGCGTCGCCTACACCACTTACGTCACCAGCACCCGACCGACTGCCGAGTACATCATCGCCACAGCAACCACCAGCCGACGTGAAGCGTACCCGTTCCGGCCGACGCGTCAAGCTGCCAGTACGTTTCACTTGAGGGGGAGTACTGTGGCTACTCTTACGTGTACGTGGTTCAATGAAATAAGAAGCACACAGTTCTGAAAAGAACTATTTCACTCTTCCGTGTGTTTCACTGATGGTGGCTCCGCAAAGAGCCGTTGTCACTCTACGTGTGTTTCCATGGAAGTGGCTCCGAAAAGAGCCGTTGTCACTCTACGTGTGTTCAATGGATGGTGGCTCCGAAAAGAGCCGTTTTCTACACTGCTGGACACCGAGCACTGCACGCACACCGCACAGCTGATCGACGCACCGCGTAACAACAACACACGACGCCAACGAAGACGCGCGCATGCGCGAGCCCAAGTCGTCGCGTCGTGTGCCTCGCAGATGAAGACGCCCGCATGCGCGAGCCCAAGTCATCGCACTCGTCGCGTCGTATGTCTCGCTGTAACTCCTGCGCGCACGCGTCTGCGCGCCTCGCCGCTCGCCGTCGGAATGAGAGCAAGAGCCGCGCGCGCGCCCGCGCCGCGCCAATTTCATTCATCATACCACTGCGCTGAACCGATCGTGCGAGCGAGATCTTGCATCCCTTTCCCCCTACACGTGCCACTCTAATATTATTTGACCTTGACCGATATTGCCTACCTATTCCGTTTGTTTATTTTATTGTTTAAATAGTCGATAGTTATACACACCTTTTACGTTTATTAATTGTACATTTTTGCCAAAAATATATTCCAAATTCTACCTTCTGATCGGAGTTTCACTTCTGCCTCAAGATACCTCGAAGAACCCTACTGGAAGAGACTAGCAGACCACTCTGCTCAACCTGGCAACTAGGCACCCTCTGCCTACCACTTGCCAAAGTAGCACCTGCTAAACACCTTTGCGTAATTCTTTGAGTTTCAATCATGAAAAACATGGATCACCGAATATTAGCCCGGGTGTTAACTCCTACAAAAAAACAGTTTTTCTCAAACCTAAATCTCCATCAAAATCCACTAAAGGATATGATCGCGCTGCTCATGAATCTTTGATTAGGGATTATAATTCGCCCTTTTCACCGAGCCAAAATATTTTAGCAAATAGCGACCAAAATCCGTCGCTTAGTAATCTTCCAATAAAAGACTTAATAATTGCTTTGATTAATTATCTTTCTCAGTCAAATGTTATAGATTCACCGTCCAACGCTGCCTTACCTGTTAAAGAAATAGTAAATGTTAATAATACCCATAATGGATCAATTGGAAACGGTGATCCAGTGGAATTGTCGCAGCATTCAAACTAAGAAAGCTGATTTAATTTTTATGATAAACAAGTTTTCTCCCTTTATTATTGCGCTTCAAGAAACCTGGCTACGGCCAGACTCAATTTTTGAAATCTCGGGCTTCTCGTGTATTCGAGAAGATCGGGCTGACAGCTACGGTGGAGTAGCTCTTCTTGTAAATAATTCATACTCATTTGTACATATTCCCATCCCTAACCATAGTTCTGAATATTCCATTATTGCCATTCGTGTAAATAATGTTACTTATGTTTCTGTATATATCCCCCATCCATCATCTGTAATATATAATGAACTTGATAGCATTGTTAGTAATTTACCTAGGCCTATAGTCGTATTAGGAGATTTTAATGCCCAACATCAAGCTTGGGGAAGTTCCAGCTCAAACTATTACGGCAATCGTATTTTAGACCTCTTAGATAGCAATAACTTATGTTTATTAAATAATGGATGTCCAACGCGACGCACGCAGCCACATGAAGGTATAAGCGCTCCAGATTTAACTCTTTGCTCTTCTCACATGGCCTCTTCTTTAACATGGTCTACTCTATACTCATCTTTTGGCAGTGACCATTTCCCTGTTCTCGTCACTTTTCCAACAGTTTCTCGAACTCGGAATAATAGTTCTCCGCGAATGAAATACAAATTAGCGAATGCCGATTGGCTATCCTTTAAAGATAAGGTTGAAAGCAGTATTAGTTCACTTCCAGTAGTAACTGATAGTAACCAATCAGCTTGTGCAGAGGCCTTAACTTCATTGTTATTAAAAACTGCAGATGAATTATTTCCTATTAAAAATGGTCGGAATAGGAAACTGCCATCTCCTCCTTGGTGGGATACTGAATGCCACGAAGCGATTAGAAATAGAAAGAAAGCAGAGTTAACTTATCGTGCTCATTCCACTATTGAAAATTACGATTCCCTGGTAGACATTACCAAAAGTACACGTAAATTAATTAAGAAGAAAAAATGGGAAGGGTGGCAAAAGTTTTGCTCATCAATATCTCCAAACACACCGGCTTCCATTGTATGGTCTAACATTAGAAGATTTCGGTCCGTTTTCAACGAATCAGCGCCACGTATTTTAGATAATTCGTTAGTAGATAGCTTTTTAGATAAGCTGGCACCTTCATTTGTTCCTGAAAACCTTCTTACTGCGCCCTTATTAATACCTAATGTTTATCATTCGGGACTGAATGCTCCATTCAGTCTTTGTGAACTAAAAGGAGTTCTCACCTATGTTAAAGATTCTGCTCCAGGGACTGACGGAATTCCTTATTCGTTTTTGTCCCACTTAAGCGACTCTAGCTTAGCGTATTTTCTAAATGTAATTAATTCTGTTTTGTTATCTGGCCGTATTCCCTCGAAATGGAAAGAACAAGAAGTGATTCCTATTTTAAAACCCGGAAAACCTTCTGTTGAAGCGGATTCGTACCGCCCAATAGCACTTTCATCTGTTTTAGCAAAAATTTCTGAACATTTAGTAAAAAATAGACTAGAGTGGTTTGTAGAAAACAAGGGTTTATTAGGACAGAATCAATTTGGGTTTAGGAAAGGTAAGGGTACTATGGACAGTATCGGTATTTTCACCACTGACATCCGTCTTGCTTTTTCGTGTAATGAATCTGTTCTAGCAGCATTTCTCGATATCACTGCGGCATATGACAATGTTTTACTGCCAGTTTTAAAAAGAAAATTAATTGAACTAGAAGTACCAATATTGCTCATAAATTTTGTTATCAATATATTATCAGAACGGACTATTGAAATTCACCAAGCCGAATCAAAAAAGTCAAGATTATTATGGAAAGGCCTTCCTCAGGGTTCAGTATTAAGTCCATTACTCTTCAATATTTATACATACGATTTAGAGCATTCTCTCCCGGGCGGACTTAATATTTTACAATATGCTGATGACTTGTTATTTTATGTATCGGGTACCAGTATAGAAGTCTTGTCATCGTCTTTATCCACCTCACTTCAATTTTTAAAGTCATGGTTAGACATAAATGGTTTAAGCCTTTCTGTACAAAAGAGTACAGTAGTATTATTCTCCAGAATGCGATGTCCTCCTCCCTTTTCAGTCGTTTATGATAATTCCATTATTCCTGTTAAAAAGGAAGCTAAGTTTCTAGGCGTAATTCTAGACAATAAATTATCAGGTCTTTCACATTTTTATTACATTACTGCAAAGTGTGAACGTTATTTAAATATTTTAAGATGTTTATCTGGGGTTTGGTGGGGTTCCCACCCATTATCTCTTAAACTACTATATAATGCGCTTATTAGAAGCACATTAGATTACGGCACTTACCTTATGGAACCTTGTAGCATAGTAGGACTTAGAAAATTAGATGTCATCCAAACGAAAGCTCTTCGTATTGTTGCTGGCGCAATGAAATCGAGTCCCAACAATGCCTTGCAAGTGGAGTGCGGGGATCCTCCTCTAAAACTTCGGCGTCAGTACTTATGCGATAGGTATCTATTCCGAGCTTTACAGATTTATAACCATCCTCTCTATGCTAAGTTGCAAAAATTATCAGAATTCATAGATAAATCTTCTTATTGGTCACATAAACCTACACCCTGTTTAGTTATCAGTTTCCGTAAATTTTCATTCCTCGAAGCTCCAACGCACAGATGTTCTCATCATCCTATTTTTTCTATTCCTTTTGAAGCATTGATTTATCCACCAGCTGTTAATTTTGATATAAATATTTCTAAAAACGATAGACATTCTAATGACAAATTTAATAATTATCTGCAACAACACTGTCAGGACTGGCACTATTTGTTTTGTGACGCTTCGAAACATACTTCTGATTCTCATGTAGGTGTCGGAGTTCATCATCAGCAGTTTAATATAACACAAAAAATTAAATTGCCTCCGGAATCATCGGTATTTACGGGAGAATGTTTCGGTATTTATAAATCATTAGAGTATGTACTGCTCCTTAAACTTAAAAAAACAATGATTTTTTCGGATTCTAAAAGTGCGTTAGAAGCTCTAATCAAGTTCCCTTTTAAGTCAAATATTTGTTACCCAATTATAATTGATTGTAAGAAATTATTATATCAATGCTTCATAAACGGTTTTCAAGTGGCTTTTGGGTGGATTCCAGGACATTCTGGAATTTCTGGAAATGAAATAGCTGATCGATTGGCGAATGATGCGATTGTATGTGGTGATATGTTCCCATATAAGAACTTCTGCCACGACTTGATTCCTCTAGCTAAGATATCTCTACAAAAAGCTTGGGAAGAAAACTGGGAAGAAAGTAGTAAAACCAAAGGTAGCTTTTATAAAAGTATTCAACCGAATATTCCTATTAAACCATGGTTTTCCAAATGGAAGCTGGATAAGTTAGCTACTTCTATTCTTATCAGGATGCGCTTAGGACACGTGTGTACACCTGTTCATTTGGCTCGTTTACGTATTGTGGATAATTCCATGTGTGACTGCGGTGCCGATGTGGGTGATTTGAATCATATGTTCTTTTCTTGCACAAAATATGATCGTTCTGTATTCATGTCCTCTCTTACCTCCCTCCGTGTGCCTTTCCCTGTATCCATTCCTAGCCTTTTATGTATGAACGATTACAATATATATACAGTTTTATCTATTTTTATAAACACTAACAATATTAAGATTTAAATTCATGCACCTATACTATATTTTTCTGACTGTAAGCTTTTCTGATCCATACGACATTCCTATCCTATCTCGCTTCCTTTCAAAATCCATACGTTTTCCTACCTTTTCCTTGTCTGTGGCTAATGTACAAGCCGTACAAAGCCAAAAAAGCAAAAAAAAAAAAAAAAAAATGAATGCTCAAGGGCACAGTTGCTGGGGCTGTAAAAATTCTGTATTTAAAAAAAAAGCTGTCAAACAACCAACAAGTATGGGCAACATTGATGTCAACTAATGTCAAGTTGTCACAAAAAGTCAAAGAAAAGACTCAAAGCCGCGATAAAAACTTCCAAACGTGCACTGTACAGAAAAGCAAGAATTAAAGTTTTTTTTCAATAATGCCACCTAAAAGTCAACCACAAAAGGGAGGAAAAGGAGGTTCTGGAAGTAAATCCGGCGGTGAAACAAAAGGTTTGACAAATAATTAAATCAGCTGTTCAACGCTGCATGGTTATGTTATCGTTCTACTTATAATACTTTCGTGCACCTTTAACCATATTTATCTATGCATGTCCTTCCCACTAACACATTTCTATTTATTTATTTTATTTAATAGCCTTCGCTGCTTCCAAGGATGCAAAGCATGTTTCAAATGCATCTTTAAAACCTGTCGGTGGCGTGAATAAAGGTGACTAATATTTGACTTTTTATTTATTAAAAATATTTATTATACATTCATTAACTAGACCTTCTTTGTTTTTAAATATAGAAGCCGGAAAAGAGAAAAAAGGTGGGACAGCTGTCAAAGTACGTCACATATTGTGTGAGAAACAGTCAAAATGCTTGGAAGCACTAGAAAAAATAAAGGCTGGTCAGAAATTTCCGGATGTAGCAGCCGCGTACAGTGAAGACAAGGCTAGGCAGGGCGGTGACCTCGGCTGGATGACTCGCGGCTCTATGGTGGGCCCTTTCCAGGATGCGGCATTCGCCTTGCCCATATCGTCTGTCAACAACCCCGTGTACACAGACCCCCCAGTGAAAACAAAATTTGGCTATCATATAATAATGGTGGAGGGAAAAAAATGACTGCAATGGTTTTTGAATTTGAGTATTTCTGGGCGATACTTTTGCTGTTCATAATGGAAAGGATATGTTGCCTGCAAGAACAATTTGACCGGGACTTCACAAAGTTGCCGGATCCAGAGAGGTCCAGTGAGTCACTAAACTCGGACCTTGAAGAATTTTCTTATAGAGAGTGAGTTTGTTATACCTCAGATATAATATTAAGTATGAAATGCTTGGAATATGTTATCTTTTCATATTTACCACATGAAGATAATCCTTAAAAAGTGTAATTTTATCATCATTTAAGCTGGATCAGCTTAGTTTTATCTTCGCAAAATTTATTTTTAGCTGTTATAAATCAAATTTTATCTAACAGGCAGAATCTTAATCATAAGATTTACCATTCATCAGCTATATCTATCAGAACATCATAGATTAGCTAGAAAAAGTACATAAGAACTATAAGATAATGATCTTCCATTATATTTTATTTTTTTGTTCTATTGAATAATTATAGAATTATTCTTTATTATTCTATAATCCCACTCATATTATGAATGCTAAAGTTTGTTTGGATGGAAAGATGGATGTGCGTGGGTCCTATATTTATGGTATGGTCCTCCTTTTTCCTGTTGGATTGATTCAGTTGAATTTGTGTAATAAAATCTAGTTTTTTTTTTGTTTCAGTGGGGGATTAAAGTTGAGTTTCCTGCGTCTCTGCCGTCTGATGCATGTCACAATGCTCCTAAGTTTGGTCTACTTCTGCAACATCTGCCTGTGGTTCATCATGACTAAGAAAAAATCGCCCGGGAACCTTAGATATGCCTTTAAAGTTTCATTTCCATCTTAATGCATTATGTAAGAAAAATTTTTGTTGTAAGTATATGGAATACATGTTTATATTATTTATCAATATAATTTGTTTCTTTTTACCATGAAATTTTAATTATTTGGTTAGCCAGATTAATATTTGTTTTAAAAGAATGTAGGCTGGAACCAATATATTATTCAATTTAAAGTTAATGAATTGGATTTCATTACAACTAACATGCTGTATGAAATTAAAATATAAATTCAAATAAAACAGTGGTTTTTTGAAAGATGAGCTTCTTTCTTTCATTGAGATTTGAAAACAAACTTGTGTGGTCCTGTGGAGTTCCAAAGGCATGTTTCGAAGCTTAATGTAGTATGTAGTGATTTCCTTAATTACCTACCAAAGGCCTTTATGATATTGAGTTAACCCAAAGTAAAATAAAAAAAAAATATACTCATTGGGAATGGAATAATTTTCATTATAATCTAATTAAATTATGAATTAAAATAACATTAAAATAAACCAGTCTTTATTGACAGATTTTTAACTTAATACAACCATGAGTTGATAAACTACCATAGAAAACAATACTGAAATAAATATGTTATGTTGAGGTAATCTTAAAGCTAGCACCGCGTTAATTTAGAAGATTAAATTATTACTGACTTAAGGGCAGTGTCTGTTGCTTCAGGCTCGCTATTAATAAGGAGATCTTAATCATTCGAGACTTTGGGGATTCAATTGTTTCGTACGATCACGGGAATAGCTAGAGATATAACCTTGGTTTCCTCTTCTTGGGGTTATCCTGAGTTGCAGGTTATAAGTAGTAATTGCTAGAATTTTTCGTGAAAAAGAAACTGTGTATATCGTGTTAGGCCTTAGGCCCTTCTAAGTATGTACTAAATACTTCGGAGCCTGTGTTGACTTGCTACTTTTATCGGCAGTCGGCGATTTAATCGTGCGCATTTCTGATGCCAGCAATGAGCAGTGGCTAAGCCACGCGTACCATACGATACGGTGTCAATCGCCAAAACGCGATACAGTATCTAATGAGTCGCAAAATCGCCGATCGCAGATGCTAAAAGTAGTGTCATCACTTTGAAACGTCTGTGGTTTTCAAAATGGTCTTGCGGCTCCCGTGATGTGTATTGGTCATTCAAACTCTGAGGTTGGGGTTCGTGTATCGGACGTATTTTAGCAGCGCGTCGTTCTCCTCGCACACGAAGGGTTTCCTGTGGTGGCAGGCCACGTCGTGCCAGTGGACGCCGTCGTTGTAGAAGTTGTTCAAGATGGCCACGCAGTGTTCGGATGCGCCGCCCTGGATCAGCTCCTGAGGACAGGAAGATTGCCGCATTATGTCAACTTGTTACACATAACATGTTTCACATCACTGATCACAACACATGCGTAATACAACGTAATATCATCGGTTATGGTGCCACGAAGGTAGGTGGGTACTATGTTGGTACTATTTCTGGATTTGCAATTGTTAATTGACAATGACAGGTATAAAACGTTAAAAGGAAACCACATAAACATATTTAGCCCTGAAAGGGTTCATCTTATATCTTCACGTGTTCCACAAAACATTTCACGGATACAACAGTAAGCCTATATGTTCGTGTGTTCATCATACTACGGACTTCTTAACATTTAGACACGAAACGTAAATTTAACAACACAATGCAACAGTCAAGGTCTTGGTCCATTCTCAATCATGTTGATTGGATTTGTAAACAAATTGTAAAAACCATGAATGGCCGTTGAATAAGCAGACATAACGTAACTGCCACATTACATCATAATGGTACCTACGGATCGCCTTGAGTGCAAATGTTGACTGGACAAAAACCGGATATGGATGATCACCGCGTCGGTCGCCAAGGGTTACGCGTGTATTGTTTATTTCGCGTGTGCGCCGGCGCAGGATTGCGCGGGGCGCGCGTCTTCGGCGAAAGTGCGCTCAAAGACAACGACGCCTGCCGAATAACGATGAGCTTTTGTTGCACAGCTTGCGAGCGTCCGTTTGTAGAAAGCGGCGTGCGACATGCATGCGGGTACGCCCTTCGGCGAATATTTCGCAGGCCCATAAATATTCCGATGTCACTTTCGTTTTCATTGCGCGATTACCGACGGCTGAACGGGCGCGGGCGGGTCGCAGGTTTATGACAAACATTACTTAACTGTTCGCGGAATCAGTTCCGTTACGTCACGACGTATGACCGATTTCGTAATGTCATGCTTACTTACGCGCCTCTATTGTTTGTTTCCATGCAAAAGAAATAAGGAAGTTCCTGGGAATTGTACGGTTGAGCTCACCCTGTTATCAGGCTGCGGTTTGCCGATGCCACCGCCCTCGGACCAGTCGTTCTGCTGGCGGTTGGTGGTGGGCGCCAGCTTCTGCAGCTCGGCTGTCCAGAACCAGCCGTTGATTTCGTTGGGCAACAGGTCCGGTCGGTTGCAGCCTTTGAAGTCGCAGAGGCGGCCAGATGTCCAAATGTATTTCACCTAGAAAGAAAATGGGGAAATGCACATTTACATAATTATTCAAATTCTGTTGCGTAAGATTTGACATTAGAAAGCGGGCACGTGGTAGTTAGAAAAAAGTCATTCGTTCCTAACCATGTGTTGATTGCTGATGGTTTTAGATCGTAATCCGCAGAGTTGACACGTTTAATGTGCTCGTTATTCAAGTGGTAATCAAATAAATCATTTCCTCTTCATTATGTTGGCATAATGAGCAGCGATTTGCTTATTTCTGTTCAGATATGTATCTGAGAAGACAGGTGCCTTATTAAAAAACGAAACCCATTAGTTAAGGAAGGAGGTGAAACAATATAGCGATCGCAACAATGCCCTGTGAGATACGGTGACTGCGACTTCAATTTGTCTCAATTTACTAGCGAGCGAGTGAGCCCTGCGTTTTGTAAAGATCTTGACACCTTCATTAACATGTGAATAGGTTGGCGCCGCTGAACGGGCGGTTTGGCACCAAGACAATTGAAATGGCATGGCTTGCTAACTAAATACATAATGCAGACATAGAAAGGGAAACTTGTCTAGAATTCATTACCCTGTTGTTACCTGTTACTTCTTACCTGCCTGCCTGTTAACTACATAATATTTCGATTCATAAAGATATTAGATAGTCTTAATATAAACCCATATAGGTACCCAGGTACTGCAGATTCGATTAACATTACCCTCAATAACATAAAGTAAAAGTATCTTATTAGAAGTCATAATTTTCTCATCGAACTCAGCATTTACTTAGATACCAAGTTTTTATCTGGAATTATCGACAACATATCTTTAGCTTGTATGGGCAAAACAAAAAAGCTATTAAGATTCCCACGAAATAAGAAACACATACCGTGCCAGTAGTGAAACTCGGGGAAATTGATTAACTATTCTATTGTTGTACCCGTTGTATCGAAGCAGCGTTTCCACTTTGCCAAATTTTAATCTAATGTGATTGTTGCCTAATAGGTGCAACACTTTCGTCTTTCGTGACGTGCGGTGTGTTTAGTATGTTTGTCGACATGTAATGAATTAGTCAAAGGTGTCTTTGAAAAAAGGTCACTTTCTCCTTCTTTGGAAAAGCCCACGTTTTCACGTCTTTGTTGTACCTATGGAGGCTCGTCACACTCATAACTGTTTTGTTAATTTAGCGACAACACACCGCATAGTAATCTTACGGGTCAAGGATGCGGAGACCGGCGTTTTGCTAATACTGGGTTTTACAAGCTTAAAACTGCAGTCAGTAGTTTTTGTTCATTTAAAAATACTTAAATTGGCTGACAAAAAGTGGCATTTAAGTTTCTTGTAAAATTTGTTGTTTTTTTTTTATTAATGCAGCTTTGGCCTTTTATTTCCTAAGTTATATGAACCGGCAGATATTAGGTAGTAGGTATTTTTTAAGAAAAGGTAAACCAACTTACCCAGTGCTATTCTCACAGTAAATACGAATGCTCTCAAGTTATTGGTATACCATGGAGCCATTTAGACTGTAAAGAGTGCCAAACATACATAGGTACATGGTTCTCGAAAACAAACCTTGCTGCATCAGTTGGGTATAAATAAATATTGAGGTACCTATGTCCATGTCGTTTCCGGATTTAGAATAGGAACACCCGATCTCATCCCGTGAATGTCGTAGACGACTACTAAGGGAATATCAGGAAACGGGCAGCAGGATTTATCTGGGTACAAATAAAACCAACTGCTGCCAAGCGTGGTGACTAAGGCAAATCCCCCCAACTGACCATTACAATAGGCTATTATGGTCAAAAATTGTATTTAGTCCGTCTTTTAGCTTATTCAAAAATAAAAGACACGTATTTTTTTATTTGTAAATTAGATTAAAAATTACAAAGTTGTAGCCCGTTGAAATTACGCGTGACGTCACTCGGTGAGGCATTTTTACGGGAGCGAGTGACGTCAAAGACTCCCACTCCTAACTTTTGATGCCTTGTATCTTTGCTATTGTTTATTTGAATGAAAAAAGGAAAAATACGTGTCTTTTATTTTTGAATAAGCTAAAAGACGTACTAATTACAATTTTTGACCATAATAGCCTATTGGGGGAGGCCTATATCCAGCAGGCAGGGGCCTACCTACTGTTTTAGTTGTAGAAAAGGCTTCAGCGGCGTATGGGGGGCCTTTATTAATGTCCCTGACATTGGGCTGCAGCCTAAATAGCCCTTAGGTAGATCCGGCCCTGCCAGCAGGGGACATTTGCAGGTTGATGATGATCTTGTCTGTCACTAGTAGGTACATACGTAGATAGACATCACAACAGCTCACCTTATCCTGCACGATCCTCGCCTTGATCCACTCGTTCTCGTCGCTGGTCTCCAGGGAGACGAGGTCCATGCAGCGCTGCCGGCAGTAGTTCCTGGCGCTCAGCCAGTCCTCCTCCACGCCACGCAGCGCGGGGTCCCGCCACGAGAAGAAGTAACCTTTGTCTAGAAGAAAAGTCAAGTAAAATTAATTCTGAATTCAGACTTACATAAGTATACCTAATACATAATTAGAAATTTCGGGAATATAGGTAGGTAGGTATTATGTGTGTTATATGGTGAAATGATTATGTAGGTATTAAAATTGACACTGTACTTTTCGAGTTTATTCATTGCAAACATAGGGGAGACCGGGTACAAAAGTAACGGCGGGTCGAAAGTAACAAATGCTCTCTAGATTTATCCAATGGGCGAAAGGTCGCTTTGTCGCCTTCAGGTGATAGGTAGTCAGGACACATGACAGGTCCCCTACACACAAATACAAATCTTTCTTCTGTATATAATTAGTGTAGATAAGTTTAATGATAGGGATATCTAAACTAGTATTTCTTTTGCAGTCGACTTGTTAGAAATGAATAATTATAATCATCATCAGCCTATTGCAGGCCACTGCTGGACATAGGCCTCTCCAGTTGTTCGCAAGTTAGGGGGTTTCCCCTAACTTGCGAACAACTGGAGAGACCTGGCGGATATGCCCATAATCGCCACGCTGGGCAGGCGTGTTGGCGATCGCAGGGCGTAGCTTCTGGCTCCGATGACGCTGCTGCCCGTCATGTCATCGGTTAGAAATTATCCGAACCAAATATTAATTGTTTTATGACAACGCACGCAGGTAGGCGCAGCAATTATGTAAGTACATAATACGTTTACTAATTTTATTAATGAAATGCAATATTCGCTATAAAGGGGTACCCTGAAACAGTAAGTAGGTATATGACTTCGGCGTAGGTATAAGATCTAACCTAATGACAGGACGCATTCGGATGGAGGGAGGTTAGGTATTATCATCAAGGGGTATTATAGGTGAAACTTTTCTCATATCACTAAGAAAGTGCAATCGGTTCGGTGCACGCTGTGAAACTGCAGATGCAACCGTGTAACATGGGAAATAAAAGCAAGCAGTAGAAAAGCGGCTTTCAATTTGTTGATCTGGATACGCCGACAACTATTGTTTACTTGATAATTAATTACATAAATATGGCTAAAGCAGTCGCATAAATGTTATAAAAGAAATATTTATATATTTCACATGGTAAATTAATATATTTAAAATAAAAATCGAAAAAGTTGAGCCGCCCGAACAGGGACTTGAACCCTGGACCCTTGGATTAAAAGTCCAATGCTCTACCGACTGAGCTATCCGGGCTACGTCAAGGATGACGAAATATTTATTTACAAACAAGACCTCGCGTATCCGGGACCGCTTCATTCTATTTCATCAAAAATAGTGTTGTTGCAGATGTTTGGAATTGAATACCGAAAGAAATAGGTTATAATATTTTTAACATGCTATATGATAATGAATACCTACTGATTTACATATTACGTTGCTTTATCACATTTACTACTTAATAAATTAGCATAAATTATCATGGTTGTTTGTAGATAATGTAGACCTACTGCCGCTTTTGATATAAAAGTACCTATTTTAATATAGAGTTTACAAATTAATCTGTAGGTTCCTTACAGGAATTAGATAGTAGAAGGCATACCTAACTGTGTATTTTCACTTAGATCTTTTGTAGATTTCTCTAGACAAATACCATTTTTTTTATTACTTTTGCCTTGTCAACTATGAGGCTTTTAAAGATAAGACAGAATTAAAAAACCTCATGCATAAGGGCCCTTTATCACCTCTCATTCTTAGAACAGGATAAAAACTTATCAGGGAAAGGTTTATGATAGATAAGATAGAGGTGAAACTATTTGTTAGCAGAATTCAGCCTCTTTCATTTTAGGCCTACTTGTAGGTAGTAGCATGACAAGATTAGTATACCTATGTAACCACAGTATGTAACAGTAGGTATAAGGTATTTGTCTAGTTTTTAATGGGTAACATTTGTGGAACATTTTGTCACGTCAAGATAGGTTCACGATAGCGTTTGACGTTTTAAATACATAACTGTACCTACAGTGATCTATCACGAATGAATGAGTTCTTTGACCTTGGATATGGGAATTCCGAGGACGTTGTTTGCGTAGCTACCTATAATTGTAATTTTATAATAAAATTTTGTATATTTTATAACACAATGCGGATTCTAATACGATTTTATAATATAGGTATAAGGTAGGTATATTAAATTTTTATAGGTATCTATTATTTAAAGTTTATTTAATATAAATATCTATTTAATTCTCTTTCATTGTGTTTCCTAACTCAGCAATACAGTTTAAGTAATAATAATATACCGAAGAAAATGTTTTTATCTGTAGGGAAAAATATCCTATTTATAATTTTCTACCTACCTACCTTTTGAATGATCATTTCTTTTACGATAATGCTGCCTTATGGAAAGTAAAATACCTACCTTAAGTAGGTAGGTACTTATTGATTAATCATAATGTTATTTTCTCATAAATGTCACTTGTTGTGCAGCTTATTCTCTCTGATGCATCATCATCTTTTACTTAGGTACCTACCTACCTAACAGGTGCAAAGAAGTATGTAATAAACAGTGGACTTTCAAATTATACCTACATCCTTCCTTACACCTTAGGTACTGGTACTTAAGATGATTAAATTATAGCATGCTTAAATTCATCAAGTAGGTAGTAGTTACGTAGAGTTAATAAGCTTTTTTTTTATAATAAAAGGTTGGCATTTTGCGGCAATTTTGTCTAGACTACATTGTATGATTGTAAGTAAGAGATTAGGTAGTTTTACCCGCGAATATCGGTGATATTGGTTACTCTGATGTATGAGCTACCGAAAAGGTCTTATTACGGAAAAGTTCCATTCAATTTTTTTTGCGCTGTGTTTTTGCGTAATAATAAAAACCTACGTCATGTTAAACTATTTAATTATCTATAGTACTTACTGTCAGCAAATCTTTCATGTATGACCCTCTGGACGCACTGCGCAGGCACCGGGGGCTCCAGGATGCGTCCGTTCTGAAACTGCGCGTGCGCCACTGCCAGCATCACCGCCGCGAACAATAGGCTTAACTGCTTCATTATCTGTCACCAAATGGATAAGTTAGAAACGAACTGTTTAATCCCGGACTTAAAACGAGGGGGTGTTAATATAACTTACTAATTTATAACTTTAACGGTATAACTTTAATGTGTCTGTCTGTCTCTCTGAGTGTGTCTGTCTGTGACATCGTAACCGAACGGGTGAAGCAATTTGGTTTAGTTTTTTTTCGATATTTTTTTTTTTCAAAATTGGTTTCAGGCTTTAATTATTATTAACTATTATTATTATTTCAGGCGATGATTGGGTGGGAGGATAATAATATGTTTGAATTTATACTTGGTAGGTATACCTACCTGTATGGTACGTGTACGCGCCTAAGTACCCAGTAGGTACCCTTCCCTATCATGGAAGAATTTGTTGAGTAAGATTTTAAGTCGCAGATTAGGAGAGATAATGGTAATGATGAAGGTGCAGGAGACGGTTGCAATGCAATGGTGGAGTGACCACGCATAGGTAAGCTGTGGCGTAATTTTAACATTCAAAGCTCGTGACAAATTCCTTGCATTTTTCTAAATGTGTATGGTTGGAAATTTGGATTCTCCGCTGACGGGTCCCCTTTCGGCTTTTGCCGATATGCCTGGACTTACGCCCAGAAGCGTAGCGTGTCTTGGTGGGGCCCCATATAAAAAATTGTTTGGGAGGCCCTTAGGATGGGAAAAGATTTGTCACAAAATTTGGGAAGTTTTTGCTTATGCACTTCGGGGGCCTTCATGGTCTGGGGGCCCCGTATAATTGATACGGCAGATACGGCGGTAGCTACGCCCATGCTTACGCCGCTGCGCTTAGGTAGGTATGCCATGCAAATAGTACGGTACAATCTTAAAACTGCGCCTCCAGGGTGCCTACAGTACCTACTTAAAACCATTTTTTTAAACCATAAAGGTGGCAAACAAGCTTGTCTTATGTTAAGCGGTCACCGCAGCCTATAGAAACCTGCAGCCAGCATCAGCCAGCATGTTGGTATATAGATAGGTATGTACTATATAAGTACTAATAGGTTTGAAAGATTGATATTCCACTCCTTTAATGTGGGAGTCATCTTCCTGGGGATTTGGAATCTCTCATTTCCATTTTTATTTCCTTATGTTGAAACTGAAAGGACCGTAAGTAGAGATTTTCGATGATAACAATGGTTGTCCCCAAACGCATTTGAACTTGAATGTCAACGACGTATTTACAATTGTGATTAGTGTGTATGCAACAAGAATTTGTCTCTACACGATTGTGTAAGAATTAGACCCCCGTTTATGGCATCATGGCAATGCTAATGTGGACGTTGAAGGTGCATCCCGTTGCAATTCTTAGGTGCAGCGCAGACGGCACACTTTTTGTGCGATAGAGTCTGCGTCTGGGTCATTTAAATAGAGCATCTAGGTCCCTACAGCTCTGCCGACAGAATGATCGAAGATGTGCGTTGAGTATTTGTTTTAATATCCGCGACAGATTTTTGCGCGTCGTGTGCGTTACTGCGTAGGTATATGTAATTGCATCACAGACTAAAAAGTGCGTCACGGATAGTTTGTCGTCTGCGCTGCCCCTTAGGAATTACTTAATACTATCGAAATTAAAAGTAATATCTTACAAATAGGCCCAGGAAACGTAGGTAATCGCCACTAGAATATTTCTTTATGGTGGGATTCGCACACGTTATCCCCGGCTAAGAAAGTATTTATGAATAGTATGAAATTAATAAGCTATAAGTATTTAATTACAACAAGTCTTGCATTGTCATAAACATGTTCCTTGCGGCAGTTAAAGACTGCATAAATTTTAAAAGTTCATGACATAAAATGACCTACTTATTTGGAAATCAATCATTATAATGTCGAAAAATGGTTATGTAAGAGAAAAGTCGGGGTACCTACCATACTGGATGAAATAAAATTTCGTATACATATACCTATCTACCTACATGATACTTATGTAATAAAAAGGAAAAGAATGTATAGGTCGCCTGGTGAAACAAGTTAAAACGATCCATAAATGGGTATTTACATATGAATTTAAATAATAAATCCGTAAAAATCAAGTTTGTTGTGTCGAATTAACATCTAAACAATGTGGAGGGCATAGCAAATGTTATCAACTTAATTCTGATTTAGATAGTAGAGAATTTGGTAACTAAGTAGCTTTTGGTAAAGTCCCTATAATCCCAAGTAAACATGTAAGATGTAAGGTAGTTTATCTAGCGAATTATGTTCGAATAGCGCTCTTCCAGATTAATTAGAGGGGAGAAATGATATTTTATCGTGGAAGTAGAAGTCTAATCGCTAATCTTGTTTGTAACAAAAGTCCTTTTCAAATATTCACCTGTCTTCGCAGGCGGAAAGATAAGGTCCTATACTTATGCGTGGCTCGTTCAAGCCATTAAAATACTTGCACATGGAGCGGCCCACGTTCCTGGCATATCTTGAGTATAATAAAATTATAGATTTGGCGTTTGTTTACAAACTTTCCCCGGGGTGGCTGTAACCGGTTCCTCTTCATAGAAAGCGACCTTGTCCCCAAGCCCGGGTCATTCCTCCCACCGCACTCTTCTATTGTACTTCCACACTACATGGAATTTCACATTATTTTCCCCCCTAAGTTTAATTATAGGCTATCAATTTAATTGATTAGTAGGTACATAAATAGGTTCCATCAAATCACTCAAGTCTGTAAAGCTATTAATATAATTTCGTAAAACTTTTTATACGACTATTAAAAGTGAATAACTTAACTTAACAATTAAGTACATTTTTGTAGGTACGCGTCTTCCAAAAATGGGTACCCAATTTAAGAATTTATATAATAATAATTATTTAGGTAAGTGTAATTAAGATAATAATATTTTGGTATTAACATTTGTTATTAATTCTACAAAATACAAATTTGATAAACTTTAATTACTTATAAGTAAGTAACTGCTCAGCGACTGATTAATACTAAGTAATAGCTTTGCAATTTTTAACAAAATTAACTTTATAGATATAAACTTAATGAATAAATGATAATGAAAGTTCAGAAATATACCTAAATTTATTACATAGGTATTTTCTAGAATTATGTTATGATGATCCATAATTTCTTGATTAGTCACTATTACCTATATACCTGGGTATCGAAAAATAAAATAAAAAAGTGTAACTCACAGTATCGTGCGCGTCCCGTGGATCCGTCACAACTGATGCGCGTGCGGCGCGGGCGCGTTTTATATGGAGGAAGTGAGGCTGCGGCTGCCTCTGCGGCTGCGGCGACCCGGCGCGCGCGCACCCTCGCGCCCTGTGGCACGCCCGCGCCTTGCGCCCGCGCACATGGAGGATCCAAAGCCGTGAACATTTCTCTCGTGAACTAGACTGATGGTTACCATTTTAATATTCGAATTGTCTACGTTTCCGCCGGTCATTAGCTCTCTAGTAAAGCTTCCGATGCGAATTGTCGAAATTCCGAAAACCAATGTAAACTTTCAGTTAGTAAGTAAGTTGTATGTACCTCGTTGGCTAATAAAACTAAAATTCTGTTCAGGGGATTCCAACCTAATAATTACAAAAGCGTTTAATTGTAATTTCGATGCGACCCTACTGTTCTATTCATATCACGGAAATCAAAGACTGAGTTAAATTCAGTTTCTCTCTGCTTTGTCATTTCAAACCTATATTTAACAGTGACCGTAGTTACCGAAATCGAATCCGTATCGAAAGTGTTGTGAATAGGGGAGCGGAGCGTATTCTGCAGCGCTATTTCGCATTGTCGGTGTCTTCTAGATGTGTCATGGGACTCATGGGTGATGTTATACCTACTTTAGTGACACTAGCCCTAAACTGTATTACAACGTGCGTTGGGTGTGTACTTTCCTACATAGCTGTGGTTTTGTTTTCAAGGTATGAAATCGTGAATAGTACCTCTAAATACTATCTAAATATCGGCTGTGAGGCCTTAGAACTCTCTTTTTTCTCTTTTCTCTCTGATCTCTCGCCTTAGAACTGATTCTTTTAAAAAGAGAATTAGAAGTGGAGCCCTAGTCTCTAACTGTGTCTCTAACAAAAGCCATCCATAAACCCCACTCTCCCCTTTAACAAATTAAATTAGGGGACAAATACAAATGTTAGATTGTTATATAGGTATACTTGAGTATACTTATATAACAATCTAACATGATCGGGCTTTTGCAGTAGGTACGTAGATGTGTAGCCGCTTGTACCTAAAGCTAAAGCATATTTGGGAGACCATATGGCATTTCATCATCAGACTCTCAAGTTCTTTGCCT
This sequence comes from Conogethes punctiferalis, assembly GCA_031163375.1. Classification (NCBI taxonomy): domain Eukaryota; kingdom Metazoa; phylum Arthropoda; class Insecta; order Lepidoptera; family Crambidae; genus Conogethes; species Conogethes punctiferalis. The sequence goes on from CM062078.1 coordinate 14,200,056, forward strand.
AGGGAAAACTTCTGGAGGATATACCTACCTACCCATAATCGCCACGCTGAGGAGGCGGGTTGGCGATCGCAGGGCGTAGCTTATTGCTCCGGTGACGCTGCTGCCCGTCATCGGCCTGTGGTATTTAGCTACGCCTTCTATCGTGATAGTTTTACCGCCACCAGTCGGTTAGCCAGAGCCGTTTGTTGTTCGGCAGGATGCACCACGGGCAGGTGAGGATGGCTTGGAGCGAAAAGGTGATATGTCGCTCCCTTACATCCCATTATGGCATTTGACATCTTGATATCATATAATTCTGGCTGTGTAGATATTTTTTTATACCTGATTTGAGCCCGCAGTTTAAGCGGGCAGCGCTGGTGGTGCCGCGGTAGCGCTGGATTCCCAGGTCCCGCGACAACGCCTCCTATTGGCGCTTGACGAAGGGTCCGGTGTTTTTAGTGGGTATTTCCCGCCTCATTTTCATCTTTCCGAGGCAGGTTGAGGCCCACATACCCGGAGCCGCTCCCCCGAGCGGATTTTCACCGGATTAAGGAAAGAAGATCATTATTTGCCTGTGAAGGCAAGGCTTGCCTTGCCTGAGTTACGTTAGAGACAGTTCACTGGCTTGCTTTGCATGCTCTGATGAGCTACACTACACTTTGCATTAGGTAAGGTTAAATGTCCTCCCTCACAGCCTATAGTATCACATAACAAACGGTGTCTCGCACCCATCATTTGAATTCAGCTTGGGTTCACAAGGAAACACACGGTAAGCTACACCAACCCACATTCCGAAAGCAAAGCTAGTTTATAATCGCAAGCACGGAAGTACCCACCTGGGTACATCTCCATACGTAACGTGGTCTTTGTCAAATAGTTGCCGCAGACTCGGTTGTCGTTAATGACACAAAGCAAAGCAAACGGACGTTTGATTACATAAGTTTACGGCATTTAGTAATAGGCTTTTTAGTTAAACAATCAATCGTGTTTGAATACCTTTGTAGTCTGTGTTAAAAACAAAAGGCTATCTAATCCTTACTAAAACCGTACTTAGTTCGTACGAGTCTCGTCTGAATCACTATTGCGGTATTTAAACAATTAAAAAGAAATGTTAACAATTTTGCAAAATTTTCTCCCGGATATTATCTGTGTGACTCTTATGAATGACTGTTTCGACAGCACTGAGGTAAATTAGGACGACAAAACAGCTGTATGTTAGCACTGGTCGATATTTTTAACTAAATGTTGTCATTGCATTATACTCTAAGGTTCGACGAAACCGCGAAACACATTTAACAAATTTAACGCTTATCGGAAACAATGCGTGTTACGGCAGCTAGTGTGACAAGGGGGTATCACATGATCTGGAACATTCTGCGGGCTACGTGCCGGCTTTGTTAATGTCGGCTTTCCTTTGCGCCCGCGCAGGGCCGGCATGGCGGGCGGGGACGTGCGTGATAACAGCCATGTCGTTGCCTTGTAGCAAAATACCTACAAATACGAATAGAATAAATAATAGAGCGAGGTAGTCCTATTTGGGAACACAAGGCTTCCCTTAAGGATTTTGGTTGAAGTCTGCCGTCTACATAGCGATGTAGTGACCTACTCTACCTAGGGGATTATCTACTACGAGTGGAAAACACACAGGTAAGAGATGCTCTAGATGTGTTCTAATGATGCAATTGTTTAGGATTTATTTAATATATCTTAACTAATATTATAAAGCTGAAGAGTTTGTTTGTTTGTTTGTTTGAACGCGCTAATCTCGGGAACTACTGGTCCGAATTGAAAAATTATTTTTGTGTTGACTAAACCATTTATCGAGGAAGGCTTTAGGCTATATAACATCACGTTGCAACTACTAGGAGCGAAGAAATAATGGAAAATGTAAAAAAAAGGGGAAAAAATAACTATTCCACGCGGACGAAGTCGCGAGCACAGCTAGTATTAAATAAACGGCTACCGTGGCGCAATGGTTAGAAGTGCGGACTTGGCGAAGGTGCCGGATTCGATTCCCGGTCTTGTCGTAAAGCCGACTCCTTTCATATTGTAGCTTAGAAACGAAAGGATAAATCTAAAATGAGTAGAATGGAAAAGAATACCTCATGTATGCTTTAGGCAAACATTTATTAATTGTCAGCCAAATACAATTCACTAGCTCTACCATCAAATTTAGAAGGTCGCTATAAATAGCGCTAGGTTCTGATGACCGCAAAATATTTGTAGGACTGTAAATTATTGCATAACCCAATTAATAGTAAGGATAAATATTGGCGTCATATCAAACATAATGTTTGATCGATTAACATTAAGTCAATACGGGGCCCATTTGGCAGGGAAAACCTATTAATAAAGTTTGTTCACTAAATAGGAATCGTATTTTTGAGACTAGGTAGTGGTTACCTACTTAATTAAGTTTACTTAATTAAGCTTTATCTTGCCTGATTATTGACTATAGGTACTCAATGTGTTTAAGTAATCACTAACTAATAAGTAAATAAGTACCCGTAAAGTGGTAAGATGTCATATAAATTACTTTGTAGATATTACCTACACACAGAACTTAGCTAAGTAACCAGTTCTCCCCCATGTACTTGTGTATGTACAATGTACATCTCTCACTTTATATGTATAGGTAGCTATCGATCTGATAAATGTAGATAATTAATGTAAATTTAAGAGAGGTAAGGCTTTCGCTCGAATTGAGGCGCACGTTCGGGGAAGGACCTCCACCCCATAGAATACGCAGCCAAATGACCTCTGGGTCGTGTTTCTGCTGGTGAATAGGGTTTACGGAGCTCGTGGGGGGTTGGGGTTGGGCCGGCATGGCGGTGGCAACTGACAGGTAACTGACAAGTTACTTTCCCGTTGTCTCAGCGACTTGGGCTTCTCTTTTGCTTTCCATCAAGCGAAGGGAAGCCATATGTCGAGCTACTATAAAAATAATGTAGGTGCACCAAACGCCAAAATAAATGAATCTAAATGTGTTTGGAGGTATAACTCTAGGTATATTATATACTTAGGTATGTATACCTACCACCTATACTACATATTGTGTATGTATGTATCTACAAAAACAAATTCTCTCAGACATTTGGACACGACAGCGCAAAAATAAAAACAAACATATGGAAATATCACAAGCTGAACTGGTTTAGAAAATATATTTAGATAACTTTCATGACCTAGGACATCATACGGATATTGTGGTGATATATGGGGTCTGTGGGAGATATTTTTAGATTCAACTTATTGGGCTTTGTACTTAGGGGCATTTCTCAGTAAGATTCGAGACGTTAACGGTAGAAAAATTTAGAGACGAATTTATGTTTATGTAAACATTAAGGGGCAGCGTAGACGACAGACTATCCGTGACGCACTTTTTAGTCTGTGATGCAATTATATGCAGCAACGCACCCGACGCGTAAAAATCTGTCGCTTCGTTCTTATTCGTTTTCAGCACGTTGAAAATAGAGGGGCGAAATAACGAAGGTATCACAAATATGTAATATAATTAACATTTAGACACGGAACAAACATTGATTGTTCATCAAAAAAAGATTTATTCCGGGTAGGTTCGAACCCACGATTCTTGGTTTAGAACACAGTAACACTTAACAAGTAAGCGATAGCCAATTTTGTGATCTGCGGCATCTGTTGTGGAATAGAAAAACTAATAAAGCGTACGTTAGAACTAAATACGCACTACTCACCACTAGATGACGCTACAGTAAAAACCGGAAATTTTCTTTAGTGATGCACTTAACCGATATGAAACGATAATGCAGCTTACTATGTTTATAATTTCAGGTCATTGCGATTTAAATATGGCATCTGAGAATTACTTATTATGGTGCTAGATAATGTTTGTAGTAGTATCTGAAATACCATACAAAATGTACAAAATAAAACTTTACACATAGTAGGTATTATTTGTCTTGCTTGCATGAAAAATTCATTTCATTCAGGTGTCACTGTCAATTTTGATCTGTCAATGACAAGGTTCTCAATCATAATTTCTGAATGAAAATGACGTAAATTGATACAATAAACAATAATTAGATTGCAAGTAGAAATCGTATTGATTGGTGATATTACTTGTCTGAAAAGCACCATGTTCTGCTGCCTAAAAGGATGTATCAACGGGTTCAGTCTCACACCAAGCGTTCCGATTCGCATCAAAGAAAATCCAGTGCAGTTGGACACTTTACATATGGGTATGTTTACACATATCGCCTTTGTATATTCATCTTTAATTGTTCTTTTGGCATCTTCATATCTTGGCCGACACGAAAATGCATAATGAAATAATCGAAACGTATACACTTATTGGTTAGGTTTTGATTGTAAGTCCGACCAATGAATAAATCATTGACGTTAGCTATTCATTAAATATGCAAGGATTTGTGGCAAAAAGTTGATTATTATGAGATGTTTTTTTGAAGAACTTGTGGTAGGTACTGTAGAACTTGTGGCCACAGTAAATAAACTACTATACATTTAAGGTTAACCTGGACTTATGCTGTTTTAGAAGAGTGCTTGAAATATATTTTTTAATAACAATTTGAAAAGGCACCATTGAGTTTATTGCCATTCATTCAGGTAAAAATAACCCTGTCATTATACCTATAACGGATAACAGGCTATTATGGCTAAAAATTGTAATTTGTCGATCTTTTAGCTTATTCAAAAATTAAAGACATTTATTTGTAAATTAGACTAAAAATTGCAAAGTTATAGCCCATTGAAATTATGTGTGACGTCACTCGGTGAGGATGCCGGAGTGACATCAAAGGCTCCCACTCCTAACATTTGATGCCTTGTATTTTTTATTTGAATGAAAAAAGGAAAAGTAAGTGTCTAATACATTTTTTTTATGACTTCAAGTATGGACTAAATATGATGTAATTATTTTGACCTCCTTTTGGGGGACCCCCATCCCCTATTATAGCACACTAAAATTAAACATAAACTTGCAGTTTGACATGTAAAAGTTCATAGGATTTGTAAACTTTGACAAGTTTTTAGAACTGTGTATTCAAACATGAAGTAATTATGTACTTATGAAAGCATTCTTAAGTAATGACTACTATAAAAAGACTATTTGAATAACATCCTGGACTGGTCCTGTCTAAAGACACATTTTTTACTTTGATATTCTCACAATCAGGTTTCTTGCAGCTTCTTCTCAGTAGAAACCAACACCATCCAACCCATTGGTAGAATCCTTTTTATTTGTGCTTGATGTTTTATATAAGTGTCTATTGTTAGTCTATATGAATAAAGATATTTTTTATTATATTTTATCGGATTCATGATCTTCCTGTAAAAGTTGCGTAAAGTAATACATTTCAACTACCGTTTGTTATATTCTGAAAGTTAATCAACTACATACCTAGGAAATTGATCAACTTACGATTCTTGCTATTTTCTGGTGACATACATAAACCTTCCTCTTGAATCACTATCTATTAACCCTTTGACGACTACGGGGACCCACGTGTCCCATGCCAAAAACATAAGATAACTAAATAACTACCATGGGAATCAATGTAGTTTTATTTTAAATTGGTTTTTGATAGTATTACTTCATTATTTATTGTTGTCAATATAACATTTGACATGTCAACCATTTTCTATGGTCATGGGAAGTTGACAGTTTGCGTGGCGCGCAAAACGAAAACTTTGCGATGATGTCTCGAGGTGTAATAATAGTTTTGAATACTTTGTATTATGATATATTTATTCGTTGGTTAGTATGTTGTATCATATGTTATTATAAAATAAAAGGAGAAACTGACTGACTGACTGACATATCAACGCACAGCCCAAACGGCTAAACGTAGGCACTTGAAATTTGGAAGGGACGTAGCTTAGGTACCGTAGGGGTGCACTAAGAAAGGAATTCCCGAAATTCCCACGGGAACGGGAATTAGCGGGAAAATCCTTTTGTATGAAAAATCTAAACCGCTTAAGTTAGACGCTTGAAATTTGGCATGCAGGTACCTTAGTAAATATAAAGTTTAGTTATGGCTGTATTTTGAGAAATTCCCACGGGAACGGGAGTTAGCGGGAAAAAACTTTTGTATGAAAAAATCTAAACCGCGTAAGTTAGAACGCCACGCGGACGAAGTCGCGGGCAAAAGCTAGTGTTATTATAAAATAAATGTGCATGTCGAGTACTTTGCTACATAGCTGAGAACATAAAGGGACACCGAGGTCCCTATGGCCCGTGAGGGAATATTTTTGTATACATATTGCAGTTATATTTTTTTGCTATTATCATCATCGGCTTCTCGCAACCACTGCTAGACATAGGCTCTTTCATTTGTTCGCCACTTTACTTGATCCTAGGCTTCTCGCATCCAGCATTTACCAGTAATTTTGCTCAAATTGTCGCTCCATCTACGTTTGCCGAGAAGCGGTATCAACTCTAGGACTCCTAGATATAGAAGTGGATATCGGTTCTGTGTTCTGTGGCTGATATGGCCAGTCTACTGCCCCTTCTGCTTAATTAGTAGAGCTATATCGATGGCCTTAGTTCTCTGTTGGATCATCTTGTTTCGGATCCGATTCAGCAGAAAGATGCCGAGCATAGTCCTTTCCATAGCTCGCTGAGCAATTTTCAGCTTGTGAGCTAGCCATACCGTAATTGCCCACATTTCGGCTACGTATGTCAGAACCAATGGGACGCACAAATTGAAGATTTTCGTATTTAGGCACTGTAGGCATCAACGACAAACGCTGCCCCGCCTAGCTGAATTCTTCATTATTCAATTCATCTAAAAGCGGTTTTCACCTAATTGTAATGTCTGCCCGAGATACACGTATTTTTGAACAACTACGAAGATGGCGGCGCTGTGTACAGCAAACGATTCAGGGGAACATTTTTATTGAACATGGTGTTGGTTGATAGTTTTAGCCAAGTTCATCCGTAGGTGCGCATAGAAGATTCGGCCAGTTCATTCAGCATCTGCTGTAGGTTCTACAGCGATTCTAGCATTATTACGATGTCGTCTGTAAATCGGAAGTAAGATATGTGTTCGCCATTTAGCTTGATGCTAAGTCCGTCCCAATTCAGCGTCTTGAACATATTGTCTAACTAATGCATTAGGGAAGAGTTTTGGGAAATGATATCCCCTTGTCTCACTCCTTGATACAACGGAATAGGTCATGTTTGCTGATTCTGTACTTGGATGGATCACTGAGATGTATCGCTACTCTACTTGGTATCGGTGCAGGGATCCCAAAACAGACCAGATTTCAACACAGGGGCTGATAATGATCTCTATTATAATTATTTTTCATTTATATTTATTACTAATTTGTAAAATAACTACCATGTTTAATTAATTAATATGTTAAAGTATGATATATTTTGTAAAACCCCCAAAAAAATTAATGAATCTTAAAAATTTAAAGAGAAGTTATACAAGCAAAAAGTGACCGTCACCGACCATAGGGACATGTGTGTCCCAGAAAAAAACTGGGAAACTATAACTTATTTCAGTATTTTGATTTAGAAATATGATTTTTAGGAGCCCTATGAACCATCCTAACTAGTCAAAATGATTGATTTACCTCCCATAACCTTATGGTCCTGAAAGGGTTAACTGCATCAAAATCCGTTGCATAGTTTTAAAGATTTAAGCGCACATAGGTATATATAGGGTTTGTTATTATACTGTGTAGTGATTCCTAATTGTTTTTTAATTTATTTATTTAAACTTTATTGCACAAAATGGTCCAAAAGGCGAACTTAATGCTAGGAGCATTCTCTACCAGTTAACCTTTAGGTCATGCAGAGAGCAGATTTATGTGCGGTGAGTGTTCAAAGAGAAACACAATGGAAGATGATAATACCTAATGTATAAAAATAAACTAATATAATAAATAAATATATTCTACATAAAAAAATAAAATAAAAATATACTACATAAATATTATAATGTACCATAAATATTAAATAAATAAATATATACATACATATATACACAAGTATATTAACATAAATATAATTATACAAATATGTACTTGAAACAACATACACAATATAAACTTGGCAAGCAATTAAAAGGAATTTAAGAAATTACCTAAGCCGAATCATTTAAGATTTAATTTATTGCAGGCCATGAAGTGGTGGTGGTGAAGGGAGGGCAGCGTGTCTGCGGGTCGGGCTGCGCGCTCGGCAACGCGCCCCTCGTGCAGAACAAGGCCTACTTCGAGGTGAAACTCCAGCAGGGAGGCGTGTGGGCCGTCGGGCTTGCCACAAGAGAAACTGATGTCAACCGGGTTCACGGTAAGCTCATTAAGCACTAACTTTGTTTTTCTTCAAACTTGGTCTAAAGAGAGTTCATTGCTTACATTGTTCACAAAATGTTGCATTTTCAATATTCAAACAATATTAAGTGTCATTTCACGAATTCAATTCTGTTACCGCGGTTTTGTGAATATGAGGACTAGTTTCAAACCAAGGATTTCCCTTCTGCTGTGAGAATCAGATCTTCAGGGGTGGCATGATCTATGAAGACAGGAAATAATTTAGAATAGTTAATTTCCTAATTTGACCTAACTGGAAATTGAAACCGGAACTTTCTGGTCCTCGGCTTTTGGCATAAACATTGCGCCACTAAGGTCATAAGTTAGCAGTATCTTTATAGCGAACATTCAAACTTGAAACTAGGAGGTAGATATAGCTGCTTGTTATTGGAGGCGTAATTCCATCTTAAGGTGGTCTAATTTATTAGTATTCTAGGTGGGAGTTCAACTTTACATAATAATAAGTTGTATGTTGGGGCAGTACATATTTATGTATGATACTAAATTTCAATAATTTTATTGAAAATGTAGATCAGGTGCTTATTGCTTTAAGAAAATCATTGGACTCTCTAATTTTATTTCAATCCAATATTATACATTAAACATGTATGTATGAGGATGAATGAGTGTATAAGAACGAATGAAAACATATGAGATACGAATATATATATATATATATATATATATTTAAATAATAAAATGTTTATTTACAGCCACAATTTGAAATGTTTTTGTTACAATAATAAAGATGTACTATTACATTAATAATTATACTATTTTATTCACTTTAAATTGTGGCAGACTGGCGTCTAATGTAGGCAGCAATCTGCCTGTATTTTAGAACGCCCATAGAATATAGTTTGTTTGTGAGGTAAAGTGTACAGTAATAACGAATTATTAAGCAACAAGTATATGTTGCAAAAATATCTTAAATGTTTCAAGTAGAAGTTCATAACGATTAATATTCATTGAGGGAGCTACTTACTGTAGGTCATTGCGATCGGTCATGTGAATCATCTTATGTAACTTACATTCTCATGTCCATCACAATGCGTTTCTTAACCTTCGAAAAGGACGGATTTGTACATCAAACAAATATGGCAGTTTGATTTCTGTTAGCCAAAACTGTAATTAGGGCAGACATGATGGTTTTTTATGAATGAATAATCAAGATGACTAATACACGTTTGTATTCATCATTCGACTCTTGGCTTGACATTGAACATATATAGTTAACATACAACTCAAAATGGGTTGGTCTGTGTGGGCAAACTTGTGCTCCATGTAATGTATTAACAAACTAAATTTCATTCAAATTAAGACTGATTGTTAGTTTGCTAGAACGGGCCTTTTCCGCAACTCGACATCTTGCATTTACTAGTTATTGCGTGTGCGTTATTCATATATCATCATATACCCAGGTAAAATGCCCGTTTTCTGGTATTTTTTTTATAGTAGCTCGACATAATAGCTTATGAAAGAGAAGCCCAAGTCACTGTGACGACGGGCAAGTAACTGGCCAATTACCTGTCAGTTGCCACCGCCATGCCGGCCCAACCCCCCACGATCTCCGGAAACCCTTCTCACCGACAGGAACACGGCCCGGAGGTCATTTGGTTGCGGTATTCTATACGGTGGAGGGCCTTCCCCGGACGGGCAGCTCAATTCGAGCGAAGATTCGCTATGCCCTACCTCTCTCAAAATCCACACAGACCCACTGTAGTTGAACATTCTTATTTCAGGTGGAGTAGACAAAGACTCGTGGTGTCTGAACAGTGACGGCACGGTGCGTCACTCCAACGCGGAGCTGTACCACTTGACGGCGGCGCCGCGGGACTCCCCCACCGCCGAGCTGCTGGTGTCGACCGCGGCGCAGGACCACGCGGAGCGCGAGCGCGACCACGCGCCCACCACGCCGGCCGTGATGCCCGTGGAGGGCGACACCATAGGCGTGGCGTACGACCACGTGGAGCTCAACTTCTTCCTGAACGGAAAGAACATGGAGATACCGGTCACGAATGTTAAGGGGACCGTGTACCCGGCGTTATATGGTGAGCGAGTCGCTTTCATAAATCAAGAATTTTGTTATCAGACACCATCAAATACATTGATCCGTTTTTGGGTCACTAGCATTTAACTGCCACTAACCTTCAGTTCCGTCGAACAATAATTTCACTTCTGTATGTGGTCTCATGGCAAACCGTCGACATTCGGTCGAATTTGGAAGGCAGTAGAACGTTTTATTTAATAAATCGGTAGCTTAACTTAACTATCAATATCGCATGTTTCATCAGATTTGCAAGCTGAAGTGGCAGTGGACTGGCCGTATTAGCCGCAGAACCGATAACCGTTGGGGTAAAGAAGTTCTGTAGTGGGGCAAACATAGTATAGGACGACTATGGGCCAGGTGGAGTGACGATTCACAGGCCCCTCTTCCCCACTGGGCACTATGGGCACGTGCTCAGGGCCCCGCGATCGAATGGGGCCCCCTAGTTCCTGTCAGATTACCAAATGATAACCAATATTTAGGTCATAGGGGCCTCATGATTCTAATGTGCCCAGGGCCTCAAATAGTTTAAAGACAGCCCTGACGGTTCACACAGGAAGGCTGGCAAGTGTTGGAGAAGCCCGAGATCGATCAAAGTGTCGAATTGGAGAAACTTTTGTCCAGCTGATGATTAATGTCTCTTATTAATTTCATATTTCACTTTTATAATAATTAAAACTTTTTTCTTTTCAGTTGACGATGGTGCCATCCTAGATATAAATTTAGACAATTTCCTATATCCTCCACCGCCCGGTTACGAGAAGATAATGGTGGAGCAAAGTCTACTCTAACAAAACACAGTGGGTGTATAAGAATAATGTGTGCTACGGACTATGGAACGCGCTTACGCATGGGGGCGGGCCCCCGACGATGTCTATGTATGAGACTGCTTAATCTAGGTGTTGTAAACTGCAGACGCTGACTCCAATACTTATTAAGAACTTCTCTATCGACTATTGTTTTGGATTACAATGAAATGGTTGGTTAAAAGCTGTGAAAATTGGACATTTTCTTATTAGATCTGTTATAATATTTATGGACATGTCGATATGTCGTTCTGCAACGGTGTTCACAATGCCTATTTCCGCTCCGATTCGGAGAGATCGTTATTCAAATTTGACATCTTAGATAAATGTCAAATTTGAATGACATTTTTCAGAACGCATTTGTGAACATCCCTGATGAACTCTATTTTTCAACCGTTCGAAATTCAAACAGTAGAAGAATATAACACCTTGACTACTTAATAATTTAGTTACAATTTACTTAATATTCAGTCAATCTTGACGTCATACATTCCTAAAGCCATACAAAATATAAACGAACTCGTTTTGGCAGCTCCATATCAATTGACTCGATAGTCCACATCCATGCCACTACATAATAGAGATTAGATTATGTGACGATGGATGTGAAAAGTCGTATTAACGTGCGAGCTGTTTGAATTGTCGAACAATCGTGCACCATAGTGCAGTTTTTACGCCACGCGTTTAACGCACATCTAGCTGGTCTAAATTGATTGATACCTTTTTACGATTCAGCCCCATAAAATTGTCAGAAAATGTCCAAATTTGAAAACGCGAAGTATTAGAACGCTAAAGCGCTTTCGTCTCCTGGACTATACACTCAAGAATTGCAGTCGTGGGGCCAATGAGTTTACATTTTAGAAAAAGTAGATAGCGACGATGGTAAGATGAAGTGAAGTATAGTCTCCACTCTCCAGTACAGAAAAGTCCAACAGATGAGCGCTTTAGCAACCGATAGTAATGGCGTATTGTTTTTATCATACATGGGAATAAGTTAATATTTTTTAAATGTTCTCGAATTCGAATAAGTCTACGTGTGATTGACTGTAATGCCTTAACGCGTTCATCTCTATTGCTTTATTTGATAAATTTACTATTTCAGGAGTATTTCAGTAAGGTTTTTTTAACTAACAGAATATGATTGAAGCGCAAAAGGCGTATTTCAGCATGCATAAATACATATGTTAAATTACATTTTGGTTAAAACAGATCTATGAAACTTTACTAAATATGTGTTTGTCTGGAAGTGAATGCGTTACAGGTAACCAAGTCAGCGCTATTTACCTTATTGTAGATTTTCCATCTCAGTATGTTTGTCTGTATGTTTTAGCAGCATATCACTTAGAATTAACATAATGTCATGTCTCGATTTGAAATTGGGACTAAGTATATATTGCTCTGATCAGCTTTGTTTTAACCACTTGAGTATCGACTACATATAAATTGTTTCAATCAATGAAACTAACCGCGGTTATAAAGGTTTTTTCAAATAAAATGTTACTATTATATCTACGACTACAGGTTAGTTAGCTAAAGCTGCGACATTCAACACATTTACACTTGTGTCTGTGAATAAGGCACTGCACGCGCATCATGAAAAGTCTGCCTGTCTCGCTCGCGCGCGGTCTAACTTATGAGTGTGAAGGGGACAGTTTTAGTTTTACTTTTGCTACTGTATAGTGAAATTGCATGAGTGTGTACTGTAAACGTGCCAGCTTTAGTTAACTGATCTGTATCAAATGTACGATTAACGCTAACGAAATGTAAATAAAAATATAAATAAATTACTACTTTCCGTAAGCGTATATTTTCTTACATAATATTAGTTTAAATTAATTCCACAGTCCCTATTGTACACTTACTGTAGTTATTCCTGACACAAATGAACAGTTCTTATTTCCCGGATGAATTTGGTTGAATTAGTGTTAATGGGTGCGAATATTTATCTTTTTTACTTTTTCTCATTATCGATTTACTACAAACTGACTATGAATGGTCACATTTGCTTGGTAACGCATATACAGGACTTAGAATGAGACCTACGTTTGCGTGCTTACATCTCGTTAATCTTCTTAAATTGTTGGTCTGATAGCCTTTGGGAAACAAATAATAAAGCAATTGCTATTTAAAAAAAGGTCAATCTTATTTATTCAATTTATTTCTTTCTTTTGTATTCGGCTTGGTGCTCAAGTGGTGGGATTATAAAATGGTTATTGAATGTCAGTATTCGTAATAAAAAAATGTTTATGTATTTTATGATGAAATTATGATAGAATTTTAATATCAATGAAAAGTGATTGTACTTAAATGTCGTAACTTATGAAGTAATGAAATGTAAATGCCTATTATTATTTGTAATATAAGCTTCAAACTACATTCAATATAATAATAGTAAAAAAGGCGAAGAAATTGTATTTATTAATTAAAAAATTGAAATATATTATATATGTTAGGTGATATAATTTGTTCTGCTATTCTTATGATAAGCATGTTTTGTATTACAAATTGGCTCAAAAGCATTCCATGTCATTGAAGTAAATCAGATACAAGCTAATGTTGCTAATGCCTTATTTATTAACATTTAACGGCAATGAAAATATATTATTATTAGATAATAATAATTTGGGTAGAACACTGAAACCCCGTATCATTAACAAGTTTCGACTGGAATATAGTATCTAAATGAACGCCTCGCGCACGAAAATTTTTTTTACTGATATATCTTTTATTTTGGGACGCTTATGATTACCTAGGTACAATTTGTATCAATATTAGATAGATTAACTATTTTTATAAAGAAAATTGGAAATGTTATAAAAATAGAAAGTTTGCGTTGATAATAATTTTTAATTAAACTTAGATATTTTAACATCCTATTTTTAAAATAAGTTTGTTATTGCTAAAATTTTGAATATTCAGACGCAGTCGCTTCTTATATCAACTTTATTTCTTCATCTCTGTTAATTCAGCGACATTTAAACTATGTATTATTTAGATTACAGACATATTTTCTTAATTTATTAACAGTCGACCTAAATATTAATTGTTTGGCAAGTACCTAGTAAATAACATGGTAAAAAGCAATTTAAAGCAAGAATAAAAGATCCAGATATCAATGATAACTTCGTGCGTAAGTATCTGATTGACGGATAATAGTTTAGATATATTTTGACATCTTATCTGGTACAATGTATCTCTGGTGACTGTACAAGCAAATATGATTAGGATCAATAAATTATTTGAAAGTATACTTTATAGATTAGACCTCTTACAATCGGCCTCGCACTGGGTTACGTGGTTCCGTCAAATTCATTATAATTATATGTCATTTGACACCTTATACACATTGTCCGGAGGTATTGTGAGTAGAGCAGATAAGAGATGTGTTTTGAACAAAATTATTGGTACATTTTTGTTACTTCTGCTGTTGTGGATATGCACCAGAACACGTATGCATCAGAATACGGAGGTGGATGCCCCTAAGTCAAACTAGTAGCTGCGCCGTCAATTTTCTTAGGCCACAAACTTCTCTGTTATAAATATGTAAATTTGATCTCTATGTCTTGACGGTCCTATTATTTTAAGTTTATTTTATTAGTGGGTCACAGAAAAATCTTCGTCTCACACGAAGCAAGCATGACGACGTGAAATTCGCAATATCCTTTAATCCTTTGACCTAGTGTCATTGTTGCATAGAGGCGACACTGGCGTTCAAAGGGTTAATGCTGGAATTGGGATGACGACTAAAAAATAATTTAATGTCCATCAGATAGATTAATGAAAAATATTGGATACGTATTTTTTATTTTGCCTCTTGTTCAAAAACTTACGAAGATACATTGATTTTAAATGTCACATGACGTCACGTTATAGTACAAAATATACTCTAACGTGACGTAGTTAGCCCCCACTCCGTAACTTTAATGCGCTATATCTAAGTATTTTCTTGTTATTTCGACAAAACAAAAAATACGGGTCTTATATTTTTTTATTATCTAAGAGACGGACTAATTATTTTCTTCATTTTCATACCTTGTCATCATCCGTATTGTAGTTCTAAACTCCGCTTTTCACGCGAACAATTTATTTCAGATTCGAGCTTTGTACCTACTTACGAGTGTACCTACTCGTAGTTTAAAAATTAAATTTAAGACTTAATCTTGCTCCTACAAAATCTACCTGTGTTTTTGTTCATGGTTATTTGCAAATAACATCAGTAGGTACGGTAATAATGATTACGAAGATCTAACAATTTTTTGGTAGTTAGGTAGATAGGTATGTTATTAATGACAAACTAAGTACAATAATGAAATCATATGTGTAAAATACGAGTATACCCAAGTAGGGTAATTAATGACTATAATGACAGAAGTCCGCGATCGTTTTAAATAATATTGAATTTTCTATTATTATTGTTAATTTAACATTTCAATATTTTGTAGAACAAACACACTACGAGTCGAGTCGAGTGTGTGTGTGTGTTTGTAAAGTTTTGGTGAATGATTTTTTGTTTCTAACGTCGGATATTTAAATTCGGTAATTTGCTACTCTACTCCAATTTTTTATAAAATTTTAATTCACAATATACATAAAACACAAGGCTATGTATCATAATCAGTGCATTCGTTGATGAAAATCCATTTGATCCTTCATTAAAATGTCAGTACGATAATGTTTTAAACACTAATCTCAAACGTTTATATATTATTTATTATATAAATGATGTTTATAGGATAAGTAATGCATATGTGTTAATTTTATTATGTACCTATATAATAATATTTAATTTATTGATAACAAGAATGTGGAATAAACAAAGACCTAAGTGTATTGGTGTTTTAATTATTTTCTGATAGTGTGTGAAGGTGGAACAATTCTGACTGATGTTGTCTTGGGAGTCTTTTTATAGCGACAGCGATCGGGTCCGAGTATTAATCTAAACTATCCATCGTCATCATCATCATCATCAAAATTGTAAACGCCCACTGCTGCACATTGGCTTCCCCAAAGACAATTCTCATTTGGGGGGATTTGCCTTAGCAGGTGGATTGTGTCTGCAGTAGGTTTTAAGATATCCAACGACACATAAAAACACACAAGAAGAGATAAATGATGATAAAAACACATTAATTTATTTCTGGTTTAACTCACGTTAATCTTTTTTTCCCACTAGAAAAGCTTCGTTTCCGATCTCGGGTTGTGTGTGAAGGAATCATCTTATAGGATATTAGCTCTTGTTCTAAATCCAGAAACCACACGATGAAATTTATAAGAGTGTATTATCTTCTATTTGTAATATCATTTAATTTTAACTTTATAGACCCTACCTAGTACCTTTTTTTTTTTTTTTTTTTTGTTTCACCAGGGAGAAATGCAGTTTACGCATACCCGCTGCCCGGGGGAGCAGACGGGTTATGTGGGACTCGCTCCGCGTCGGCAGAGAATACCCACTAAAAAACCCTGGTTTGCACCGTCAATGCGCCTTGGGCGACAGCAACGCGGGTCCTTGACTATAACGCCGCGAAGCTGTCAGCGCTGGTCTGCTAGGCAGACTCGGGCTGGCCCCCCCACTTGGGGCAGCCTAGAGGTCAGGCCCGTAAGGGCCGTCCCTCTCCTCCAAGGACGGAGTTCGTGCAATACGTGGCCGACACCCCCGTGCCGACCTCGCGGAACTCCGTCGGGCGTGCAGCCGCCGCCGCACGGTTTTTTATTGTGGTTTTCTCCACTTGAGCTCGCGCCCCCTGGTCCCGACCGAAGTCGGGATAACAGGCGGTTTTTTATTGTGGTCTCACTCCACTCGGGCTCGCCAGTCAAGGCAAGCCCCCTGGTCCCTCCAGCGAGGGGAAACAGGTTGCCCGGCGACCAGTCCAAAAGGACCGTATCCGACGACCACGAGAACCGTGGCCATCGGACCCGCCGCGCCGCAGTGATACACTGCCAACCCACGCCGTCAAACGGCTCCTCTGGTAAGGCGGCAACGGTCGCAGAAGACAGGGAGGACGGCAACGAAACACCGCGAGATCCCCCGAAGGGCACTCCTCTTCCCCTGCGACCATCGCCGACAAACCTCTGGTAAGGCGGCAACGGTCGCAGAAGACAGGGAGGACGGCAACGAAACACCGCGAGATCCCCCGAAGGGCACTCCTCTTCCTCTGCGACCATCGCCGACAAACCGGCGCAAATGCGCCCGACAACACGTCTCTCACCAATCGGACAAATGCCCCGCCATTGGGAGAGACCCACAGGCCAAAAGGCCCCATCCAGTGTGCCGAAGCACTGGCCGTGGAAGGCGTCGAACACCACAACGACGCCAACGCTGGCCCCCGGAGCCACGCACAAGTGCGTGCTCCCACAGGGAATTAGCCGTCGGGTAGCAGCCATCTCTCTACTACCCGCCGTTGCCCGGGGTACGCCGGGCCGTCAAAGACGACCACGCGTGGAGGCTTCCCTTGTTGTACCCCAACCCTACCTAGTACCTAACTAAATGCTTGTAATGTTCACAATGTCATATACGTATAGTTATTACACATAAAACTTATTTATCTTCTAAAATGTATCACTTAACAGATTGTACCTACCTCCGAAGATCAACTCGGGTCGAAGCTATCTAAATTTGAAGATTTCCTCGTGTACATTACCTACGGAGACTGCAAAACCGTTAGGTAAGCTTTTGTAGTAAAAGCAAGTCACGTCTCGACGGGAAATGTTTCAGAGCTATATTGTATTAGGTACATCGGACAAGATATATTGTTTAGTCTTTTACCATTAGCAACATACTGAATTAAACAGTAGGTACTAGCGGTAAAATCCATCATTGTAAATTAACTTTTTATGTATTAAAAATAAAAAAAACCACCAAGACCACTCGTACACTTACGAAGCCAAAGGTTTACTGTACACGCTTAATAATATCTTCAACTAGCTGGTGCCTGCGACTTCGAGCACGTGGACTTTTACACGTAGTCCTTCCAATGTTCAAATTCTTTTGATGACTTAGTAAAAAACGTTCATCCGGTGGAACGTTTTTGCTATAGCCCTATAGGTAACGTCGGCCCGTAAAAACAAAGGCATTGTTGAATGTTATTGACAATATTATTGAGTGTGTGCGGCTGCCACCGTCAAATGTTCATCAGATCTCAGGTCTACACTATAACTCTACAACAACCAACTTCACAAACTCTACAACATGTGTGCCATGGCCGTTTCGTTTCTACATGAACTATATAATGAACGGTGAATCTACCTTATGTGTGTGACGGTGTCCTGGGCAGGATTCTAATCCCTGAACCCGACTAAGAAAAAAGGGTTTACAAGCAAATAAACTAACGGATCAGTCTAAAACGACTATTACAATTTTAATAAACTTGAACGCTTTTTTGGGCACGCACTGTATCTAATGTGGGGTGGCTCTGTAAATCCCATGGAAGTATTATGTACGTAGGTAGTACTTAATACTTCCATGGTAAATCCTAACTAAATTCTTTTTACGGCCAACCGGTCTTTTGTATAGAGTCGATTGTCGATTAATAATGTGCGGGGACATCACGATAACAGGTTTAAATGCTGGGTGGGCGGGCCCACGGGGCATTGTCTAGAGGAAATAACGGGCGTTGCGGAACAAGATAAAACGGAAAACAGCTGAAAGGGCCCTTCACAAACGCACTTAGTTGGGCATAATGGTACTGTCGGGTGAGCAACTAGATACCAGGATGTGACTTTATCTATGAATTTTCTTGACCCGCTGAAATTGTTGAAGGATAGCTTCCTACCTACCTAGTTCATGTAATCATCATCGCATGCTTGTACATATTGTGAGGTTCAAAACAAGACGCATTAGAAATTCGTTTTAGTCACTGTTGTGTCTAGGAACAAGATAAGAAGCCTTTCGTCTACCAACGAAAGTAGGTATGTTTAATTCCATGTAAGTTTTTCTAACTTTCCACTATAAAGATTCCTCTAGTTTTTCTAAGACAGAAGATCTTTGAAACCTATTATTGTCTGAGGTAAAACCCGAATATAATACATAGGTATATTAAAAATTTGTAAATAGTTAGCGACGAAAGGACTGACAAAAACAATAGGAACAATTAAAGAGTAATGAAACGTAGAGCCTCCAGCGAGGGGACAATTCAAGCGCATTATCAGGATTCACAGCCCATTTGACTGCGGAACGGGAACAGAAGCTACATTAAGGACAAGCAATGTTCATCGGAACTGCATAAATCTGCAATTTACTGTCGAATGTTACAGCCGACCCCGCCGCCTGACCGCTGCCTCGCTCTAGGCATTTTTAGGGACGTCAGAATTTTAAATAACTGGGTACCTATTTATAATCGGTTTAAAGGCATAATGTAAACTCTACCTATTCGTATTTATGTGAGGCATATATCTAAATAAAATGCATTGAACCTGATGTAGATGTCTATGAAACGATATTTTCTAAATTGGCTCTAGTGTTCTGAGAAACATTTCAGGCCCTACTACAAAAAACGAAAACGATCGTTCGTTGAACGGATCGCGTATTTTGCCCCATAAATCCCTCTCATTTGTCCCTCCCGTGTTCTAATATATCAATTAAATTGTTGAAAATCGACGTTGACGAATTTTAGTTCGTATATTCGAACACGGGGGAGGAACAACTTCTAGCCAGTTTCTTTTATTTTAAGTGACAGCGAAGATTGTCATGTCATGTTCACCGGGCTGTTGGGGGAGCCGAAGGTTCTCACCTCACCCCTAGACTACTAGCTAGCGTATCGAGGCTCAGAATAAAATACCTACCTATTTTAATTTAAGGCGTCACGGTTAGGTATCTCAAAAATAGGTGGGTAGTAAATAACAGCCAATAGGCCCAACGCAACCCGATCAGATTCTTTGATTGATTCTTTTACGAGCGCATGTTGTCCGCAAAGCGTATTTCGTTTTCACGCGAGCGGTAACGATACAAAAACTGCCTATTGGATGCCGAAATTGCAATATCGGCCGGATGCCGGCGGTGTCCGCGCTTTTTGCGGCCGCCGCCATTGCTCCGGCTATGTGCAACACTGAAATATGCGCCGCTTTTGTTACAGCGGACAGTATCGACGATTGGAAACCAGAAGCGAATATTAGGCCGGCGGGAATTTATAAAATACGGATGATGACAAGGTATGAAAATGAAGAAAATAATTAGTCCGTCTCTTAGATAATAAAAAAATATAAGACCCGTATTTTTTGTTTTGTCGAAATAACAAGAAAATACTTAGATATAGCGCATTAAAGTTACGGAGTGGGGGCTAACTACGTCACGTTAGAGTATATTTTGTACTCTAACGTGACGTCATGTGACATTTAAAATCAATGTATCTTCGTAAGTTTTTGAACAAGAGGCAAAATAAAAAATACGTATCCAATATTTTTCATTAATCTATCTGATGGACATTAAATTATTTTTTAGTCATCACCCCAATTGCACTTTTATGGAGTTTGACACTTTCAACTTTTGAATTTGGAATGAAATTGATCACAAACTGACAATGATGTTTTAGCACGTGGCATAAATCGGAACGCGCCCTTATTCCCTTGTTTCCTTGGTGAAAACAAAAGATTAGGTGGTGGTGGTCGTGAACCATCGACTAATAGTAGTCGAAGATTCTTATTCAATGAACCACCATTTTAAATAAAAGAGAATAATGAATCGTTAAAGCGTATCATTGCCCCATAAACTTCAAGACGATAATTCATCATCATCATGAACATAAGCCTCTCCAGTTGTTCGCCGCTTAGGGTAAACATCTGGAGGATATACCTATAATCGCCACGCTGGGCAGGCGGGTTGGCGATCGCATGGCGTAGCCTCTCGCTCCGGTGACGCTGCTGCCCGTCACCGGTCTGTATTATAAATTTAACTACGCCTTTAATTGTGATGATTAGGTACCGCCACCAGTCAGTTGCCAGTTCCTCGTTTGTTATTCGGCGGGATGTATCACGGGCAGGTGAGGTTGGCTTGAAGCGAAAAGATGATAGGCCACTCCCTACATCCCCATAAGACGATAATAATTAGTTATTCATTTTTCTACCTATTATAATAAGGAAAGAGTAGAAAATTACGTGGACCGAAGCTGTTTTAGTTCTTATTCATCAGAGCCTTTATCTCGGCCGGGCGCCTAATTAACATTCATTATATACCGGGGCCAATATAATTTATCTAGGGCAATATTACGTTTTTCAAGTAGGTATTCCCAGCTAAGTAAGTAGTTTGTACAAGGCAATACTGATTAAGGATTGTTTAAGATATGATTTTAAGAAGAATTTATTATTATAGTTTTTATGTTAGTGAAATAACATATTTAAAAAAAAAATGGAAAATTTTTAACAACATAATTCTATGAAGATTTCAAAAGAAAACATTTTTTTTATATTACTGACACTGTATTGTAAGAACAATATTCATCACAATCAGCCTATCAGAGTCCACTTCTGGACACATCTCCAGGTGTTCGCCACATTATGCATACATCTGCAGGCTGTACCCATATTCGCCACACTGTCCTTAGCACTGGGCAGGCGGGTTGGGTTGGAAAAATTATACACATTGAAAAAAAAGGAATATAATACAAACAAACCCGTCATACTCGATCGACCATTGGGTTGTGGCTACAAAAATTGAATAAGTAGATAAGTATGGACTAATGTGACTTTTATCATTGGCCCTCTTTCATCGTTACACAATGTTTAAAAAAAGATTTTGTCTAAATAATCTCATCATGTATGGGTGTTTATTGGTCAAAGGGGGTGGTGGGGCGCCGGCCCACATGTGCAGCGAGACGTGCGGGCGTCGGCCGCAGGAGCCCTGTCGCTTGAACGCGCGCTTTGTCCTTCGTCTGATCTTACTTCATGTGTGGATACCACGTGAATGGAGGTCAATGGTGAAATTATAACCTTCGTGTCAATGGGTATTAACATTTTTCTCCGGCTTTAAGTAGGTACAAAACAAGCAGTTTCCGAAACTCTGTATCTATATAGCGACTCCGTGTAACCGAAATCATCCGAAACTATCCGTAGTAATCCGAAATAAATTCATATTCGTATCCGTAAACGTAACCGGTATAATAAATCATTCTTACATCCGTATCCGAAATATCATATCCACATCTAACATCCCTGCTTACGACCAAAATCTCGCACATTATAAGCTTCACGTCACTGAGCTTTTTAATAAACTATTAAAAAGTAGTCCAATAACCCGTTACAAAAAAAAGCAGTTGCGAGGTCTTATAGAATAGTAGGTACCTACCCAGAAACGACCACCTAGTGGATGATAGCATATCAAGTAGATAATTATATCAAAAGTCACCCAAGATAAGTATAAAAAATAAACAACTGAATTATGCAATAAGTGATATGGTCACAGAATAAGCCTGCCTATCTAGCTTTTGTGCTCTATCTTCGAAACAACTAATCGAAGTTTCCGTTTCCACTAATGGTATCAAAATAGCAGTTACGCCAAATTTGGCGTCACTGCTATTTTGATACCTTTAAAATAAGAAAATATATTCCAGGAACGGTATGCTTCATTTATAAATATTATTGACACAGAAAAAACATGTAAGTATACTCTTACCGAAGAACTAATAATGATGGACTGGAGACAAAACAGATAGGTAAATGTCTAGGATACAGAACAAAAAATATGAAAATAAACATAAACATTATAGAATTGAAAGGACTCGGCAGAAGTAGTAGAAAAGAAGTTTCAATATCTACTTATAATAAAAACAATAATTTTAACTATATACTCGTACATATAAGTAAGTACATTCTTCATCTCCTTGATTGGTACATCATCATCATCGTGATCAACCTTTATCAGTCCGCAGCTGGACATAAAATATGCCTCTCCGAATGTTCGCCGCTTTAATCGACCCTGGGCTTCTCGCATTATTGATTGGTATTACGGAGCGACCGACAGGTCGCTCCCTTACATCCCAATTTTTTCAACGAAACAACAGAAAAGGATGGTAATCCTTTCACTCTGATCGCCAATCTGCCTGCCCAGCGTGACGATTATGGGTAAATCCTCCAGATTTTTGCCCAAAGTGGTGAACAGCTGGAAAGACATAGGTCTTCCAGCTGTTCGCCACTGTTGCATAGGCCCAACAGTGGACTGCGGCTGATAATGATAATGATTATTGAAATGAGAATGAAAGTGTAAGAGAATTCCATAGCAAATAGTACATTTTTTATAGTAGCTCGGCATAATGGCTTCCCTACGCCTGATGGAAAGCGAAAGAGAAGCCCAAGTCGCTGTGACAACGGGCAAGTAGCCGGTCAGTTACTTGTTAGTTGCTACCGCCATGCCGGCGCAACCCTAACCCCCCAAGAGCTCCGGAAACCCTACTCACCGGCAAAAACACGACCCGGAGGTCATTTGGCTGCGGTATTCTATAGAGTGGTCCTTCCCCGGACAGGCGGCTCAATTCGAGCGAAGAATCGCTTTGCCCTACCTCTCTTAAACATGATTGCTGATAGCCCATCAGCACTCAAATAATATCTACTATTGCTTCAGCACATTATGCTATCTTAGATTTATACCTATCTCACAAAAACAATACATTTATCTTATTTATCCGTTGACGTAAAATTATATTTGTCACATTTTCTCAATTATCTGGCTTCCATCTCACTTATCTGACAGCAAAAAAATCAATTTTGTAAATTCTTCAATTACCACGTCGTTTTGGACGCGATGAAACTATTATTCATTCATTTACATTATACTTGTACGAGTATATATTTCTTAAATATTTAGTTATTTTTAAATAATTTGAACGTAGCTATGACTTGCAAAACTTTCAAATTACGTTCAAATTATTTTTCATTAGCCTATGCATTTTAAAATATCACAAGTCTTCAATCAATAGGTACCTACCTATAACGGACTAAAATGAACGAAAGCTCACAAGATGAGCGTTAAATTTTTGAGCTTCATCCGATACTTAAGTATTATGTTCCCTTTGTTAATTAATTATAAACGGAATTACGAGAATTTCATCTTCTTTTAGAACTTTTAGTGTATCAAAATATTATTTTTTGATGTTTGAATCTCGATATCATCTATTGTGATAAGCGTCAGATATGAATATGCAGGAGGTATAAAAGTGTGATTGTATGTATCATCTCAGCACCGTTAATCATGTGGAGGAGCGCGCTGATCTGTGCGTGCGCGGCGCTCGCAGTGCTCGATGCGCAGGCGCCGAGCTTCAAGCTGGTGACCATCGCGCAGGGCCCCGTCCGCGGGTACAAGGAGCCGGGTGTTGATGTATACGCCTTCCGAAGTATCCCTTACGCCACCGGCCCTACAGGGCGAGACAGATTTAAGGTAACGAAAAGTTGAGTTGGAAACTTAGGCGTAAGTTTCGTACCTAATTAATCTAATTTTTGCTTTTCACCAAATCGGCGTGCTAGTTTTTTTTTGACATTTGAACGACGATTGATTCATTCAAATTACAAATCTTTCAAGTCTTATATTGCAACGCGTAATTTTAAAAGTTTTTTATGCAAGAGGCGGCAGACGAGCAAATGTTATGCCTGATGGTAAGCAGTCGACACCGCCGCATCCGCTCTCGCAACTCATATCCAGTTCTGGGGTCGCTGCCGGCCTTTTAAATAGGAGTAGGTACGCTCGTTTCTTGAAGATTCCCAAGTCGTAGCTGTTCGGAGACTGTCGTAGAAAGTTATTATAGTATTTTCAGTATTTCTGAATCAAATCTTTTTCCATAGGCGCCTCTGCCCCCGCCGAGTTGGACAGAGCCATTTGAAGCAGTTGACAGAGGTATTAGATGTCCAAGTTTTCTGGAATTAGACAATGAGATGTCAGAGGATTGCTTAATCACAAACATCTATGTACCCGATACAGATGAGACCAATTTACCAGTAATGGTATCTGTTCACGGAGGTGCTTTTCAAAGAGGATTTGGAGATAGCCTGAAACCGTTAGCACTTGTTGATACCAAGAAAATTATTGTTGTCAATTTTAATTATCGTATTGGAGTACACGGCTTTTTATGTTTGGGCAATGAAGATGCTCCTGGGAACGCTGGCATGAAAGACCAAGTGACTTTATTACGATGGGTGCGCGATAATATTGCCGCGTTTGGGGGTAATCCTGGTGACGTCACACTAGCCGGGTGCAGTGCAGGCGGGGTGTCAGTGGATCTTTTGAGGGTTTCGAAGCTAACAGACGGACTTATAAATAAAGTTATAGGTGGTAGTGGTGGGAATGCCGGTTCTTTCGGTATTCAGAACAACCCTACAGCTAACGCAAAATATTATGCCCGTGAATTAGGTTTTCCGGATGTCGATGATCTGTCAGCTTTAACCAACTTTTACACAAACGCCTCGGTTGAATTCCTATTTTCTCTGGGCAATATTGCTGCTAACAATTATGATTCAACCGTTGTATGGGCTCCCTGCGTGGAAAGAGACATTGGAATTGAAAGATTTCTCGAAGACGCTCCAGTAAATATTATTAAAAAAGGTGATAATAAGCAATTACCATTATTATACGGATTTGCTAAAATGGAGGGTATAATGCGTGTGGAGTTTTTTGGTACTTGGAAGGATGCTATGAATGCGGACTTTACTAGTTTCCTACCAGGTGACTTGGAGTTCGTTAATGATCAAGAAAGAGAAGCTGTAGCAACAAGAGTAAAACAATTTTACTTTGGGAACGAGGAAGTTCACGAAGGAAACATATTGGCTTACATTGACTTTTTCACAGATACGCTGTTTGCATATTCCATGCTTAGATCTGTTAAATTGAATGCAGATTACGGAAACAGCACGATATTCTTATACGAGTATTCTTTTGCGGACGAGAGCACGCCGATTATACCATATACAAATATCGCAGGCCCGACTCACTGTGATCAGTTTGCCGCTGTGTACGACGGAAATGATGAAACGAATAATATATCGGAGGAATATAGACATGTGAAGGAAGTTATGAGAAAAATGTTTCTCGACTTTATTCTAACTGGGTAAGTACGACTATGTATATTTTTAAACCTCGGAATCCCTAGATGAAATTAATGATTGTCATCATCATCAGCCCACATCAGTCCACTGCTAGACATAGGCCTCTCCCAATGCTCGCCACTTCGATCGGTCCCGGGCCTCTCGCATCCAGCACTTGCCAGCCGTCTTGCGCAAATCGTCACTCCACCTTGCCTGAGGGCGTCCTAGGCGTTGCCGAGACGCGGTCTCCACTCCAGAACTCGTTTACCCCAGCGGTTATCGGTTCTGCGGCTGAGCGGTTCTATCAGCCGCAGAACCGATTAATGATTACTTGGCGTTAAATTATTAAGTAATCTTCAAGAAAAATATGAATCAATGCCGATGTTTAATTAAATTTTTTTTGATTGGAAAAGTGAATAAAGTTTGCCTTGGAGTGAATTTTGGTTTTTGTGGTAAACCGTCATGGCTTACATATAATTACATTAAAGGTACATTTATTTCTCTTCCGTCTGACTTGCAAAAGGAAAATGATTTCATCAGGTGGAAGTGGAACCATAGTGAAATAAATTATACCCTGTGGTACTTATGAAAAATGGCAAAAGGATCATGAAAATCAGTTCAGTTGTTATGGACTTGTTATGGAGCTTAATTAATAAAAAAAGAAACAAACAAACCTATCACTATAATGAAACAATGACAAAGAAAATGAAAAATATGTGTCCAGCATAGTAAAAATGTTTTCCAATAGTTTATGTTTTCATGCTTCACAGGCTGCCTGTGTCTGAAGATTCCATATTAAAAGTATGGAGTCCAAGCAACGGTAACAGGGACCCTCACATGAATCTCGACTACAGTCCGGCGCTGCTGGGGGCTCTGCTGCCGGACCGAGCCCAGCTGTGGGACAGTATCTACGAGGCGCACTATAGGGCACCCGTGCCACCGGAGATCGCCTAGGAACTACTTTATGTATAGTTACTAACATACAAATTACATATCGTCGCCGTAGAGCGAAAAGTCACTAAGTCGACATATGGCCAAAATGGAGTTAAATACCTAACCAGATTCTCCAAATTTTTCTCTTTTACAAATCAAATCATAATTTTGGACCCAATCCATACTAAAAATTACCTAAAGTGACTTAACTACTTTTAGAATTACTGGTTCGGTACAAAACATGAAAGCGAAAACTAACTAAGTCGACTTATTGACTCTCGATATGATCCAAACATGAGTGAAATAGTCACTAACTCAGTTTTTTTTGTCATTATCTCAGTAATTAAACATAATTAATTGAAAGTGATATTAAAATCTTATTTGTCTATCTATTCTTTAAGATATATAGCAATGAAATTAGAGTTATCTTTTACTAAAATTAAGTTATATTTTTTTTTGTTTTATAAAACTTTAAACCGCCATAACTCAAAACACGTCATGACCTACTTAGTGACTTTTCGCTCTACGGCGACGATATACGTAATACTTACATCAAATAAATTTTATTTATATATCCTAATTAAGAGGGCGCATGAAATGAATCTCTGCCCTTCCATGATGTATCGATCTATTAGCTACGTCTGACGCAAACCTGGACAATCACGGATTTTGCCCCAAATCTTTCAAAAAAGATTGACAAATCCTTTAACCACGATGCCGTGATGGTAAGGTAAAGTTTTCACTATTTTTCACTTTAATGCAATTTTATTGGCGTTACGCGTAAAAGTCTGGCAAATGATGGATGCGATAAGCCCAAGATCGATGAAAGTGGCAAACAATTAGAGAGGCCTATGTGCCGGATGGACTTATACCTAAGCCGTGGACTGCGAAGGGCTGACGATGATGATGATGATTTAAAATGTTGATTAAAATCAAATACATAGATACATTCATTCACTATGTGAAGAAATCATATACCTAGATACTGACAAACAAATCACACAATATTTTTGAGTAGCAATGTGCGTAAGAATATTATCTTTTCCCGATATAAAAGATAGAGAGTATGGTATAGATGCATATCGACTGAGATCACTGTAATGATCATTCTACACATTGAACGTAAACCTAGCTATATCAAACCACCCAAACAACGCAATAGAGATAAGAAGAAAATAAAATTCCTATCTACATTCATATCAATTTACGTTACGTATTAAATATGCATTGTTTATTTAAATAATCAATGAGACCTAAGTTCAGCAGTGGACGGACCAAATTTCCATGTTGGTTGATTGATAAATTAACTCCCTACTACTAAACGCACACTACCTACTACTAAACAACTTAAGTAGGTATTTTGTCGACTGTCAAGCATTGTTACAGAGAATGTTTCAGATTAATTAATTTAGGTAGGCAAAAATTACAATTTGAAGTAGAGCGACCAACATTACTTTCATTAGTTCGATACAAAAGTTAATGGAACTTAATTTTAACGAAAATTAACAAAGCGTAGGCAGGCAAGGAAGGACATGATCTCTGCCTACCCCTCTGGGAGAAAGGCGTGACGTTATGTAGGTATGTATGTAACAAATCGTTAATATATATTTTTTTTTCTAGAGGGGAATGCATTAGGCACCTTCATGCCGCCTCCGGGGGGAGGCGGCATGGTGTGTGGGACTCACACCTCCCAAAATGGGAGGGCATACCCACTAAACCCCCCTGTGTCGCCAGTGGGCAGCAAGTTGCAGGGACATGGGTAGCGCCGAAGCATACGGCCACATCCCTGCCTGCCCTGGCCAGCCGCATATGATAAGCGGCCGGCACTCCTGGTCCGGGGAGGGCAAATACCCCTACCCCCGGATCCGGGGAGCTAGAGTGCCCCCCGGGCGGACCTCGTGCAACAGTGTGGCTGCACCCACCACACCGTTACGCCCCTATGAGTGGATCGCGCCCCCGCACTCACCACTCGAATCGTTAATATTTAGGTTAATATTTTATTTTATTTTATTTTTATTTTATAACAGCAGGAGGTCACGTAACCATGCCCTAAAAGTCGCGACACAAACAAACATCGGTAAAGCAAGTTACATTCTCGCATTTTCATCGCAAAAATATTTCTTACAGTATTTGGACCGCGATATCATCTATCGCGATAACTGTCAGATATAAATAGGAGGTATGAAAGTGTAATATCATCATCACAACACCGTTAATCATGTGGAGGAGCGCGCTGATCTGTGCGTGCGCGGCGCTCGCAGTGCTCGATGCGCAGGCGCCGAGCTCGAAGCTGGTGACCATCGCGCAGGGCCCCGTCCGCGGGTACAAGGAGCCGGGTGCTGATGTATACGCCTTCCGAAGTATCCCTTACGCCACCGGCCCTACGGGGCGAGACAGATTTAAGGTAAGTACCTACCTATCGTTAAATGCGATCTGGAATAGCTTATAATTAAAATACAATTACTCGTAGTTACAAATTTTGTAAATTTTACTGTTCACCAAAATTAGTTAATTAAATATTGATTTGCAATTAATAATATTTAAATAAACCCTTAAGTACATGACATAATAGGTAAGGCATTTCATCTCTTTTTATGATTAAATTTCATATTTTAGGAAAGCAATGGAATTAAAATTAGAAATTAGAACTGGAAAAAAAGACATTGGTTTATTTTATAGCAATAAATAGTTACTTATAACCCTTAGGTTTTCACCAAGTTCAATTCCTAAGGACCTAATGTACTATTTACAATAAAAATAAGTAAAAAGTTTTATAGCATTATTTGCTTAGAAATGGTAAATTGTAAATTTGATATTAAAGTAATAATCAAAACGATTTTTTCGTAGGCACCTCTGCCACCGCCGAGTTGGACAGAGCCGTTTGAAGCAGTTGACAGGGGTATCAGATGTCCTAGCATGACAGAGTTAGGTAATGCAATGTCAGAAGATTGCTTAATCGCAAACATCTACGTGCCTGATACAGATGAGACCAATCTACCAGTAATGGTATCTGTCCACGGAGGTGCTTTTCAATTGGGATTTGGTGAAATTGACAGACCTTTAGCGCTCGTAGATACCAAGAAAATGATGTTTGTCAATTTTAATTATCGTCTTGGAGTACACGGCTTTTTGTGTTTGGGCAATGAAGATGCTCCCGGAAACGCTGGCATGAAAGACCAAGTGGCTTTGTTACGATGGGTGCGCGATAATATTGCCGCTTTTGGTGGTAATCCCCGTGACGTCACACTATCGGGGTGCAGTGCAGGCGGGGTGTCGGTAGATCTTTTGAGGCTTTCGAAGTTAACGGATGGACTTATAAATAAAGCTATAGTCGCTAGTGGTGGGAATGCTGGTTCATTTAGTACTCAAGGCGATCCTACTGCTAACGCTCAATATTATGCCCGTCAATTAAATTTTCCTGATGTGGATGATATTTCAGCTTTGACGGACTTCTACACAAACGCCTCATTAGATTTTTTATTTTCTATGGGCCATTTAGCTTCTAACAATCATGATTCAACCGTTTTATGGGCTCCTTGTGTTGAAAGAGACATTGGTATTGAAAGATTCCTCGAAGAAGCTCCAGTAAATATTATGAAAAGAGGTGATTATAAACAATTACCATTATTATATGGCTTTGCTAATAAGGAGGGAATAATGCGTGTAGAGCTTTTCGAAACTTGGAAGCATTTAATGAATGCAGAATTCACAAATTTCCTACCAGGTGACTTAGAATTTAGTAGCGATGAAGAAAAAGAAGCTGTAGCAACAAAAGTAAAACAATTTTACTTTGGAAATGAGGAAGTAAATGAAGGAAACATATTGGATTACATTGATTTTTTCACAGATACGTTGTTTGCATATTCCATGCTTAGATCCGTTAAATTGAATGCAGAACATGGAAACAGCACAATATTCCTGTACGAGTATTCTTTTACGGATGAAAGCACGCCGATTATTCCGCATACAAACGTAGCAGGCGCGACTCATTGCGACCAATATGTTGCTGTGTTCGATGAAAATGACGAAACAAATATATCGGAGGAGTATAGACATATGAAGGAGGTTATGAGGAAAATGACCATTGACTTTATTACAACGGGGTAAGTTAATTTTTATATGTTATATTTTATGGACGAGAAAATAGATAAAATATTGGTTAAGAATAGTCTCCTGAAACTACAGGAACTTTCGATATCTTTAATTTAAATGTTTAAAAACTAGACTAACAAAGTTATATTTTATATAGAAGACAATATGGAGTTATTTTATTACTCGTACAAGTTTTAAGAGAATATTTTTTAATTTCAAAGGTTTCCGTTAAACCTTTACCATTAGATTATCAAGATTATGATTGTTATCGAGATGTATCTACCTAGAAAAAAGATAACATGTTTCGATGCAATGAAAATATTATGTATCTATCATGTGCTCAGCACTTTGAAGAGATAATAAAGTGTGTCGTGCTTCTATTGTGTTCAATAAAATTGTAAGTATTTATATTGTTCCAGACTGCCTGTATCTGAAGATTCCACATTGAAAGTGTGGGGAGCGAGCAACGGGAACAGGGATCCTCATATGAATCTTTACTTCAACTCAACGCTGCTGGGGCCACTAATACCGGATCGAGCCCAGCTGTGGGACAGTATATACGAGTCGCACTACCGGGCGCCCATACCGCCGTGGAACGCCGGTAGCCCTTTACCTGTAGTTACTAAACGGTCCATTGTTATTTTATTGATCTTATTGTACCGACTTACTATTAGTTACTAGGATTATTATTATATACTTACTACCTAGATTTGTGGTCGTAGAATGGGCCTTGGGCGTTAAAGTGGCAAGAATTAGGAAGAATTTTGTGATAGTGGGCACCAAATGGACGGGATACAGGTAGCGTCAAAGCATACCGTTAATACTGCATGACCTGACAAGCGAGTCCGGCAGTCTTGGTCTGGTGAAGAAGGCAAATACCTACATCTAACCCTAGTTTCCAGGGAGCGATGTTTAATGCTCCCAGGGTGGACCTCGTGCAACAGTGGGTTGCACCTTGCGCACTTTACAAATGGGTCGGACCACTAGCATGAGAGACTACCGGCTACCTGTTGTCATGATTTTTAATATTTGTCTAATTATTGCCCTCATTATTTAGTACGTTTTGTAAGAATTAAGTGGCAACACTGGTTTGTCACATTGACAGTTGATAGCGCGCCTCTCTGGCGGCAAAATAGGCGGGGAAAAATGGAGGGGAAAGCTGTGCTGGGGGGACGGACGAAGCAAGCCGGCATTCGATGAGCAGCATTGACCGAGGACAGACGTCGAGTGAAATCTATGTTCGACGGTAGTCTTATAGTTCAGGTTGTGATGTGATAAGTTGTGATATCTTTATACCATTCGACAGGATAAAGTTATTATACTGTTACTAGCTTTTACCCGCGACTTCGTCCGCGTGTTTAGATTTTTACATTCAAAGGTTTTTCCCAATAACTCCCGGTCCCGTTGGAATTTTGCAATATCGCGTTGCAAGTAAGCTTTACGTTCATTAAGGTACCTTGCATGCCAAATAAGATTTTTTCATACAAAAGGTTTTCCCGCTAACTCCTGTTCCCGTGGGAAGTTTGCAATATCCTATTGCAACTGAAGTTCACTAAGGTACCTGCATGCCTAATTTCAAGGGTCTAATTTAAGCGGTTCAGATTTTTCATACAAACGGATTTTCCCGCTAATAGGATATGCGAATATGGATGACTTTTTTTATGAATTAAAAAGATAAAAGATCTCATCTTTTATCTTTTAGATACATAAATATCGAAGAATTTTTAAACTATCTTTTCTATTAAGCGTGTTATAAAGCGTTAAAGTTATTGCTTAGACAGAGAGATCCGACGTGGTGGATTACGTCACGTACCGTGCGCGCCATACAAACTCCATAGAAAAATCTGTTTTCGTGAGAGAGACGGATATAATAACTTTCAACTACTGTATCTCGCCCATTTTCCAGCCAATTTTGATTTTGTTTTCACTATTCATAGTATATTTTTATCTATTTTACGATAAATTAGTAAATACATAAAACTATTTTTCATGCATATTCTCTATTCTCCTTCCCGTGGGAATTTCGGGAATTCCTTTCTTAGTACGGTACCTAAGCTACGTCCCTTCTAAATTTCAACTGCCTAAGTTTAGCCGTTTAGACTGTGCGTTGAAATGTCAGTCAGTGAGTTTCTTTTCTCCTTTTATATACCTTTTATATATATATTTTTTTAATTTGACCGGTAACGCCATTTATTGAGAGGAATTAGTAGTTTTGGGCTATTTTATTTCTCGGCTTTTCTTTCCCTATTTTATCACGTAAAGGGTTGATTTTAAAATTTTATCCCTTTCGGAGTGGAATTTATCGAAACCCTTTCTTGGCAATATCTACCCCGTCATGGTATAGCTTTGTGAATGCAAAGTCTTAGCCCGAACGGTTTAAAATTGACAAAGTTCATACAAATTTTCATCCCCTATTATATCCCCTCGGGGGTTGAAATGATCAAAACCCTTTTTTAGCGAATGCCTACGTCATAGTAGCTTTATACATGCCAAGTCTTAGCCCAATCGGCTTAAAATTGACAAAGTTTTATACAAACTTTCATCCCCTATTCAATCCCCTTGGGGGTAGAAATGATAAAATCCCATTTTTAGCGGATGCTTACGTCATAATAGCTTTATACATGCAAAGTCTTAGTAATTGGCTGAAAATTGACAAAATTTTATACAAACTTTCATCCCCTATTTTATCCCCTTGGGGTAGAAATGATCAAAACCCTTTTTTAGCGGATGCCTACGTCGTAGTAGCTTTACACATGCAAAGTCTTAGCCCAATCGGCTCAAAATTGACAAAGTTTCATACAATCTTTCATCCCCTATTTTATACCCTTGGGGGTGGATTTGATCAAAATCCTTTCTTAGCGGACGCCTACGTCTTTACATCTACCTGTATGCCAAATTTCAGCCCGATCCGTCCAGTAGTTTGGGCTGTGCGTTGATAGATCACTATGTCAGTCAGTCAGTCAGTCAGTCAGTCATTCAGTCAGTCAGTCAGTCACCTTTGAGTTTTATATATTTAGATACATTGTACGCTCTATGGCTCTCTGAGGATCGGGCTCTTTCCCGATCTGCTCATGAGGAAATGGGTAAGCTCATGAAAACCTGGGTAATCATAATCAAGGATGACATATCTATTCGTCCACGATTGGTCAATGGCCCGAGTGGTGCGGGACTTTACTCCACTCCTCAGTTAAATAATCCAGAAAACGTTCATAGCGAATTCAATTTCATGTTTAAATTGACATTGTTTCATTTCGATATTCTATTAGTATTATTTTAGGATATAGTGAAGTGAAAGTAGTAGGTGTCTATTTAAAAGGTTTTGTTAGCTGTAAATAAATGACGTAAATTAATTAGTAATAAATTAATCAATCAATATAACGAGTTTTAAATATGTTTATCAGTAGATAAGCTGTCATTATTGTATGGTATTATGTCTAATCCAAAAACGGATCGGTTTATGACCAAGATTCTATCAATTGTTTTTGTACATTATTAGTAGTAAGTAAATGGTATACAACTTGTTTATTTGGAATTCCCATAACTCCCGGGCTTTTCTCGTATTGTACGTTTTTACTATTAGATTTCCTTACAATCATAGATATGGAGACTGCAAACCAGGCCCGGCCAGACCCGACCCGGCTGGGCCTTTCCACTAGTCCTGGCCTTTCATACCCAGCCCGGACTGAATTTCCTCCATTAATTTAAAGCACATTTTCATCATCATCATATTGCAGTCCTCTGCTGGACATAGGCATCTCCAGTAAAATTAAGGTTGGTAAGGTTACGTATCTAACTAATCGATTAAGTACTTACTTATTATTATATAACCTACTTAGGTTAGTTTTGTCTAAAGGTATCTAGTTAGGTTTTAATTTTTTCCCAACCAGCAGTAAATTACTATATTATAATACATGTCATAAAATGCTTATAAAATCTTGCCAGAGACATTATGCATCACATACCTATCTAAGTAATTATCTGATACCAAACTACGAAGGAAGTTTAATAAGAGCACCGTATTATGATAATAAAACAGCTATCACAAAAACAATATTATGCAATTAATTGATAAAACCATGAATGATAATATAATGTGGATTGTTATATTTTTTTATAAATAACCCAAGACATGCCACGCTGGGCCACACAGCGCCGTCTAGCCCCAAACTAAGCCGAAGCTTGTACTATGGGTACTAGACAACTGATAAACTTACTTAGATCTTTTTTTTTGGAAATAAATACATATTATACATAGAAAACACCCAGACCAATACAAACAGATGTTGATGCACACAAATGTTTGTAATGTGTGGGGATCGAACCCACGACCCTTCGCTCAGAAGGCAGAGATTATGTAGGTAAATTGTGTAAAAATTGTACCTACTGATGCAAAAAATAAAATGGACGTCTGATTTACTTTTATGCATCCGGACTAAAATCCAAAATTGATTATAGGTATTATGCAAAATAAAAAATACTAGCAGCCCCCCCGGCTTCGCAGAGGTATTATTCATTTAAAAGTCTATGATCGCTGGAGATAGTATCGCTTTCCAACAGTGAAAGAATTTTTCGAATCTGTCAAGTAGTTTCGGAGTCCATTCAATGCAAACAATTATACAATCAAATATTCCCTCTTTATTTTTTATTTAAGTATAATATTAGATCAAAAGGTTCCTTTGACTATGATCCAAATGAAGTTTGGGCGGAGTGAGTCCCACATAGGTACCTTGCTGTTCCCCCGAGCAGCGGGAATGTATAAATGCATTTTCCTCCGTAAAACAAAATCCTTATCCTTACGATAGAAATGCCGTACCTACGTAGTTCTATTCGTTATTCGTTTTCAGGGCAGACGATTGCGTGGTGTTTTTTTTTCCCACAAAAATGTTCCCGTTTTTAGGGTTCCGCAGCCAAAATGGCAAAAACGGGACCCTTATAGATTCGTCATGTCTGTCTGTCTGTCTGTCTGTCTGTCTGTCTGTCTGTCTGTCTGTCTGTCTGTCTGTCTGTCTGTCTGTCTGTCTGTCTGTCTGTCTGTCCGTCCGTATGTCACAGCCAGTTTATTCCGAAACTATAAGAGCTACAGTATTGAAATTTGGTACGTAGATGTATTCTGTGAACCGCATTAGGATTTTAAAATAAAATCAGAAAAAAATCCAAAATTTTTGGGGTTCCCCATACATAGAACTGAAACTGAAAATTTTTTTTTTCATCGAACCTATACGTGTGGGGTATCTATGGATAGGTATTTGAAAATGATGTTGAGGTTACTAACATCATTTTTTTCTAAACTGAATAGTTTGCGCGAGAGACTCTTCCAAAGTGGTAAAATGAGTGTCCCCCCCCCCGTAACTTCTAAAATATGGGCATGATAAAACTGAAAAAAATATATCATGTGTATCACTATAAAAACTACTAACGAAATTTAGTTTGAATGAAATCTAGCCAGTAGTTTTTTTTTAAACGTCATAAATCAAATTACCTAATTTTTTCATTTAATTAACTCCAATATAATAAAACGTAAAGAAAAACATTGATTTAGCTGTATAGTGGTACGGAACCCTACGTGCGAGAGTCCGACTCGCACTTGGCCGGTTTTTCATATTTGCCATTTTTTTAGCACTCCTTACACCAGTGCCGACGCAGCCTATTGTGCTTCGTGTTATTACGCCAATCCGTTACAGTGACGTCCGCAATGAAAGCGCTCGTGACGAATGCGGCGGACATGCGGAAAATTGGAAAAGCGTTGGCGGTCACATGCAGCGGCGGTGCTGCCTCCGCAGGGCTGCCAGGCATCTCATTGGTTCATTTCACTGCCCGGTGGCTCAATAAGGGTTTAAAAACAAAAGAAATCCATCAGATGGCGCCACATAAAAGGCAGCCAATTGTTACGTGATTGGTTAATTTTGACATGGCACTGACATATCACATGACAGCTGGACTACAGGTCTACATAACGCCATCTAGCGGATATTTTATTTTGAAACACCCTCATTGGTAGTGTATTGGCAATCTTTGCCTTCTGAACCAAGGGTCGTGGTTTTGATCCCCAAAAATTTGTGTTATCAAAATGCGAGTTCAACGCTTGTCATCTGACCATACCCTTCTTAAATGAGTAATAAATTTATTTTAGCCTTGGTAAGTATATTGACACGACACGTGATGTCCGTGACCGTGCATGGTATTTTGTACTCCCGACTGAACGGCCCACTGAATTCCTATTATGTGTCCTACTATTGGATACGTTTCCTTACCAGCCCACTATTCAGCAAAATTACTAATGCAGAAGGTCAATTTCAATTCAATGCCCATTAGAAACATATCGCACGAACAAAATTACTAACCAAATAAACTTTTATCACTTGTCAAACATTTAGGAAGGACCGGTAATAACTCCAAAATATATCGCTAAAAACAGGTAAGTAAATATCTCTTAATTTACATTACAGCCCATTAAATGACAATATAGCTAGACCAAGCATTCCATCCGTTCAAAGAACCTCCTAAAATTATTGTTACGCGCAGCCCTGGTGCCGCCACCATCAATTTAATATAATGGAGCGGGCCAACAGCGTTTGATTGGAATTTGTGCGTTTGTTCTGCCGGTTTTTCCTTCTCTATTTTTCTATTCACTAGCAACCACTTTTGCGGCGTCGTTAAACAGAAAGCCACGGCCGAATTTCCACCCATATATTTTTTAATTCACATGAAAGCTCCGGGATGAATAGTAACTCGAGTTGTGGAATAAAATTGAAATTAAAAGGCATTTCCTATTGAATATTTTTCATTTAAAGCTGCAACATAGATAACAGTTAATATTATTTGCTCTGTATACTTTTTAGTTTATGCTTTGATAGTATAGCCATTTAAAAATACTTATAAAATAATAGTAATAGCTAAAATTCTGTAGGTATAATTACTCTGTCCACTTTTTGTACATTAACTTAAATTGCGAACAATTTCAGGCAAAGTGAGAGTAGTTATTTTTATGAATGTAGCGCCGTATTCAAGTCTTCATTTCAAGCCATTTCGCAGGGTGGGTAAGTGGGCCTTCAGTGGGCTATTCGCCTGCAAACTACAGCTTATTTATACAGAGTTTACATTAGTCCATTTCACAAAGTAACTATTAAATGGTAGCCCTTAGAATATGGAAAATTCTTTAATCAAGCGTCCTTAGCTTCGACTTAAAAATGGGCTACACTTGTGACACAGGTAAGTAATTGCAGTACCGAGCAAAATTATACAAAACCATACCACTTATGGGATGTAAAGGAGCGGTTTATCTTTTCTTAACAAACGAGGCGAGAACAAGCTGGCAACCGACAGGTAACCGTCACAAATGAAGGCGTAGCTAAATACCACAGCCCG
Organism: Conogethes punctiferalis; assembly: GCA_031163375.1. Lineage (NCBI taxonomy): Eukaryota > Metazoa > Arthropoda > Insecta > Lepidoptera > Crambidae > Conogethes > Conogethes punctiferalis. The sequence continues at coordinate 14,238,591 of CM062078.1, forward strand.
ATGACGGGCAGCAGCGTCACCGGAGCGAGAAGCTACGCCCTGCGATCGCCAACCCGCCTGCCCAGCGTGGCGAATATGGGTATATCCTCCAGATGTTTGCCTTAAGTGGTGAACAACTGGAGAGGCCTATGTCCAGCACAGGATTGCAATAGGCTGATGATGATGATGATACCACTTATACAAAAATTAATGTATCGGAAATAAATAAATATAGAACACATGAAATGCAACGCTGGTCTACATAACGTTATATCGTCTCAAACTAAGCCGAAGCGTGTATAATACACATAGTACAAGCTTCGGCTTAGTTTGGGGCTAGATGGCGGTGTGTGGCCCAGCTTGGCATGTATGGGGATTTTTATTTAATTTAGTATTTGACTTGAGTGGCCATTGATTGATCTAAGGTTCTACAATTGCATGTGCACCATAGTACAAGATTACCTACGTAAGGTATACTTACATACGCATTATTACATTATTATTTTCCTAACCTTACAGCATCCGGATAAATAGTAAAACGACTATCATTATAAATTAGCCCGGATATAGAAGTTAGTAACAGAGCTTGCTACATTAATTGGTTATCGAATGGACTCGCGGTCGGGCCGTATGTTATGTTACACGTCTGATCTAAGTTTCTCTATCCCGGTAATCCCTGGGATGCCATTCGGTCCCCGAGTTTACTTCACTTTATTGAGGCGAAGTTTGGTTCCACATATTTGTTACAAACAGCTTAATTACTTTCCTGTAATTGATTTAATTAGAGGACTTCTGCGTCTGCGACTTATGAATGTGTTGGGACGGTCACATATGAACTTGAAATAATTTGACTTTTCTCGAAAAGTCTGTATTTTTTCGGATATGCTCAGTATGTGCTTCTGCCCCTGACGATGGTAAAAACGTTGACAAAAAGTCCGTGTTGAATAATGTAGTCTAGTATTGAAAACAGACCGATGACGGGTAGCAGCGTAGCTCTGTGATCGCCAACCCGTCTGCCAAGCAGCGTGGGTAGGTGTCACAGGTTTTTGCCCAAAATGGTGAACAACTTGAGTGGCTTACGTCTATCAGTAGATTGCGATAGGCTGATGATGATGATTGAAAACTAAGTAGGTACATAGCTAAAAAAAATTCGAGGGTATCTGCCGGGAAATACCAAAAGGGAAGGGGGTAGGTTGATATGACCGTTTGGATATATTGAGCCTTCTACTATCTGTCTTGTAAAATGAAATATCATTAATTAGCTGTACCGGCGATTTCGTCCGAGTGGACAACCTTTTTTGTAAAAACTTTCGCCGTAGCGATGCGAAGATAAGAGCTGACAGACCAATTTTGGGCCCGTATACTTAACTGAATTAGTTTTAAAGAAGTATTTTTTTCCGAAAGTATCTAAAGTTAGGACTATCTACATCTGGAAACTAGATGAAAATCAAAGTTGAATGAAACATTGGCAAGAATCGGAAAGTAATTTCACAGGTCATTGGCCGATTTGCGCGGTATCGTTCAACGTGTGATGCGAGCACGGGGTCCTTTTTACCTCTGGGATATTTTTTTATAATGATTTATTTATCCGTAATGTGTCATACGAGTCTCGAAGAGTGAAATTATACTTATTGCAGATTATTTTCAATACTTGTGGTTCTTTGTAGACGATGTAAGTAAAAGTAGGTAATCAAAAACTAGGTTTACAAAAAGATTTAGAAAAGGTTACCCTAGGTAATTATTTAAAAAAAGTAAAGTAGTAAAAATAGATTTCCGGCACGCCCAATAGATGACTGGCAGAGAATGCCGCACGGCATTCAGATCGGCATTTGTAGGTACGTTTATAAATTTGACGGACAAATAGGATGGGACATTACCAATGATTAAGTAAGTATTTTAGATAATAAGCTCATAAAGGTAACTGACGTAAAATTCATGTTTAATGGCCTTTTTATCCCACATGATCATATCTGTATAAAATCCAGCCGTGTATATTCACATGTTTCATTGCCTAGCCGATAAGCTCCCGGACACAGTATAGCGACGATGTACCCTGCTGGGGATGTAAGGGAGCGACCTATCATCTTTTCGCTCCAAGCCAACCTCACCTGCCCGTGGTGCATCCTGCCGAATAACAAACGAGGCGCTGGCAACCGACTGGTGGCGGTACAACCATCACAATTGAAGGCGTAGCTAAATACTAAAGACCGGTGACGGGCAGCAGCAGCGTCACCGGAGCAAGAAGCTACGCCCTGCGATCGCCAACCCGCCTGCCCAGCGTGGCGATTATGGGTATATCCTCCAGATGTTTTCTCTAAGTGGCGAACAACTGGAGAGGCCTATGTCCAGCAGTGGACTGTAATAGGCTGATGATGATGATGATGACTCTGCAGTGATAGGGGCACAGCTTAGCCGCTGCCTTTATTTATTTGTTTCACCGGGGAGAAATGCAGTAGCCGCTGCATACCGTAACCCCTAGCTCCAAACTAAGCCGAAGCTTGTAATATGGGTACTAGACGACTGATAAACTTGCTTAGATACTTTTTTTTGTAAATTAATACATATTAAACACCCAGACCAATACAAACAGAGATGTTTATGAACACAAATGTTTGTACTGTGCGGGAATCGAACCCACGATCAGAAGGCAGAGGTGTGAACCAAACCAAATGAGCCACCGAGCCAGTCAAGTTTTGTAAGTGAACATATATAAGTACCTACTCATTATACGGAAGAGCATTCATTGTGTAAACTCGAGGACAATGTTGTTGTTGTTGTTGTTGTTGATGAGTAAGTAATCAACATTTGACTCAGTTGGGCAAATATCTGCCAAGCGAAACGATTATGTGCTAGTAGGTAGGTGAAAAAGTTCATAAACAGAAATTTCAAGGTGGATGCTTCCGGTGATTAATTTTTTTGTTAAATTTTTTTAACTCTACTTGGTAGAACAAATAAGAGTAATAAAGCAAATATTACGAAATTATAACACCAACCATCTAGTCTTAAACAAGGTTTTCCTTTGTATCTAAAACATGAGTACAAGACGATGTCTCCCAGAACACCCAGATCAGAGATTCTGAATTCCGAAAAAAACAAACATATGTAATTATGGCGATAGCTCTTATGCGGCAGGTGACTCACCGTATCCTTAAATGAGGTCTAACCGCATAACATACGCATCCAGGCCTAAATTGGGCCTATAAAGGTTCAAAGAACATCATCATCATCAACAGCCTATTGCAGTCCACTGCTGGACATAGACCTCTCCAGTTTTTCGCCACTTAGAGCAAACTACTGGAGGATATACCCATACCTAATCGCCACGCTGGGCAGGCGGGTTGGCGATTGCAGGGCGTAGCTTCTCGCTTCGGTGACGCTGCTGTCCGTCATCGGCCTGTGGTATTTAGCTACGCCTTCATTTGTGGTGTTTATACCGCCACCAGACGGTTGCCAGCGCCTCGTTTGTTGTTCGGCAGGATGCACCACGGGCAGGTGAGGTTGGCTTGGAGCGAAAAGATGATAGGCCGTTCCCTTACATCCCTACAAAGATCATGGGGCGTTGATATTAAAATGTAACTTACCTACTGCGCTTTGGTCCAGTGTGGCGAGAGTGAAGCGCGAAGTCTCGGCAGCCATTGCCATCGAGGGCCCTTGAGCGAGCGCTTCCATGCCATTTCACGGCATAAATCTGAATTTTCCGCTAAAAAGTACACCAACCGAGTAAAAGTATCTGTGTCTTTGTGAAAATATAAAATGGAACAATAGTTAAGTACTACTTATTGGTAATGATGGTCTTTTCCCAAAAACCTTGATGGATAATGAACTCACTGAACTTATAGACAAAGATCCAAGTATCTTATCCGTCTTAATATATATTAACCGTCTAGAATATATAATCAAGTAAAAAAAATAATTTAACGTTACACCGTTTCGGGTTATACCCAATTGATTTGCCTAACAAAAGTAAGTATGCAACGTGTAGAATATCTACTTTTTTTTTTTTGTGTATGGACTCTATCACGCGTTTATGTTGACGCGGATAATTCGCCAATGTCAAGTGTTTAGAGTGACACGTCAAAACTCAGTTGGCCGGTAAACTGGGGTTGAACATTCTTGCCTTGATGCTACTGTTACATAGAAAACATATATACAAATAAAGATATATGTTAGAATATCTACAGACCGATATTAAAATGTTTTGGTATGTGAGTGACAGTGACTTGAGATTTTCTATACATCAATGCAAAAAAAAGAAGAAAGTCAGATTTAACGGTTAAATTGACTATTTTTCTTATTTATTGGATTGCCAAGAAATAGTTATTGATTTTCTATAAAATACTTTTCATTCATTAACCAGTTCGGTGAAGGTCGTTCTATACTCGGATTATAACATATAGAAAGTTGTTTGAAAAAATTGGCAATATCTGTCAGTCAAAAGGGCTGTATGTCTTCTAGATCGTTGCCCGCACCAGATGACCTAATCCTATACCTATAATTTTAATTCGACAAAGTTACACATACTTAAGAGATTGTATGAATAAAGTCCCGTGTTAAATGACGTGCTCGTAGATTAGTTTTTAATTACAAAAACGCTTGTTACCGCAGGAAACCACAATAATAAATAACAATAATAATAAATCTTTATTTGAAACATAACATTTTCACAAGCGTTAATCTGCACTACTCAACGACTGTGTCGCAGATATTAGAATATAATATTGATTGTCAGTAAACATACCTACACAAATTTTATTAACCGGCGGTCCCTGAGGTTGTCGGCTTGTCAGCGGCGTAGCGTGGGTGTCGGCCGCCCGGGGCGGAAGACAATTTTGCCGCCCTTTTATTTTGAATCGTCAGTAATCAGTGTTGCCGTTCTAAAAAATTAGAAGTCGCCAGATTAACCCCCATTGTGATGATGATGACAAAGGACAACTTATCGCCACAATTCAGAAGTCAGTCACGCACTATCGTTGACAGGTTGACTATGACAGTATAACGTTACGGTGACACTGACAGCTACGTCTAGTTAGGTAATTTACTTTTGAGTTTGACGTCTCTCTCCTCTGGATAAGGTTGTTCATTTGTAAAGGTTGTGGCTCACAATAACCACCCTGATCCCACTCCGCAAAAAAAATGAATTAAGGGCTGTAAATATTGCTCAATAAAATATATTTTACAAAAGTCGCTAGAAGTAGTGGGATGTAAGGGAGCGTCCGGGATCTTTTCGCTCAAATCTTTCACCTGCCCGTGGTGCATCCTGCCGAACAACAAACGAGGCGCTGGCAACCGACTGATGGCGGTATAACCATCATAATTGTTGAAGGCGTAGCTAAATACCACAGGCCGATGACGGGCAGCAGCGTCATCGGAGCGAGAAGCTACGTGGCAGGTGAGAAACTACGTCCTGCGATCGCCAACCCGCCTGCCCAGGCGTGGCGATTATGGGCGTATCCTCCAGATGTTTGCCCTGAGTGACAAGCAACTGGAGAGGCCTATGTCCAGCAGTGGACTGCAATAGGCTGGTGATAATGATGATGATGATGATGCTAGAAGTAGTAAAATATTTTTTTTTCGCTAAAACGATATTTTATCTCGCTAAACATATATAAATCCGCTAGATCTAGCGATAGCGACTAAGTCGCTAGAACGGCAACACTGTCAGTAATTCTCGCTGTTGTTTTGTTAGTCATAAGCAATCCAAGCATAAAATAAAATACGAACAATCCCCGCAAGTCGTAGACGGTGTTGGCAGCAGTCACTACAAAATATCATTCAAAGAAAAGGGGATTCCCCGAATCCGTTACAGAAAAATTCCATGCTCTTTTCAATCGGTCCGAATTTGTAGTTCCGTTAAAAATATGAAATGGTTCAAATATTTTTATTATTTAAATTAGTATGGATAGATTATAGTTTGTGAAATTTTGCCGCCCCCTAAAAAGTGCCGCCCGGGGCGGGCCGCCCCCCCCGCACCCACTACGCTACGCCGCTGCGGCTTGTCGTCCCCGCATTTGGGACTTTCAGTCACCGTGCTTGCATATCTTCGTCTACATTACCCTTAGTTAGTTTGATCGGGCCGTTATCCGCAACTCGACGACTGAGCGCGTGTACCGTGTACCTACGTGTTATTACCCTTTTAACACTTACCTCTGCCTGCAGCTATTCTGACCAGTATTAATAAATAATGTAATAAATAACCCAAAACATGCCACGCTTGGCCATACTCGTACACCGACATCTAACCCCCAACTAAGCCGAAGCTACAATATACATAGTATAGTTGTCTAGTACCCATAGTACAAACTATGGGTACTAGACAACTGATAAACTTACTTAGATACTTCTTTTTTTAAATAAATAAATAAAATAAATGCCACGCGCATCGGTTTTGTGGAACCAACTCTCTGCGTCAGTCTTTCCGAACAGCTACGACATGGGAGCCTTCAAGAAACGAGCGTACTCCTATTTAAAAGGCCGGCAGCGACCCCAGAACTCGATTTGAGTTGCGGGTGTCCATGGGCGGTGTCGACTGCTTACCATCAGGCATCACATTTGCTCGTCTGCCGCCTCTAGCATAAAAAAAGATACAAAGTAAACACCCAGACCAATACAAAAAGACATGTTTATGAACACAAATGTTTGTACTGTGCGGGAATCAAACAAACAAATGACCCATCGAGCCAGTATCAGACAGGAGGATTTAAACACAGTTGTATTACTGCTCATTGCACTGTGGAGCAACGTGCTCTTCATAAGTATATAAGAACTTACATAGTTGTATGACATCCATAGCAATGTTTGTCTAGCTATGATGGCGCGTGGTTTATTTTCCTGGTCGTTAGCGATCTGGGTGATTTATGTGGGATGTGTTACTTGCTTAGACCGCGAAGAGCGAATCGTGAACACAACTCAGGGTCCCGTAAGGGGATACAAAGAGAATGAGGTCGGTGTCTTCGTATTCTACGGGATTCCTTACGCTACCGCGCCCTCAGGACGGGATAAGTTTAAGGTAAAACTTTACGTTACGTATCATACCGTACTTACGCTCATATAAATATATCACAAGAACTTAGAGAACCTTTAAACGGAGAAGTATTTTAATGTTGAACTTTTTATCTTTTGAAAATTTACATGCATAAAGTTGGATGTTATTTCACCATTCGGAGCAACAATTTTCTCTAGTCAGATTTAGTCACTGGGCGTTTCCTGATCTATGCTTTGAAAAAAATACAAAATAAAACAAAGGAGGGAAACATAAGGAAAAAAATACAAAATAAAAACCTGTTTCATCATATTTCATCAGGCTGGCAGATACTGATGAAATGATGGCAAAGTGCATGCTAATGGGGCTTGCAAACAAAATATAAGATGAGTGTGATGTGATAACTATAATTATGATACCTATTTATAGATATTATTCGCCGGAATTATTTAATTTATTACTTAATACTCTTTTGATTTATTTCAGGCTCCCCTTCCGGCTCCTGAATGGTCATCCGTTTTCGATGCTGTAGATAAAGAAATAGAATGTCCTCAGAGCTTAGTACCTAACGAGATGATGTACCCGAAGACACCTGTAGATCAAAATTGTCTGGTTGCAAATGTGTATGTGCCTGAAACTGAACAAAAGAATTTATCAGTCTTAGTCTATGTTCACGGGGGAGCGTATCAGTTCGGAAGTGGAACATTTCTAGAGACCAAACGTTTAGTGAGAAGCCATAACATAATAATGGTTTCCTTTAATTACCGTTTGGGAATACACGGATTTCTTTGTCTGGGGACTAATGACGTACCAGGCAACGCTGGAATGAAAGATCAAGTAGCTCTCTTACGTTGGGTCAACAGGAACATAGCTGGTTTTGGCGGTGACCCGGATGATGTCACGATAGCTGGTTATAGTGCCGGTTCTTCAGCTGCTGATCTTTTGGCACTATCACCGACTGTAAAAGGTTTGTTCAACAAAGTGATTCTGGAGAGCGGGACCAGTTTATCCCCATGGTCAGTTCAAATTGATCCTATTGAAAATGCGAAATTCTTCGCGATATCTTCGGGCTTCGCAAATGTGGACGACATTTATGCTTTGGAGGAGTTTTATAAGTCGGCTTCCTTTGACTTATTGACACCCGATGGAGGGTTTAGCAATGGAACAAATATCACCTACATATTTTCTCCATGCGTAGAACGAGCGACTGAGGAAGAACCTTTTCTTACGGACAGTCCTTATAACATTTTAAAGAGTGGCATATATGTTAAGGTACCGATTCTTTGTGGATTCGCAAACATGGAAGGTATACTGCGATTAGGAGACTTTGAACTATGGAAAGAAAAAATGAACGCCAATTTTGCTGAAATCTTGCCCATAGATCTCATGTTTCAAAGCGAAGAAGAGAGAAAAGATATAAGTCAAAAAATTAAAAGATTCTATTTTGGAGACAAACCTGTTGGTAATGACAGTTTATTGTCGTATATCGACTTCATAACAGACGTATTCTTTTCGTACTCTACTTTGAGAGCAGTAAGATTTTACGCAGAAAGTGGAAATGATAACATTTATTTGTATGAATACAGCTTTGTCGACGACACAACGCCAGCTGTACCAAATACAGACAATGTTAAGGGAGCCACTCATTGCGCTCAGTCTATAGCCGTAGCAGATCAAATAGAAGAGAGTTCCGATAATTCGTCTATTATAACAGAAGATTACAAGAAAATGAAAGCTGTTATTAGAGAAATATGGAGTAACTTCATAAAGACAGCGTAAGTATTGTAAATTCTAGTAAGGTCAGCTGTTGAGGTCTACAGACTCGTATGATCAAATGCCACAAACAGATGCCGTGGAGTTTAAGTTTAAGAAGATGGATATTAGTGTATGCAAGACGCTAATCCAGAATCTAATACCAGATTTTTGGGGGGCTTAGATAAGAATTTGTCATTGTGGTGAAAGAATTTGCAAGCCTTGCTGTTACCAGGTCCGCGAGGCTCCTTTCTTGCATCCCAATTGATTACAAATACATCCCACACCAATTTATATTTCATTAAAACCATACTAAGTATGAAGAATTTCCACCAGGCCTGACAGCTGTATATCAGTTGCTAAGTTTTGGGCGCGACATGTGTAATTTGAGTTTAACATTATTTCGAAAACAGAGGATACCTAGTTGAGGTTTATGTTTTTTTTCAGTACACCAGTGCCGGCGGGGTCTTCGTTGCCAGAATGGCCGCCGGTGGGCGCGGGCGGCGCGCCGCACATGTCGCTGGATCGCGCGCTGGAGCTGCGCGGCGCGCTACTGGAGCGGCGCGCGCGCTTCTGGGACGACATCTACCAGCGGCACTACCGCGCGCCGCAACCACCGCCTCCGCCGCCCGCCAAATCAACAAATAAGTAGAAGTACTCGTCCTGACACCCGACGGATGATAAAACCCATCTTTTTATAATTGCTTAATTAGATATTGGACGACCAGTTTGATTTAGTCATGGAAGTATCAAGTACTTCGTACATACTTCAGCACGTACGGCAGTTGAAATGTATTATTTAACGCAATGGATTTCAGTTAGTTGATCAATTTACGGTAGCCTGACAGTCATTTAATAATTTACGATTTTGACACAAGTAAAATCGTCCTCAAATGGGCCAATCGTTGCTCAATGTACTATTTAACGGTGCACTATTACCCGTAACTTAATACACTGTTCCCTGATTGGTTGCCGGGATAACGCCACGTGAGCCATTGAACCAATCAACGTTCACCTCATCTTCGTCGGATGATTTTACGGCAAGACCCCGTAAAATGATCAATTTACTAAAATACATACGTTAAATAATACATTTCAACTGCCGTTTATTATTTTCCGAAAGTTAATCAACTACCTAGGAAATTGATCAACTTACGATTCTTGCTATTTTCCGGTGACATATCTATATATATAAAAGGAGAAACTGACTGACTGACTGACTGACTGACTGACTGACTGACTGACATATCAACGCACAGCCCAAACGGCTAAACGTAGGCACTTGAAATTTGGAAGGGACGTAGCTTAGGTACCGTAGGGGTGCACTAAGAAAGGAATTCCCGAAATTCCCACGGGAACGGGAATTAGCGGGAAATCCTTTTGTATGAAAAATCTAAACCGCTTAAGTTAGACGCTTGAAATTTGGCATGCAGGTACCTTAGTAAATATAAAGTTTAGTTATGGCTGTATTTTGAGAAATTCCCACGGGAACGGGAGTTAGCGGGAAAAAACTTTTGTATGTATAAATTTAAACACGCGGACGAAGTCGCGGGCAAAAGCTAGTACAATTATAAATTTAAACCGAGAACACTTACCTGTACCTACATACCTACTCGTAGGTATATTTATGGCAAAAATCTATAGGAATCCACATGAACATTTTTAAGATTTTTATGTTGCTAGAAGCCACATAAAATTAACTGTAAAAAAATCTTATTTTTAACAGCAAAATAATGATTAGGTTTTTATTCAAATTAAAAAAAAGTTTCTCAATTCGACATCTGTATATTTTTTTACAACAGGGAACCGGATTTATCTCATAATGACCACTGATAGCCACAATGTAACATTGAATACCAGTAAAGTACCTACCTACATTTTATGTATCTAATCATAGGTTTACATTATATTAAAAGCTTTTATCAGGATCTTCTTCTGTATAGGTAGATATTTGTATTTGCCGGAAAATTCTCGCTGCAAGCATTCTTTCGTCTAGTGCTGGGGCTACATTAGCCGGCGAAGAAATTAAAGAAAAATACAAACGAATCCATCAAAACAAAATGCGCGTCAAAATCGGGTTTAGCATACGCGATGTTTTCGTCTACACTAAAGGTGGACTAACATGTGGGTAAGCCTCTTGTACACAATGCCACTCAAATCTTCGATACCCGGCGATTTTGGTCTCTAACCGACTACCTCCATATAAATTTAAGTGTCGGCGACTTGTGCCTGTGAATTTGTATTGGGGTAGTCTCTTATAGATTAATATCATCGTCCAATGAAGATTTAAGTAGCCTTGTGTGTAAGCGGACTAAACCGACAGTGCTCCGATACCATTAATACTAAGCGTACTTTGCAACAATCCAGATAAAGGTGCTGGCGCTGAAGCTGTAATCGATTAAATAAACTAGTTCGATTCTTGTATACTTAATGTTTGCGCAACACGCCTACTTTTGTTAATTAGATATAAAATTCATAATTTGTGTTCCTCAGTTTGCTTACTGTGAGTGAAATACAGCATAAATTATTTATTTTATTTGAAAAGTTCGAGCAGAGTTGCGTCACTGTAATAAGCACTGTGGAGCGTGCTCTTCAATGACGAATACCTGTGTATCACAACACCCACAGCAGTGTTCATTTCACTACAATGGTGCGAGGTTTACGCCCCTGGTTTTGTGCGTTGTGTGTGATTTCTGTAGGATATGTGACTTGCGATGACCGCGAGGAGCGAATCGTGAACATAACTCAGGGTCCTGTGAGGGGTTACAATGAGAAAGAGGACGGTGTCTTCGCCTTTTACGGGATTCCTTACGCTACCGCACCTTCAGGAAGAGATAAGTTTAAGGTAAATACCTACATGATAGTAAAATAATATTACAGAAATTTAAAAGTATCGCAGCATAGTTAGGACTGTTTCTAATCTATCTCCTAACTCTATATAATCTGTATCTATTATATACGCAAATATGCGTTATTATTTACCTGATTCCAGTACCTTAATATAGCAACGTTACATTATGTATTTGTTCTTATGGGTCATTAATAAAACATGACAATCAAAACACTTTATAATAAAAGCGAAAAATTTTAATGAGGAAGTTAGTTATGTTTTTAATTGGTAGAAGATATTTAACCTATTGTTAAATCTATTTGACGATTTATATATGCTTGTCCAAAGATATTTTTGATTTTGATCGATTTATTGCAGGCTCCTATTTCCGCTCCTACATGGTCATCCGTTTTCGATGCTGTAGATAAAGAAATAGAATGTCCCCAGGGCTTAGTACCTGATGAGATGATATACCCAAAGACGCCTGTTGATCAAAATTGTCTGGTTGCAAATGTGTATGTGCCTCAAACCGAAGAAAGGAATTTGCCAGTCGTAGTTTATGTTCACGGAGGGGCATATTCGTTCGGAAGAGGAACATCTTTAGAGGCTAAACGTTTAGTGAAAAGCCATAAAATAATCATGGTTTCCTTTAATTACCGCTTGGGAATACATGGATTTCTGTGTTTGGGGACAAATGACATACCAGGCAACGCTGGAATGAAAGATCAAGTAGCTCTCTTACGTTGGGTCAACAGGAACATAGCAAGTTTTGGCGGTAACCCTGAAGATGTCACGATAGCTGGTTACAGTGCTGGCGCTTCAGCTGCTGATATTTTGATACTATCACCGACTGCGAAAGGTTTGTTTAACAAAGCAATCCTGGAGAGCGGCGCTAACATGGCCTCATGGTCAGTTCAAGTTGATCCTATTGAAAATGCGAAGTTCTTTGCAAAATCGGTGGGCTTTGAAAAAGTGGACGATATTTATGCTTTGGAGGAGTTTTACAAGACGGCGTCCTTCGACTTATTAACACCCACTGGAGGTTTTAGCAATAGAACAGATGTTACTTTTGTATTTTCTCCATGTGTAGAACGTGCGACAGAAGAAGATGCTTTTCTTACGGACAATCCTTACAATATTCTTAAGAGTGGAACTTATGACAAGATTCCTATTCTTTGTGGATTTACAAATATGGAAGGTATAGTACGACTGTCAGACTTTGAACAATGGAAGGACCAAATGAATACTGATTTTTCTGAGTTCATACCCATCGATCTCAAGTTTAACAGCGAAGAAGAGAGGAAGGATATTGGCCAAGAAATAAAAAGATTCTACTTTGGCGACAAACCTGTTGGGAATGACAACATATTGGCATATATCGACTTTGTAACGGACGTATTCTTCGCCTACTCTACTTTGAAAGCAGTGAGGCTTTATGCTGAAAGTGGAAATGATAAATTGTATTTATATGAATATAGTTTTGTAGACGATACAACTCCAGCTGTACCGTATACAAACAACGTCAAGGGGTCTACTCATTGTTCTCAGTCCGTAGCTGTAGCCGATCAAGAAGAAGAAAGTTCTAATAATTCTACTATCATAACAGAAGATTACAAGAAAATGAAAGCCGTGGTTAGAGAAATATGGAGTAACTTCATAAAGACAGGGTGAGTATCTATTACGCTTATAAAGCATGTGTATCAAATTTTTTAATATGTTTTTGAAATAATTATGTTATGTAAGTAGTGTTCTGATGAATCATTCATACAGCCAATAGCTGATATTGGTTTCCAAAGAGACCTACTGAGACCCGACTACGACGAAATATAACTCTGTAATAAATTCATATCTAAGGGTTCTTTAACAATAACAGTAAATGCATGGCGATTTTTAATAAAATTGTTATACACACGAATCTATGTATTTCTTAAATTATGGCATAATACTCATATTAAGCCTAGTGTCGAACTCTACAGACCGCCATCGTTAATAGTGTTTCATGTGCTACATGTTGTAACAAATGGCAAAATCAGATGCCGTGGGGTAGCTTGTGAATGTATACGAGACGATACTTATCCATTCCGTAATCCATTTTCAGAACTCCTGTGCCAGTGGGTTCTTCGTTCCCGGCGTGGCCGCCAGCGGGCGCGGGCGGCGCGCCGCACATGTCGCTGGATCGCGCGCTGGAGCTGCGCGGCGCGCTACTGGAGCGGCGCGCGCGCTTCTGGGACGACATCTACCAGCGGCACTACCGCGCGCCGCAACCGCCGCCGCCGCCGCCCGCCAAACTTAATAAAAATAATTAAATTTTCCCTTTAAATGAGCCTGGATATAAAAATAACTTGTTTTTTTATAATTGGTGACATAATGGCTTCCCTACGCCTGATGGAAAGTGAAAGGGAAGCCCAAGTCGCTGTGACAACTGGCAAGTAACTGGTTAGTTACCTGTCAGTTGCCACTGCCATGCCGGCCCAACCCAAACCCCCTACGAGCTTCGGAGACCCTACTCACCAGCAGAAACACGACCCGGAGGTAATTTGGCTGCGATATTCTATAGGGTGGAGGTCATTCCCCGGACGGGCAGCTCAATTCGAGCGAAGATTCGCTATGCCCTTCCTCTCTTTATATCGGTTTTCAAAAATGACAGACTTCCATAAAATGGTGTCCAAGTATTAAGTTAGACCTCTAGCAACACATTGATAGGGAATTGAATGCGGTTGCAGTAGTTTTTGCGTGATGTGCGATCATTCGACTGGCTCGGTGGCTCAATTGGTAGTGATCCCTGCCTTCTGAACCAAGGGTCGTGGGTTCGATTCCCACCCGGGACAAACATTCGAGTGATGAACACTTGTGTTTGTTCCGTGTCTGGGTGTTTATATTTGTATTTAAGTATTTATTTGTAATACCTTCGTTGTTCTGATACCCATAACACAAGTGCTTAAGCTACTTACTTTGGGATCGGAGCAATGTATGTGGTATTGTCTGATATTTATTTATATTTATTTATCACTAATCACCCCCTGATAGTTATTTTGAAAATATATTTCATGTACAGAATTGACTTCTCTACAGATTTATTATAAGTATAGATTACATACACAATATTATAAATACGATGGCGGATTACACATTTCCTGTAAACATCCACGGAAGGCAACATTCTCAGAATTGTTATGTGCACTTTTTGTTAGTTATTATTCAAGATAATAAAAAAAGTAGGTACATAATGTTATTTCAACTCGGGTTGAAACACGATGTGTATCGTACTTATTATTATTTTAAAAGCAAAATGATGATTAGTTTTTAACAACAAGGAACCGGCTTTAGCTCATTACTACCACTGGAAGTCACAATATAACATTAGGTATCAGTAAAACTTATTTATAAATTATATACGTTTTATAGTTTTCATCAACAACTTCGTCTCTGTAATTTTATTTACTTATTTTAAATTGCATTGTCTCGATGATTCTCGTTAGTCCCGTACTCCCATATTATTATATTGCGCTTTTAGATTGAACTGGACAAACTATATTTTATTCTTTGCCTGCGCTTTAAATGGAAATAACTGCCCAATTTTGTAGTTGCAGTTTTACTTTAATGAGTCCTCTATGTACCTCTATATTAAAGAATATTGTATAGATTTTGTATGGTAAGATAAGGTTTTTCTAAAATGATTGTCACGAAGTAGCTTGATTTATTATTTTTTATTTTACTAATAACATCGTGGCAGTTATAACTACCATAGTAGTATCTTTGTGTTTTGTACAGGAAATAAAATGTTTGATTTTTAACAACAAGCAGTTTGAATAGTGTTGTGTCACTGCTTAGTGCACTGTGGAGCAACGTGCCCTTCAAAGACGAGTTCACAGCGGTTTATGACAACACCTGTAGTAGTGTCCACTTCGTGAAAATGGCGGGAGGTTTACTCCTCCTGTTGTACGTGATATGTGTGATATCTGTAGGATATGTGACTTGCGAAGACCGCAAACAGCGAATTGTGAACACGACTCAGGGCCCCGTAAGAGGGTACAGTGAGAAAGAAGATAGCGTTTTCGTATTTTATGGGATTCCATATGCTACCGCACCCTCTGGACGGGATAAATTTAAGGTAAAATCTAATATAAACAAATTATTTAAACGATCGTTGCTCGTGAGGTTTAAAGGAAACTCTTTACGATTCATCAATGTTACTGTTAGTGTAAAGTTTCAATCAACTATGTGATTTTGTTGATTCGCTATTTGATCCGGCTAATCCCTAAAAGGCTGAACCGATTTTAATGCGACTGTCACTGACAGCTAGTTGTCATAATATACGTATATACTTTCATTTAAGGGTAAGAATTAGGATTTCAAGCAACATGAATTTGTATCTTTTAAACAATGATTCCCAACTCAAATCCCAAATCGAATCTACCTACTGTTCATTTTAGTTTGTAAATCATTAACATATATGAAGGATACACATACATGTGGTTTTACACATTTACCTACCTCAATCGACAGTTACCGTTGTGATCTATTCCGGATATCTTGGCGACTATGCGTGATTAGGATGACTCTTAAAATTGAGAAAGCCAACAATTTGCCTAGCAAGGACGAATAAGCAACAATCGAATGTGGCGATGCGATTCTAGAAGAGATTACTACAAAATAGGCGCGCTGGAGTCACCAATAGCAATGAATCTATGTGACTCTCTTGAACGAGTGTAGACCTGCATGTACCTATTACAAAAACCATCGCCGCCATCCTGCCACACTCTCTTTGTGGCGAGATCTTTACGTAACATTATGAAACATCATAGTAATCTAAAAAGCTACTTTGCAGGGCGCCGGCGGGACCGCCCGTGATGAGGGTCGCCCCTCAAGAGGACGATATTTCCTGAAAAAGCCTCGCGTCAAATATTCGTTGATTTTTTTACGTGACTCGGAGACGTGTCCAGTATAGGTACGTCCCTTGTGATTGTACGCTACATACATAATATATTTTGAGCTGCGGGCTGATAAAACCGCTCAAAACATTTCAATGAAAAAAGTGAAGTGAAAGTAAATTAAGATGAGTGTGTGGCAATAATAATTATTTACTAATATTTTATTAGTCATTTTTGTTTTAATCGACGCCTTTTAAATCTTATTTTAAATTAAGGTGAAAAGTGGAAAGGCAATAAATCTATCTCCTAGACAAGTGTAACTATAAGTAGGTACATACATAAAGGTGAGAGAAAAAGAAAAAATGAATTATTATAATAATATAATTATTACAGGCACCTCTTCCCGCTTCTACGTGGTTATCTGTCTTCGATGCTGTAGACAAAGAAATATCATGTCCACAGGGCATCGTACCTGACGAGATTATGAAACCAAAGACACCTGTCGAGCAAAATTGCCTAGTGGCAAATGTGTATGTGCCAGAAACCGAAGAAAGGAATTTACCAGTCGTAGTTTATGTTCATGGAGGAGCGTATCAATTCGGAAGTGGAACACTTTTAGAGACTAAACGTTTAGTGAGGAGTCATAAAATAATCATGGTTTCCTTCAATTACCGTTTGGGAATACACGGATTTCTTTGTTTGGGTACAAATGACATACCAGGTAACGCTGGAATGAAAGATCAAGTAGCTCTCTTACGTTGGGTTAACAGGAACATAGCAAGTTTTGGCGGTAATCCTGATGATGTCACGATAGCTGGTTACAGTGCTGGCGCTTCAGCCGTCGATCTTTTGGTGTTATCACCGTCTGCTAAAGGACTATATAACAAAGCGATCCTAGAGAGTGGGGCCAACTTAGACGCGTGGTTTTTTCAAATTGATCCCATTGAAAATGCCAAACTCTTTGCGAAATCGTCGGGGTTTGAAAACGTAGACGACATTTATGCTTTAGAGGAGTTTTATAAGTCTGCTTCCTTCGACTTATTGACACCCACTGGAGGGTTTAGCAATTATACAGACGACTTGAACTATCTATTTTCTCCATGCGTAGAAGGTACGACAATGGAAGAAGCTTTTCTTACCGACAACCCTTACAATATTTTAAAGAGTGGGAAATATGAAAAGGTGCCATTGCTCTGTGGATTTACAAACATGGAAGGTATACTACGACTATCAGACTTTGAACAATGGAAGGACAGAATGAATACTGATTTTTCTGAGTTCATACCCATTGATCTCAAGTTTAAAAGCGAAGAAGAAAGGAAGGATATTGGCCAAGAAATTAAAAGGTTCTACTTTGGCGATAAGCCCGTTAGTAATGACAGTTTATTGTCATACATCGACTTCACAACAGACGTATTCTTCGCGTACTCTGCTTTGAGAACTGTGAGACTTTATGCTGAAGGTGGAAATGATAAAATTTATTTGTATGAATATAGTTTTGTAGATGATACAACGCCAGCATTACCGTATACAGACAACGTTAAGGGAGCTACTCACTGCGCACAATCTGTAGCCGTAGCCGATCAAGAAGAAGAAAGTTCTAATGATTCTGCTATAATAACAGAAGAGTACAAGAAAATGAAAACCATTATTAGAGAAATGTGGAGCAACTTCATAAAGTTAGGGTGAGTACTGATAGCCTCTTAAAGCTTGCCTATAAGTTTCTCAAGGGTCGGCAACGCACCTGACTCCTCTAGTTACGGTGTCTATGGGCTGAAATGATCATTTAGCATCAGATGATCTTTTACATAAAAAAGCACATAAACCACGCTAAACTATCAATTATCACAAAGCATTGTCTAGGGGTGAGCCCTGCCCATCATCGTAGTCATTTAGAAATAAAAAAAACAATGCATTATGACGATTATCTTGAAGCATTCTTATGTTAGGTACATTGTGATTGATTGATATCATAATTACTCCGGTAGGTAATGCGCCTATGTTTAATTTTACAGCAACATTCAGGAATTCCGAGCTACGATTGCTGCAAACAGAGACAAGGCGCTAAGTAATTTTGTGTTTTGATATCAATTTCGCAATTTTTCCAGCACTCCAGTGCCGGCGAGCTCTTCGTTGCCGGCGTGGCCGCCGGTAGTTGCCAGCGGCGCGCCGCACATGTCGTTGGGGCGCACGCTGGAGCTACGCGGCGCGCTACTGGAGCGGCGCGCGCGCTTCTGGGACGACATCTACGAGCGCTACTACGGAGCGCCGCTACCACCACAGCCTCCACCCGCCAGACCTTTCTCATGATTTTACCGCGGCTTGATGTGTTATCTATGCACCTATTTTTGGGGACATCGGTCTGCGACTTGTACATGATCCGTTTCATTCCTTCTCCAATAGGACTAACATAACATAGACAGGAAAATATTAATTGATGATTATAAAACATGAATAGAAAAATGATCTTTTCTCCAACGAAGGATTTATATGTCCTAATTTACACACGTAGGTATATCAAAACGCTTAAATAAATACCAGATGATTATGGACGATGTATTTTAGAACCCTGGTTCGTCAGATATATCCCAGATATTTAGGTATAAAAAAATTTAGTGTAGAATTTTTAATAAAAATATTTGTATAAATGGTTTGAAATTTTATTGAAACCAACTTAAAATATATATGTAATAAGCTATGTCATTAGGAGAGGCCTATGTCCAGCAGTGGACTGACGCAGGCTGATGATGATGATGCTATGTATTGTCTCGTAAGAGAAACCTTGTCGTCATGTTTGCATGAAGCGATTGACCATTAGGATAAGGAATGTGCTTGATAAACATCTACCTATATCAGTTCTATTGAAGTACCTACTACATTATATTCATTACAGTATGTTGTGTAATATTTATTTATTGGATTTCTTATTAAGTGCAAAAATCGTCTTTACCTATATTACGATACTGGTACGTAAATTAACCCGTCTTACAACTGGGGTCGTCGGTAGTGACACAGGTAAAAGAAAATACTCGTATTACTACTGCTAAGATTGGTAGTAACACGGGTAAAAAAGGGCACGCTGAAGGGAAGTGGGGAAGGTAGGTGCTAAAGTCGAGGGGGGAAGCGGAAAAAACAGCCGTGGAGTGACATTGTGCGTAATGCGGCTCGGGAGACTAGTGAGTGTGTCACTAAAGTTCGGTCAGTGTGTGTGTAATTTAGGTGTGGAGCAGACGCTATATAATTCAATAAACAGTCTACACCTCTGCTCCACTCCCGCGCCATTGAAGGTCTTAAACACCGCGACTGTCTGATGTGACCTTCGCCTCGAGTAGTAATATCAACTTAGTAGCCGCGAAAACAAAATTAAAGATAATTATCAAGTTGCGATTACATTATGTATTATCAACAAAGATATCACCTATTCAGTCCGATCTTTTTTCAATTCAGTGTTAACTGTGGCATCATAATGAGGAGTTGTCTTATTTTGTGGGCGCTTAGTGCCTGTTTAGTGGGAGTGTGGGGTAATGAGGGCCCTGAGGAGCGGATCGTGCGCACCACGCAGGGTCCGGTGCGCGGGTACAAACAACCCGGCGATGGTCTCTTTGCGTTCTATGGCATCCCATACGCTACGGCGCCTACAGGGCCTCATAAATTCAAGGTAAGTAGTTCATCTTAAATAACATCATCATTTGAAGTTTGATCTTTTGATGTTTTTTATTTTTATTACGGAATAATGGCCAGGGCGGAAAGCCAATTGTTTTGAAGTACATACATAAATAAGATATACCTATAATAAATCTGTAGAGAGGTCAATTCTGTACATGAAATATATTTCCACTATCAGGGGGTGATTAGTGATCAATACTGATGGCAAAAATGCAATCAGTAAAAATGTTGTCTGTTTGTATGTTCGTTATAGAAACAAAAACTACTCCGCGGATTTTAACGACAATAAATTACAATAAATTTTTAATACGCCTGGGCAGGTTATAGTGTATTCATCTCTTCATCACGCTACAATCAATAGGAGCCAAGCATTGAAGGGAAGTGTTGGGAAAACGGTGGAAATGATTATCTGTATGTTTGATGGCGCATCATGTAAAAACTACTGCATGGAATTGAATGCGGTTTCCACCAATGTATTGCTAGAGGTCTAAAATTTAGGCACCTTTTTATGGAAGTCCGTTATTTTCAGCTAGCTAGCATAGCTAGTATAAAATAATACGGTCCATACATCTTTAAAAATGCATAGAAAATTATGATAATTTCATTCTTCATTTCACGCCTTCTTGTTAATAATTTTCAATAAAATTTAATTACTACTTTAATAGTACAGTATACTTTAATTAAAGTAATTAAGTTTAGTAATGATGATGACTGTTTTACTCGTAATATGTATATGATGTCTAATGTTATTATTATTGTTTCGGTTTTCTGAAATAATGTACTAACGTAGAAGCGGGTTTCTCCTAACACAGGTTTCCATAAACCTAAAAGTAGAAACTGAAACCCTGTAATAATGTATAACTAGAAACAATAAAGAAATTTTGAATTTTGTTTTTTTCTTAATTATGTTATGTCGCAAAAGCCTATCTTCAATAAATGACATATGGCTTATATTAATTTATAATAATTTCGATTTATTCCAGGCTCCTCTTCCCGCCCCTGCTTGGTTGACAGTCTTCGATGCCGTAGACAAAACAATATCATGTCCACAAGCCTCAATAACTGAGGATATGACCTTCCCAAAGACACCAGAAGATCAAAATTGCCTAGTGGCAAATGTGTATGTGCCTGATACCGAAGAAAAGAATTTACCAGTCGTAGTTTATGTTCATGGAGGAGCATACCAGGTTGGAAGCGGAACCTTAATGGAACACAAACATTTGGTTAGAAGCAAAAATGTAATCGCGGTTTCGTTCAATTACCGTTTGGGAATACACGGATTTCTGTGCTTGGGAACAAATGATGTACCGGGCAATGCTGGTATGAAAGATCAAGTAGCTCTTTTACGTTGGGTCAGCAGGAACATAGCAAGCTTTGGCGGTAACCCCGATGAAGTCACGATAGCTGGCTACAGTGCTGGCTCTTCATCTGTTGATATTTTGGTGCTGTCACCATCTGCAAAAGGTTTGTTCAAGAGAGCGATCCCGGAAAGTGGCGCTAACTTAGCCTCGTGGTCTGTTCAAATTGATCCTATTGAAAATGCTCAACTATTTGCTAAATCAACGGGTTTTGAAAAAGTTAACGACATTTATGCTTTAGAGGAGTTTTACAAGACGGCTTCATTCGACTTGTTGACACCAACTGGTGCGTTTTTCGATAGGACGGATGTCACCTTTTTATTTTCTCCATGCGTAGAACGCACGACAGAGGAAGAAGCTTTTCTTACAGACAATCCTTACAACATTTTAAAGAGTGGAACATATGACAAGGTACCAATATTATACGGATTTGCAGACATGGAAGGCTTACTCCGCGTGCCACTTTTTGAAATATGGAAAAACAAAATGAATGATAATTTTTCTGATTTCTTGCCTATTGATCTGAAATTTGAAAACGAAGAAGAAAAAAAAGAAGTTAGTCAAAAAGTTAAGAGTTTTTACTTTGGCGACAAGCCTATTGGTAATGACAATATATTGTCGTATATTGATTTTATGTCAGACACTTACTTTGGATATTCTTCTTTAAGAGCTGTTAAACTTTACGTTGATAGTGGAAATGATAAAACTTATCTATATGAATATAACTTCGTCGATGATTCATCGCCAGCTGTACCATATACAGATAATGTGAAAGGAGCTACTCATTGTGCGCAGTCTTTAGCTGTAGCCGATGGAACAGATTTTCTAAACCCTGCTACAAGAGACGAAACTTCCGTATCAGAAGATTATAAGAAAATTAAAGACGTTATTAGAGAGATATGGAGCAACTTCATCACAACAGGGTAAGTAAGTAACGATAGTTAACTCTTATGAATATAAATAAATAAATCTTATTTCACCATGAAAAAACTTAGAGACTGATAATAACATACTGTTTTATTAACTTGAGCGGTATGAATTTGAGTAAGCGAAAAAATTATTAAAATAGCAACTAATATTAAACGATATTATTAAAATAGCAATTAATAATAAAAATATAAAATGTATTATTATTTTTTTATAGTGGCTCGACATAATGGCTTCCCTACACCTGATGGAAAGCGAAAGACAAGCCCAAGTCGCTGTGACAACGGGCAAGTAACTGGTCAGTTACCTGTCAGTTGCCACCGCCATGCCGGCCCAACCCTAACCCCCCACGAGCTCCGGAAACCCTGCTCACCGGCAGAAACACGACCCAGAGGTCATTTGACTGCGGTATTCTATAGGGTGGAGGTCCTTCCCCGGACGGGCGGCTCAATTCGAGCGAAGATTCGCTATGCCCTACCTCTCTTAATAATTATGTCCACCAGTAGACTGCAATTGGCTGATGATGGAGGAGTTTGTAGAAATTCCACCAATAATGTCGTGTCTCTATAAGACTAGTTTCTTCAAGATGCTGCTATCATTGTATTAAGCAACTTCGCGCGAAATATTATTTTATTATCTTCATCATCATCATCAACAGCCTTGCGCAGTCCACTGGGTAGTATTCTTACGCCCTATACCGCATCGCCACTCCAGGGCGTCCTGAGGGCGTCCTACACTACTACGTTTGCTGAGATGTCTCTATATGTCTGTCTTGTGTAGGTAGCTATTTTATTACCTACTGATTCTGAACTCCGATCTTTTGTCCAGTACTCCAGTGCCGGCTGGGTCTTCGTTGCCGTCATGGCCGCCAGCAGGCGCGAACGGCTCGCCGCACATGGCACTGGGCCGCACGCTGGAGTTGCGCGGCGCGCTGCTGGAGGAGCGCACGCGCTTCTGGGACGACATCTACGAGCGGCACTACCGCGCGCCGCAACCGCCGCCTCCGCCGCCTGCTAGGCATAACGAACTATAATTATTTTGCCGCTAACATGCTGTTGCCTGCACTTGCCTGTGTTTAAATATATTTTCACCAAATATTCTAACAAAGTCTCTTCTTCTTTAAAAAAATGAATTAAAACAATGTATATTGGATGTTTCGTAAGATGACAGTCAGGACTAAGTTTGTATAAAAGTTGATTAAGGGACGGGGAAGGAAATGGGAACGGGACGCGCGGATGAGCTTAAGATTTCATTTAATCGCATTACGAAGTCTGCTTGGTCAGCTAGTACTTGATAATATCAGACAACATTTTTTTTTTTTTTTTTTTTTAAGAGGGGAATGCATTATGCACCTTCATGCCGTCTCCGGGGGGAGGCGGCATGGTGTGTGGGACTCACACCTCCCAAAAGGGAGGGCATACCCACTAAACCCCCCTGTGTCGCCAGTGGGCAGCAAGTTGCAGGGACACGGGTAGCGCCGAAGCATACGGCCATACCCCTGCCTGCCCTGGCCAGCCGCAGATGATAAGCGGCCGGCACTCCTGGTCCGGGGAGGGCAAATACCCCTGCCCCCGGATCCGGGGAGCAAAAGGGTGCTCCCCGGGCGGACCTCGTGCAACGGTGTGGCTGCACCCACCACACCGTTACGCCCCTATGAGTGGATCGCGCCCCCGCACTCACCACTCGGGGCACGAAGGAGAGGCTCAGAGGGCATACGATGCGTTGTATGCCCTCCGGCGACGCCCGGGCCGGGGGCGGCGTAGAGCGGGCGCGTCTACCGCAGCCTCACGCTCTCTTTCCGCCGCCTCCTTCTGCGAGATCACTGTCTCGCAGAATGCGAGCATCGCTCGCCAGGTCTCCTTCGACGCCGTCATCTGCCGCAAGAGTTGCGGCAGATCGAGGTCCTGTGCGACAGTGACGAGGACGGAGCGCTCATTGGCCCAGGCAGGGCAGTGCCGAAGCGTATGCTCTGCCGTGTCCTCCGAGCCACTGTCGCAGTGACGGCATAGAGGATCAGGCTCTCGCCTGATCCTCCATAAGTACCGGCCGAAACATCCATGTCCCGTGAGGACCTGGGTCAGCCGGTACGTCACCACCCCGTGGGGGCGCCGCATCCACTCTTCCAAGATGGGGCCAATGGCCTGAGTGGTGCGGCGCCCCCACGGGGCAAGTGGTGCGGCGCCCCCACGGGGCATAATATCAGACAACATCACCTAACTTCATCGACTCTTTTCTAAACTAGCTGCGTATTTGTGTTGTGGAAATCGGGATATAATGAAAGTTTGTAAATGTTTATATAATTAAATTGCTCCAAAAATATTGTTTTGCCACCATCATACCTTTCCTTTAAATTCATCATCCCTTCGTTAATCAATATCCTCTAATAAGGAAGCTATGCTACTCGTATCATAACTTTGTGTCGTTTGAACTTATTGTTGAGGAGTCTACGTAACAAGTTACACAGTCATTAAAATTTATATTAGCGAGTTATAATGACTGCATTCTGCCTGTCAAGCAGACTACAAAGTCAAAACACATGTCAACGATTTGCATTACGTTTAGTTAGTGCAACGCAGGTCGATCACACTGTGACGGACATGCTCAAATGCCGCTTCACATCTTGTTTAAAAGACCCAAGCAAGACTATGTAAAAAAGGGGTCATATGCCTAAATCGGAGGGGAGAGGCCTATGTCCAACAGTGGACTGTAATAGGCTGATGATGGTGATGATGATGGATGCCTAACTCGCGCTCGCATGTGGAAGGGCGAGCTGTTGGTTAGTGCAACGCGGAACTGAAGGGAATGAGATTTTAGTAAGATTAGAGAGAATTGTAGTAAATTAAATAAAATGTCTGTAGATGCTAAATTTCAGGAAGTACAGGACAGATTTTTTATAACCAACGAAAAACCCAAACTAGAGACTGGCTTTTGTTTCGTTTGAGCAGAGTGTATTGCTGAGTCATCACAAATCAGCGACATTTGATATGTAACTCTAAGGGATTAGCTACATTATTCTAACATAATATTAACAGGTATGACATCTTAGCAAAAGTTGTGCAATCTGATGAGCATTTTATGCTGAGTCATCGAACCTCAAAGAAGGTTTATTTGATGTGGAGAGGCCGTAATTGAGTATTTAATAAAGTTCAGCCAAACGTAGTCTCAAGAACCAGCTAATAATTAAAGAAATTTCTGCACAGAAGGGGGATACAAGTATTTGCATTTTCATAATCTAATGTAATGTTAGTTCAACACTACCATCAAACAATGCCCGACTTTTATCTATTTTAGATTTATGAGGAGAACGTTCGAGCATTTACTTACTTATTAAATGTATTGTAATAATGTGTCTAGTAATGCTGACATTTGCTATATAATAATGTGTCTAGTAATCCTGACATCTGAATATTGGCATGACTAACCTACACTTCAATTTATTTTTATTCATTTATCTATCTCCCGATAATAATAGCTGGGCCGGTCGGCACGTAGATACCAAGTGTCATTACCAGTAAGTGATGCGATGCGGTCACTGGCAGTATTTTGTTTGGTTGCGGCCGTGTGTGTCAACACCTCGCAATGTGAAGATCGCGAGGAGAGACTCGTGCGCATAGCACAGGGACCGGTGCGAGGTTACAAAGAAGATGATGTTTTTACATTTTATGGCATACCTTATGCGAGTGTGCCCACAGGCAAACATAAATTTAAGGTAAATTTAATCTTTGATTTTCACTGTTTGTCGTTTTAGTAGTAGCTTACATTTTTATTATCAATTTAGCATTAATTATGTGCTGATTGATAAATCTACAGTCGAATGATTATTTTAACAAAGTACATCCAACCGAAAATTTGTGTCAATAAAATATATATAAACATATCTGTCGAGAATACATTATTAACAAACATTAAACTCCGTTACATTAATACGTCGTTTTTTTAATTTTTTTATACCACTACTTAGGGCAAACAAGCCTACGGTCCGCCTGATGTTAAGTGGTTAGACTTTATGTTCAAGATAGCATACATAATATGTATAGTAGAACATAACGTCGTCGTCTGTACAGGACCTTTTAGATGCAATAAAAAATCCTTACAGGAAACAAAAAAAACTTTCTTAATAGCGTTAGTTAAATACAGTTATTTTGAATAAAAAAAATGTAAGTATGTATGTATGTTGACGTAGGATATTAATGTCTTATTTCATACTACTTAGCTGTGCCGGCGGCGTAGCACGCGTGGATATCGGGTTTAAAACATAACGGACTTCCATAAAATGGTACCTAAATTTTAAGTTAGACCTCTAGCAATACATTGGTGAAAACCGCATTCAATTCCATACAGTAGTTTTTGCGTGATGCTCGTTCAAACATTCAGATAAAAATTCCTCCCGTTTTCCCAACATTTCCCTTCACTGCTCTGCTCCCATTGATCGCAGCGTGATGAAAAGTATACTACTCGTATAACCTGCCCAGGAGTACGAAGAATAATTGTACCAAGTTTCGTTAAAATCCGATTAGTAGTTTTTGTTTGTATAACGAACATACAGACAGACCGACAGACAAAAATTTTACTGATTGCATTTTTGGCATCAGTATCGATCACTAATCATACCCTGCTAGATATTTTGAAAATATATTCAATGTACATAATTGACCTGTCTACAGATTTATTATAAGTGTGTCGCTTAACTTCAAACGGAGGTAACTCCAGCGAACGTGAATTTGAGTTATTTGAGAAAAACTGATTGTGGCCAAAATACACAGTTTAATTTTTAAAAAAATGGTTATTCGTTTGCAATAGACACTAAACATTTAAATTAAGCATAAAAATGATTAATTAAACGCCGAATAAAATGGAAAAATGCGTTTTTAGTTTGGATTTGTCTATGTTTGATATAACATGGCTGGATTTACCCGTTATTGAAATAATACTGCATGGATTTGCCTATTTATGATAAAACTTGACTGGACTTGCCCAGATTTGATAAAATCTACTTTTGGTTAGATTTCTTCTACAAACATTCAAGGGCTGTCACCAAATCAGCTAATAATGTTATAAATACGTAAATACGAGATATGCCGGAATGTAGATTATATTATAGGTAAGCCACAATAAATGTGGAAATGATTTTCTATTCGAAGGACGACCAACCACATTTTGGCTGCTTAGTAGGTCCTCTTTCGTAAATGTCTGGTTCCTGAAATAGTGGGCAATTTTGACAAATGAAATTATAAAAGCCAATGTAAGCTTTGAACTTTGAAAAGCGGCATTATGTATAAAACTCAATGTTGACTAGATTAGTAGTAGAGTTACCCAGTAGCTAATTTTAATGTGTGCAAAATAAACTAACGTAAAATGCAGACCTGGGTCAGCTAACTACTAGGTCACAAACTAACGTAAGTACAGATCGCTTACTTTTGCACCATAAATCCCTCTCATTTGTACCTCCCGTGTTCTAATATATCAATTAAATTGTTGAAAATCGACGTTGACGAATTTTAGTTCGTATATTCGAACACGGGAGGGACAAATGAGAGGGATTTATGGGGCAAAAATACGCGATCCGTTCAACGAACGATCGTTTTCATTTTCTGTAGAAGGGCCCAAGACATCGATATTGTTTTGCAATTGTAATAATTGCCAGTCATGATTGATCATCAACATAAAGTAGAAAAATATTTCACCAACATCTGTAACACGACAAAATAAAAGTCTTTGTGAGGAATAATACTTGTACAACCCTGGGTTAGCGCAACTGTCAAAATCTGTTAAAAAAAAGCAAAGTAGTAGATTACTTTCAGTTTCTTTGCCTTTTCCCGTTGTTAACCTTTAATTTTTATGTTTTAAACGTTTTTGGGCTTTACTCGGGACACAGTTTTCACTAAATTACCCATTGTAATCAACTGAAAATCAGTTAAATAATTAAAAAATCGCAATGCAGATAACCGTCTTTTGACTACAATGCATTTATTAACGGCCATATTGAAAAAATGCATCACGCTGATTGGTTGAGGAGGATTTGCCTTCATTTGATAAAAACGCCTAGTAGGATTTGTCTAAGTTTGTTAAAATAGCACGATTTTCTGGTCGTTTTATTCGAAATATAATGGGATTTATCTTTTTATGTTAAAAAGGATATGTAGAATTTTTTTTCAGCTTTCATTTGATACCAAAATCTCCAATATTTCGGAAAATGGAGTTACCTCCGTTTGAAGTTAAGCGCCACAAGTATAGATATAGATAGATAGATTTTGATTGTAAACATTCGTCCATAGTTGGCAAATCTGTCGAGAAAAATAATGCATATCATTAGTATTTAAGCCAGCAGCAGATGAGAATGTGAATCTATCAAAAAACATAGTGTGTGTAAGTGGGTAAAAATAGGGTGCTTTTATTTTCAGGCTCCTCTTCCAGCTCCAGCATGGTTAACTCCCTTTGAAGCTGCACGGAAGAATATAGCATGTCCGCAAATAATTGTGCCAGAGTTAATTGGAGATGCAGTTGTCCAGGAAGACTGCTTGGTCGCTAACATATTCGCACCAGATACTAGCGAAATTAACCTTCCAGTTGTGGTATATGTCCACGGAGGAGCATTCCAGATCGGTCATGGTTTATTCTTTACAGCAAAAAATATTGTTAATAAAAAAAAATTTCTGCTGGTCACTTTCAACTATCGTCTGGGCATTCATGGATTCTTATGTCTAGGAACAAATGATGCACCTGGAAATGCTGGCATGAAAGACCAAGTGACACTTTTACGTTGGGTTAAACAGAATATAGAAGCTTTCGGAGGAAATCCCAATGACGTAACAATTTGGGGATCTAGTGCTGGATCTTCTTCGGTAGATCTTTTGATGCTCTCACCCGCCGCAAAAGGACTGTTTAATAAAGTTATAGCAGATAGTGGATCCAGTCTCGCTGCCTTCTCTTTGCAAAGGGACCCAATTGCGAGTGCTAAAGAATATGCAAGACGACTTAATTTCAGCGATGTAGATAACATGTACGCTCTAGAAAATTTTTATAAAACAGCTTCATTTCAAACTTTATTTAAAGACGCTTTCATAGATAGGAAAGACTCTACGTTCTTATTTTCTCCATGCATAGAAAGGAATACCGGAGAAGAAATGTTTTTAGATCATTCGATATTTGATATCCTAAAGAGTGGTAATTATGAAAAAGTCCCGGTATTATATGGATTTGCTGATATGGAAGGTTTGCTGCGCATAGGCTTTTTCGAAACGTGGAAAGATGGTATGAATGAAAAATTTTCGGACTTTTTACCGGCGGATTTACACTTCAAAGATGATCTCGAAAAAGAAACAGTGTCAAAACAAATTAAGGAATTTTATTTTGGCGATGGACCTATTACGGAGTCTCACATATTAAAATATATAGATTATTTTTCTGATGTGATATTTGCTTATCCTACATTACGATCTATTCAATTACACCTCAATGCAGGCCATGATAAAATATATCTGTATGAATATTCATATGTTAATGAAAATGATCCCCTCAATTCTCCGGTTGTACCACACACAGATAATGTTAGAGGAGCTAACCATTGCGCCCAGTCTGCGGCAGTATTTGATGGTCTAGGGTTATTGAGAGTGAGCGAAGATACCCTTCCAGAAGAACTCAAGGAAGTAAAGGAATACATGAGAGAATTGTGGACTAACTTTGTCACTACCGGGTGAGTTTTAAAAAAAATACGAAGATAAAGCATCAGTAAATTCAACTAAAATTATTTTTGACAATTATTACTTCCACTAGCTGTGCTCGCGACTTCGTCCGCGTGGAATAGTTATTTTTTCCTCGTTTTTTTTTACATTTTCCATTATTTCTTCGCTCCTAATAGTTGCAACGTGATGTTATATAGCCTAAAGCCTTCCTCGATAAATGGTCTATTCAACACAAAAAGAATTTTTCAATTCGGACCAGTAGTTCCTGAGATTAGCGCGTTCAAACAAACAAACTCTTCAGCTTTATAATATTAGTTAAGATTAAACTGCATATAAATATTTCGTAGCTACCGCACCTCATCCCCCGTTTTTATTCTAACCTCGCAGGCGAGGACAAAGCTTAAAAAGCCCTATTAATCATTTCCGAATTTTAAACAATGTTTACACAGTCGTCAACGTAACTGTAAGCATAGACTTGTACCCTTGAAAAGTGGAAGTACTTCCTTTGAGCTAGGTGATCGTTCGGTATACCATCTTAGTTTGTATACGCGTATGCTAAGTGATGATGAAAGCTTCTCAAATGCATTGTATGATTTTCAACGCCATCTGTTATTGTTCAGCGGAACTAATAATTGTATCTTGTAGAATTGTGACGCCACAAAAGATATGCGTATCATTTTCAATTCCAGATCTCCAGTGCCGACGGGCTCTTCGTTGCCGGCGTGGCCAGTGGTAACAAAGGCAACAGGCGCACCTCATATGGCGCTGGGGCGGACGATGGAGCTGCGAGGCGCGCTGCTCGAGCAACGAACGCGCTTCTGGAACGCTATATATGAGCGGTACTATCGCGACGCAAAGGCGCCGCAATCACCGCCACGTATTGAACTATAGTCCTCACACCTCAAATTATCGGGCTGATGTCTGATGCGGTCTAGTGTTGAATATCCCTAAACGGCTTTCAAAGACTTCTTTCTCGACCGATTTTGGCCGGTCTGTGGCGGATAGGTCTGCGGTATTGCCATGTCAATCAGGCGATTTCCAACAGATCAATCAATAAAATTACTTTATTTAATTTTAACACCTACAACTACATCCTAAAACCTTTGTATATCTTGCTTTGATTTTCGAATAAAACAATTTTGGTTGTTTTATCCTCATATACTTAATTAGTATTGTGTTATTTTACTTAAAAAATATAATATTTATTGTCGTACAAAAATTCAACTATAGGTACGCCCTAGCTCACACAGTCTGCAACTCCGCTAGTTATTTGTATGAACAATAAAGATATTCAGATCTTTTTAATTTTGTATTTACGCATTTTGTATTTTTTATCCTTATTGACTTCACGCAGCGATACCTTCTTCCTCGGTCCATTTGCACGTATTAATTTAAATTAAAAAAACAGAAAGGTGTAAGTAAAATGTTGTTGATTTAGTAACACATTTTAAGATTAATATAGCATTTAACAATAGAATTTCGGAAAACATGACACCACCGGCCAAAGTATGGAACTCCTTGCCGGACTCTTTGTTCCTTGAGACATATCATCTTCAGGTGTTCAAGGGAAGAGTGAATTGGTATTTTCTGGATAAGAGAGCTCCATAGTAGGCTTCAAGGCTTCAATATCATCAGTTGAATTTGTAGCTCTAAGCGCAAACCCAAATAAAAAAACCCCAAAAATGACAACCGCTATGTGTACTAATATTACAATAGTGCGCGCGGAAGCGGAACTAGTTGACCGCGCCTGAGGTGGCGACAGGGGTGAGGGGCTGATTGACATGACATCAAGCGCCCCTAGGGTTACCATCTTTTTTTAGAAGAAATAGAGTAGGTATATCTGATTTCAAAGGAGGCAAATAAAGAGTATGGACTTAAAAAAAGATTTTTTCATATTTTTTGTACTCTTTGCAGCTTTGGGGATCAGCTTCTGACATACAAACTATTTTCTATGGGGATCAGCTTCTGACATACAAACTATTTTTGTATTACAGAAGAGGGCGATCCGTTCTATATATGGACTTAAATCTCGCGAATCACTTAGAGAATTATTCAAAGAAATTAACATCCTAACTGTGGCATCACAGTACATATTTGACTGCATTATGGTTGTACGTAAGAATATACATTTATATAGTAAAAACTCAGATCTTCATCAGTTCAATACTAGAAATAAGAGCAAACTTGCTGTTTCCAATCTCAGACTTCGTAATACTGGTAACTCATTCATAGGAAAAAGTGTAAAAATGTTTAACAAAATACCGCAAAATATTGTTGATCTACCTATACATAGATTTAAATCTCGCATTAAGTCCATTTTAATGTCAAAAGGTTATTATAAAGTACAAGACTATATGGATGACAATATTACATGGACATGATAGTCTGCTCGCTTGCGCTTTTTTAAAACGATATTATTATTGTATTATATATTTAAAAAAAACCGGCCAAGTGCGAGTCGGACTCTCGCACGTAGGGTTCCGTACCACTATACAGCTAAATAAATGTTTTTCTTTACGTTTTATTATATTGGAGTTAATTAAATGAAAAAATTAGGTAATTTGATTTATGACGTTTAAAAAAAAACTACTGGCTAGATTTCATTCAAACCAAATTTCGTTAGTAGTTTTCATAGTGATACACATGATATATTTTTTTCAGTTTTATCATGCCCATATTTTAGAAGTTACGGGGGGGGGGGACACTCATTTTACCACTTTGGAAGAGTCTCTCGCGCAAACTATTCAGTTTAGAAAAAAATGATCTTAGTAACCTCAACATCATTTTCAAATACCTATCCATAGGTACCCCACACGTATAGGTTCGATGAAAAAAAAAATTTTCAGTTTCAGTTCTATGTATGGGGAACCCCAAAAATTTTGGATTTTTTTCTGATTTTATTCTTACATCTTAATGCGGTTCACAGAATACATCTACGTACCAAATTTCAATAATGTAGCTCTTATAGTTTCGGAATAAACTGGCTGTGACATACGGACGGACAGACAGACAGACAGACAGACAGACAGACAGACAGACAGACAGACAGACAGACAGACAGACAGACAGACAGACAGACAGACAGACAGACAGACAGACAGACATGACGAATCTATAAGGGTCCCGTTTTTGCCATTTTGGCTACGGAACCCTAAAAAGGCTAACTGTCGAGTTTGTTGCGGCACTTCTTCTCGGCAGGCTACACGTCGAAGTGCTGGTAGGAAAAAAGTTTGACGTGCAAAAGTATTACTAGTGAATCTATTTGCAGAAATAAACTATTTTATTTTATTATTTTATTTAGCACATAAAAAAAAATCATATTTTTTTAAACAATTCTATGAGTCCAAGCATTCTAACTCTAAATTTATATGGATCTAGAGCTCATTTTTTATCAATTTCAATGAAGCTCTGTTTCTCTTCTCGCCACTTCACATTCATGACCGAAAATATTCTTTCAGTAAATGCTGAAGAGGCAAGAACAGAGAGCAAATTATAGCCAATATTTTATTTTCAAACAATAAAATTCCATTTTTCTGCAGTAGATTTTTGCATAAAAACTGAGTTATTTAACAATTTACCTTGGAGTTTTTTTTAAACTATACTATGTCTTTGTAAATTAAGTTTTCCTTCTACGTTTTTTTCTAAATGATTAAATTCAACATTTTATTAGTTCTTAAAGATATTGTATTTAGTGAATATATCCAGTTATCATTACTAAAATCAAAATGTGTAGAAAAAGAGGATTTTAGCGTATTCTAGTCGTGTTATAGATTATAAAGTACGCTTACATGATATAGAGTACAATAATCTGTTTTAGAGAACGGTTGGCAACCCTAAACCTCTCCTCTCCGCCCCACCGCTTACATACATAAGGTGTGACCAACTAGTTCCACTGTAGTCTGGACACAGAGTCTGGTTAATGTTGTATTAATTGTACTTAAAATAAGGAATAGGTCCTATAAATAAGTTGCCGGCAGAGACAATCAAGCACAATACGCTGCTAAATAGTCACGCTACACTAGAGCTAGCGTAAACAAGCATTTTATACGGGTAAGATCCAGTAGATAAAGGTTTCGCGACGAGGTAGTAGGTGTGTTAGTAGTGTGGTGTGTGTAGTAGGCGTGTTTACGCCATATTTTGTAATAAAGTACTCAGTCTTAGTCATAATGACGATATCTCCAGTGTTGTGTCTAGCTGTGATATTGTTTTCCGCTTTAGTACGATGTGAAAACCGCGAGAATCGAATCGTGCGCATTGCGCAGGGTTCGGTGCGAGGCTATAAGGAAAATGGTATATTTAACTTTTACGGCATTCCTTACGCTACGGCCCCTACAGGAAGCCACAGATTTAAGGTAATTTAACAAATCAAAATATAATATAATGATGGTAATATCGATTTAGTGTAAATAAGTAACTAGTAAATCTTTCCAACAAATTTTTCATTATCATCATCATCAGTCTATTGCAGTCCACAGCTGGACATAAGCTTCTCCAAATGTTCGCCACTTAGTTCAAACATCTGGGTACCTCCCACTTAATACCTGTTGTGTAGGTTTGTGTGGGTAGTTCAGTAAGGTTTACAAATTTGGGTACCCTCATAATTTGTATTTGATTGGACTTATTGGTAATAAATGTGTGCTCTAATTAAAAGGCGATTTAAACGAAGAATCCTGCTGAAACGTAACACTACCCATAATTTTTAACAAATGAATACACCAAATTTTTTATTTAAAAGCAGTATAGAATACGAGTACTATTTCACTTTTGAAAACTTTTTAATTTTCATTATTTTCAGAGAAATCGCTCTCTAAGCAGTATGCATGCATGTGAGCAAACAATCTAAAAAAATAATTGTATAATTTTAATTTTCAGGCACCTTTGGCTCCTCCAGCGTGGTTAACTACATTCAATGCAACCAAAAACAATATTGTTTGCCTGCAAATTGCAGACACTAAAAGAGAAAAAAAGTTGGTACAAGAAGATTGTTTGATAGCAAATATCTTTGTGCCAGATACAAGCGAGAATAATCTACCTGTAGTGGTTTATGTACATGGAGGAGCTTTTAGAGACGGATATGGCGAAGTCTTCACAGCAAAGAGGTGGCTTCAGGAAAAGAGATTTATTCTAGTCACTTTTAATTATCGCCTTGGACCTCACGGCTTTCTATGCCTAGGTACTGAAGATGTGCCTGGAAATGCTGGTATGAAAGATCAGGTGGCATTGTTAAGGTGGATTAAAAAAAACATTGCTAGTTTTGGAGGTAATCCTAACGAAGTTACTATTGCTGGATACAGTGCTGGGGCCGCTTCGGTAGACCTTTTAATGCTATCACCCTCAGCCAAGGGATTGTTCAATAAAGTGATACCAGAGAGTGGCGCTAATATAGGAGCGTTTCATGTTCAAACGGATCCTATAGAAATCGCAAAAAAATATGCAAGGCAACTTAATTTCACAAATGTAGATGATATTTATGCCCTTGAAGAATTTTATAAAACAGCTCCATATGAAGTTTTATTTACTAATATATTTACAGACATAAAGAGTAAGTTATCCGATTACGATACATTCTCGCCATGTGTAGAAAGAAAAATTGTTGAAGAAGCATTTCTTGAGAAGTCACCGTACAGTATTCTAGAAAGTGGAAACTATGAAAAACTTCCCATTTTATACGGGTTTTCTAACATGGAAGGAATATTACTTGTACCCTTATTCGAAGCATGGAAGAAAAAATTAAATGAAAAATTTTCAGATTTCTTGCCTCCAAATCTTCAATTCCAAGACGAAGATGAGAAAGAAATAGTAGCAAAGGAAATTAAACATTTTTACTTTGGTAATAAAGCAGTTTCGGAAAACATACTTGCTTACATTGATTATTTTTCAGATATAACTTTTTTCTATTCTACTATAAAGACTATAAAATTACACTTAAATGCTGGAAACAAGAAAATATATTTATATGAATACTCTTACGTAGATGAAAATGATCCTTCATCAGTAGTTCCTCACACAGAAAATATACGTGGAGCAACACATTGTGCTCAAACTTCGGCTTTGTTTGATGGGCATGGTCTAATTTATCCCAATGAGGACGATATTTCTGAAGAATATTTGAAGGTGAAGGCACGTATGAGACAACTATGGACAAATTTCATTACAACTGGGTAATTAATCATTTTTAATTATTCCAAACGTTATTTAATAAAGAAACATATGTTCTGTAAAAGCGCATTACTAGCTAAAATTCGTAGTTCCTATATCTTATAAACCGATTATGTTACATCGTTTATTAACTAATTGTGATTTTAAAATCTTCCATCTAACATAACCTTAAATAAACATATTTGATGTTTTTATATTAGGTACACTAGCTGACCCGGCAGATCACTCATTATTAACCTTTTAAACCTTCCCTGGACTTTCACAAACAATTCAAGACCAAAATTTGCCAGATCGGTCCAGCCGTCCTCGAGTTATAGTAATTCATTTTTATACATAACATCTACCAATATACGTGGGTACCTACGACTGAAAAATTATTCTTCTATATTCCAGCAATGCATCGGTAACTCCCCTCGTGGCGGTGTCTACAGGCTGATATGATGACCTACCATTAGGTAGGCTTGACTCTATGAAAATTCCTAATCAAGTGTTTGTCTTTAGATCTCCTGTACCCACGGATTCGCCACTGCCAGGGTGGCCACCGACCGGTACAGGCGCAGCCCCGTATATGGTCCTCGGTCGGCAGATGAAGCTACTGGACCAACCACTGTACGAACAACGCATGCGTTTCTGGGACCGTGTGTACCAACGCCATTACCGACCGCCCGCCCCGCCACCATCACCTTTCAGTACTAATAAAACTGAGTTGTAATTCAGCAAAATACTTACGTACAAACTTAATAATCCTTCATGCATGAACCCACATGGAATGTAAGGGAGTGAGCCATCATCTTTTCGCTCAAAGCCACCCTCACCTGCTCGTGGTGCATCATGCTGAACAACAAACGAGGCTCTGGCAACCGACTGGTGGCGGTATAACCATCACGATTGAAGGCGTATGCTTGAGGATGGCGTTGAATCGTTTCTCCAAAAGTATAATATTTATTGTTGTAGTACGAAAATCAACTACGCCCTAACTCACAGTCTGCATCTCCGCTAATTATTATTTGTTTAAACAATAAAGATATTCAGATCTTTTTAATTTTGTATTTACACATTTTGTATTTTTTATCCTTATTGACTCCTTGCAGCGATACTTCCCCAGTACATTTCCACGTATTCATTAAAACCAAAAGAACAGAAATATTGTTGATTTAATAACATATTATTTTAAGCTTATTATAGCATAACTATACAAACATTTAGGGAAACACCACCTGCCAAACTATGGAACTCCTTGCCGGAGTCTTTGCTCCCCGAGACCCATCTTCAAATGTTGAAGGCGAAGGTGAATCGGTATTTTCTGGATAAGCGCACTGCATCGTAGGCTTCAATATCATCAGATGAATTTGTAGCCAAACGTAAACCCATAGTTAGTGTTGCCCAAATTCAGTCTTGGTCTTGCAGTCTTGGTCTTGTTCTTGCGTTTTTGCAAGACCAAGACCAAGAACAAGACCGCGTATTTTGAGCAAGACCAAGACCAAGACTGACCGTGCAAGACTTGAGCAAGAACAAGACCTAGCCTGCAAGACTCTTGCGTCTTGCAGCTAGGACTTAGCGCTATTTCACTGAGTAGTTAGGTGTATAGGTAGGTACGCTTAGGAATTCTATGAGACGCAAAAAACTGTATCAAAGAATATGAAAAACTGGACCTATGCGCATTACGACTAATACCATAAACATAGCGAATAAAAAAATATATATTAAAATCAAACTGAGTGCATGCATAGTTATGTTTTAACCATCGGCACTTTGATAATGCGGCATCAAAGGTTTTGTACTTACTTCTCAAAGAAATTTGCCGCTTTTCGGAAGTACATGGTTATGATACACGCGCCGGCGGCTTCTTTTGAAATCTTAAACAATCGTTGCCGCCACGCCGAAATCATAACATTTGACACTACATATTTGATTGCCGCCATAGGGCGTAGGTATACTCATGCAAAATAATTTCGAATTTTAAGAGTACCTACAGGTGTTCCAAAAAATAAGTAAGTTTCAGAGTGCTTAGAATGAAAATGAATACATTATACTAATCACGCAAGTAGTACTAAGATTAGGATAAAATGGTAAGGATAGGTAGTAGATGTCATATTAATTCATTCTAGTAAGTATATCGCGTGTAAAAAGACCCTTAACGAAGCCGTGAACTACATGTTCTCCTGGTCATGACGAACATCGTTAGTTCTAGAAAAATACCTGGGAAATGTATGGTTACCGAGATATTGACCTTCAAAGTTAAAAAAAAAATTACGTTTTTCATATTAACGCTTTTAAAACGTAATTACTAACATTTCTTCTAAAGAAACCATATCCCAATTTAGAATATTTCTCAGCAAATAAGGCCATTCAAATCACGGCCCGCAATGTACATCGCACGCGCACACACAGTCACTATCCCTTGTAGCGACAGCAGCGCACGCACACGCGGCGCGCGTCAGATGTTCGCGCGAGGTCAACGACACAAAGGGCGCGAGCGGAAAACCCAGCTGATAGCTCGACTCGACCCTGTTACCTTACCTAGGTAGGTACATTGCTTAGGGTACTTTTGACGTAGGTGTAAGTAAGTATGTGGCTACTCTTACGTGTTCGTTGAAATAAGAAGCACACAGTTCTGAAAAGAACTATTTCACTCTTTCGTGTGTTTCACTGATGGTGGCTCTGAAAAGAGCCGTGGTTACTCTTCCGTGTGTTTCAATGAAGTGGCTCCGAAAAGAACCGTTGTCACTCTACGTGTGTTCAATGGATGGTGGCTCTGAAAAGAGCCGTTTTCTACACTGCTGGACACCGAGCACTGCACGCACACCGCACAGCTGATCGACGCGCCGCGTAAAACAACACACGACGCCAACGAAGACGCACGCATGCGCGAGCCCAAGTAGTCGCGTCGTGTGCCTCGCAGTTCGAAGACGCGCGCATGCGCGAGCCCAAGTCGTCGCGTCATGTGCCTCGCAGTTCCTCTCGTGCGCACTGCGCGCCTCGCCGCTCGCTGCCGGAATGAGAGCAAGAGCGCGCGCGCCAATTTCATTCATCATGACTGCGCTGCGCGAAAGCCGCGACCGTCTGGCGCCATCGTGCGTGCGAGCGAGACGGATACATCCTGCATCCCTTTCCCCCTACACGTGCCACATTTAGTATTGTTACCTAATCTGTTTGTTTTCTGTATCATTTATTTACCTTCTGATCGGAGTTTTACTTCTGCCTCAAGAACCTTCAAGAAGAAATTACCAGCTACTGGAAGAGAATAGCAGACCACTCTGCTCCCCTACTGGCAACTAGGCACCCTCTGCCTACCACTTGCTAAAAGTACATAAGTCAATGGCCAATTACAACAATCATCTCATTTCCATAATTTTATCGACATACGGAATGCATTACCTACCGTAATCTCAGTTGGGGATCTTGATCTCAGATCGTGTTAGGGGCTCCTGGGGGCTTGAAAATACTGCGTTCATTGATTTATTTTCGATGGAGAAAAGATAAATACCTACCTACCTAATTGTACATGTTAGTTTGTATCATGCATGATGTCCACTCGAGATCGAATTTCCGCCAATCGGTGCTGCTAATCTCGTAGGAGACTAGCCTGTCAAGTACGCACAGTTGTAATCCGATTCGAATCATATCATTCCGACCGGAGCATCGGATAGAGATCGGTCGCATGTCTTAACGTGGTTTCCGATGCACTGGGGTGTAAAACCGGCACTACCCTGGCTCCGGAGCTGCTACTAACTAATTTCTTTAATAAAAAGAAATACCTACCTATGAACAACTTTAGAAACAACCTGGAATTCGAACCCGGGACTTTTCGATTGACGGGTGACACCTGCGACCAATAAACAGACCAATGAATCGATCTTATTGGGCACCTAGAGCAGGTAGCGAAAACTTGCATTTAATTTCAGTCGTGTTGCAATTCAGGTAGAATTTGCTCGTATTAACTTTTCTGCAGGATTGCATGATATTTAATTGACGATTTTCAAATTCAGTTATTTATTATTAAAAGATGGTATAATATGTAACTTTTTTTCTTCATACAAATAGCGCATTCCAAGCGCCTGAGGGAATTCTACCATTTTCCTTATTCGGATTCAAGGACGAAATTAGAGTTTCACAATCAGAAGAGCATTTCTAATAGTCAAAATGTAAGTAGGTACTTGTTGACTACCAAGTACATAAAACAATACATAAGTAAACTCTTAGAAAAGCCAGAAATTATTAAAATGATACTTTACGTAGGGCCCTTCTTACGTACCTAATTGTTAGGTAATTGAGACGTATTGAAATTGAATTATGTTTGAAGAGACTACTTATGTTTAAAAACATGTTTAATTTTACCCCGAGTAGGTATCTACCTACGACATAATCAGTAAAACATAAAATACCTGTGAAAAAATACGATAATTTCTATTGCCGACATTGCCGTGGGTGGTGGTGTTGCCATTAGAGCATTCAAATAAATAACTTTTATTATTTAAAGTAATAATTTTATCAAGACAATAAAATGTATCATTTATTTCATAATTGGGTGTAAGTTAGCTAGCTAACCAAGTTTTTACGTAAGTAGGTACATTTGCAGCGTATAAGTAAATTATGGGCGGTTATTAACCTGGTTATTGGTATCAGAACCTAATGATAAATTGTTGAATGCAACACATTAGCGATGAATAATACTAGAAAAACAACAACTCCAATCATTAGGTGGTAACTTCTGTAACCTTAAACGCTCAGACTCCATAAAATTTAGGTACCTACTTATAGCAAAAATGTTAAATGAGTGAGAATTATTACATTGCCTTAGCAACTTTCAATAACGTGTATTATTGATGCAGATTTGTTAACTAGTTTAATTTGATTTTTAGGTGAATTACTTATTAGGTATTTTAAATAAATTTTATTAATTAAAATTATTACTAGTTAAGTAACTAGGTACTGTACAGTATATCCATTTAACTAATCGCTAATCTGATTTTGTAATTTACCGCAAGCAAAACAAAATTATGTAACCTAGTTTATAAAATGGCAACATTCGGCGCGCGCGGCGACTCAAAAGGATTTCTGCGCTTCCGCGGAAGTTAGGTACCTAATTTTTCAGTTCGGTTCTAAACAACATCGAATGCGTTTTGATTTCGGATAATTTCGCCTCGTTGTGTATTTTTCTTTTGTGTTGAGTTGAGTGTTATTTGTTGTGTTGTGCTGTGGTCAGTGACTAGTGTCGAAGGTGCCATTCCATGCATACAGCGCTTGCGAGTACGTTAACATGGTGTAGGTACGGTATGGCCATACATGGAAAAGTGCTTCTGAGGCACTGCGGCTGTATTCATCGTTCGTTCCACTTGGTACCAGAACGATGGAGCTCCGCCATACATTGTGAGACCCGGCCGTGAGCAATGGCTTGGCAACCAGTAGATCGGGCGGTTTAGGCCCCATACGTAACCCGCGCGTTCGATAGACTTGACTAACTTGGATTTCATTTTGTGGGGCTTCGTCAAGGACCTTTATGAAGGTTTTCGACCGCCCACTCGCTCATGGAGGGTCGCCAGTTCGAGCCACATCTTGTCCGCTTGGAGAGACCTACACTAGAAGACAACGAGTACTAGGTAAGTACTTAGACCTCATTTAAGGAGACGCGACACTACAGTCAACACGAGCTGCGATTTATGGCGAAGTATGGAAGCATAACAAATGCCAGTGACGTCGCCTATTGCGTCATGTCGTTTGTCTTAAAACCTGTGATTTCATACATTCAAAATAAGTATTTTTATGTGTAAAATAAGTGTAAAATAAGGGTACAATAGGTAGTTTAAACTTATTATTGTAGTTCTCATAAATTTCTATCGCACGAGCGCGCGTTCGCGTAGGTATCTAGCGAAAGAGCGGAGACATGCCGCGCGCCGGCGACCGCGCCGCGAGACATAGGTACCTACGCGCTGTACATTGCGTGGTCTTGAAAACAGCTGTTTTTTTACTCATAAAAACCAAAATCATTTCCCTGTCAAAATATTTGAAAATAGTACTCAGCTATAGGAACAGAATGCGTAGTTTCAGGCTTCGTTAAGGGTTTTTAAACTAATTACTTAGGTACTATTATTGTACATTTGTACATATTTTATCATAGGAAATGTTTATTAAGAAACAGTTACTTCCATGGAAAACGACATATAGGTCAGTTGATTTTTCGAATTTCTTATCAAATCTTCAGTTATTTATTAATCTGCTTGATCTTTACTATGGCTATGTTAATTCAAGCTCACAATGTTCCAATTCTAATACGTTTTTCTAAGATTTAAAGTAAACTTTAATAAATAGTAATAGACTAATAAGTAATTGCAAGACTTGCAAGACTCTTGCTGCAAGACCAAGACCAAGACCAAGACTGGGAGCGCAAGACCAAGACCAAGACCAAGACCAGGTGTATTGGCGCAAGACCAAGACCAAGACTGGCTAAGTCTCGTCTTGTTCTTGCATTTGGGCAACACTACCCATAGTGAATAAAAAAACACCAAAAATTACAAATGCCTCAGTGAGTACCTACAAGTCTCCTACTACTTATTCTAGATAATGTTCTATTGATTGTAAATAGTTTAAGAATCGATCCTCTAAATAAAGGTGCCGGCAGAGAAAATCAAACACAATACGCTACTAAATAGTCATGCCACATTAGAGCTAGCGTAAACAAGTACTTTATAAGGAAAGCCAGTCGCTGCTCGGCAGTAAGACTCGGCAGACTGAAGCCTTTATACCTATTAAACTTCAATAATATATTTCTGATCTTTCCGTTCCTCTATAAAAAACAAACTAAACTTCTGCCAAATTTTCTTTAGCTATCCATAATGTAGTATTGATAAGATCCAGTAGATAAAGGTTTCGTGACGAGTTAAGTAGTACTTATGCGTGTTTACGCCATATCTATACTTATAATAAATCTGTAGAGAGGTCAATTCTGTACATTAAATATATTTTCAAAATAACTATCAGGGGATGATTAGTGATCGATACTGATGCCAAAAATGCAATCAGTAAAATTTTTGTCTGTCTGTCTGTCTGTCTGTCTGTCTGTCTGTCTGTCTGTCTGTCTGTATGTTCGTTATAGAAACAAAAACTACTCAACGGATCTTAACGAAACTTGGTACAATTATTTTTCATACTCCTGGGCAGGTTATAGGGTACTTTTCATCACGCTACTATTAATAGGAGCAGAGCAGTGAAGGGAAATGTTAGGAAAACGGGAGAAATTTTTTGAACGCGCATCTCTTAAAAAACTACTGCATGAAATTGAATACGATTTTCACTAATGTATTACTAGAGGTCTAACTTAAAACTTAGGTATAGGTATAAGTATTTTATGGAAGTCCCTTATTTTTGAAACCCGATATCCAAGCGTGCGACGCCGCTGGCACAGCTAGTTTTGTATTAAAGTTCACAGTGATAGCCGTAATGGCGATATCTCCAGTGTTGTGTCTAGCTGTGATATTTTTTTCCGCTTTAGTACGATGCGAGAACCGCGAGAATCGAATCGTGCGCACTGCGCAGGGTTCTGTGCGAGGTTATAAGGAAAATGATATATTTACCTTTTACGGCATTCCTTACGCAACGGCCCCTACAGGAAGCCACAGATTTAAGGTAATTCGTTTCATAAATAGTTATACAAATCAAGGTATAAATTTATTGATAGTGATACCGATTTAGTGTTATCAAACGAAGGGCGTGTATTTGAATTTATCTGATTGATATTATTTTGATAACGATTTGGTGAAATATTTTTTTGTTAATGGACACATTTATTACAACTTAAGATAACATTTAATAAAATCTAAGATTTAATATTTCCCAGATTTGAAAAATAAGTAACTATTAGGTCTATCCAAATAATTTTTATTACCTTCATCATCAGCGTATTGTTGCAGTCACATAGGACATAAGCCTCTCCAGTTGTTCGCCACTTACAGCTAACATCTGGAGAATATACCCATAATGTTTACTGAATTAATACCCCAAATTACTTATCCAAAAGCAGTTTCAAATACTATTTCACTATTGAAAACTTTTTAATATTAATCATTTTA
This sequence comes from Conogethes punctiferalis, assembly GCA_031163375.1. Taxonomy (NCBI): domain Eukaryota; kingdom Metazoa; phylum Arthropoda; class Insecta; order Lepidoptera; family Crambidae; genus Conogethes; species Conogethes punctiferalis. The sequence continues at coordinate 14,282,860 of CM062078.1, forward strand.
GAGAAAACGGCATCTAAGCAGTAAGCATGTGATAGATTATTTGATTTTAAGGCAAAATTGGTATGAAATAATAAGTCGTGATTGCGACACGTAACGGTTCATTACTTAGGTAATGTGAGAAATAATAAAATATAGTAATATTAGTCTATTAAAATATTTATAATTCGTCTTGTAAATAGGCAAAATAAATAACAATATTAAAAATGTAATCCATCATGAACTTCCTTTGCAGAAATTAGTCAAATTACTTACTTATTTCGCTGGCTCATCGATCCGAATAAATTGTACAATATTTGAGTATCTTAATTAGTTTTAGATTATTGCTTTAATTATGAAATTCATTTTAAAATGATAAGGAAATATATTTACCAATTTTAGTTATATTATTTCATGTTAACACTTATATATTATAAATATTAAATACCACGTGGCGGAATTCCCGCCATGTCTACTTGTTTGCTCCCCACTATAAAAGGCGCTGCTCGGACGAACGGAGGCCAGTTGAATTGTGATCGTCGAACAGAGCGAAGCTCTGCCCAGTGATAGTGTTTGCAGCCGTTCAGCAATATAGGGCGAAGCTCTGCCCGTTAAAGAGCTGCAAAAGCTATTTATATATGCAGAGCGAAGCTCTGCTCATTTATTCTGCCAGAGGCTTCAATAAAAGCTAAGTATATTTCCATTTCCCTTTTTTGTGTGCTCCAAATAACTAAATAATAACTATGTACTAAAATAATAATTTGTAAATGTGTAATTAATAATGAATATAAAACGGGCCTTATTACCTATAATTCTTATTATATATTCTATGCTTAAAACTATGTACAAGTTACAATAAAAAGATTCTATAGTTAACAACAAATTATCTTATTACTATTCTATGCTTAAGTTGGAAGTATCTATGTATGTACGTACAGTCTTCGCTACTTCTCATATTAGCTAGATTTGCTAAGATCTGCTATGTTAGCTAGCAAAGCAATAGTAAGATTGGCCTATATGAATTACAATCAAGCTAATTTACATAATTTATTTACACATAGTAATTTGGTATACAATATTATATTTTGATTAGAACAATTGCCATCTTTTATTTCCTAAATCCCAGTTGCTCGTAAAATGAAAAACTATAATAATAATTTGACCAATTTGGGAATTGGTTAAATTATTATCTAGTGTTCTTTTTTAAGTATTATTATGTAAAAAATCTATTATCAGAAGTGGGATACGAACCTGACCACTTGTAATTAATGTTATATATTATTTCAGGTTTTGTGGTTGTGGGTTCTAAATGGACCCTAGCGTTTTCGAGGGCCTTCTAAAGGCCATTCGTGACGCAGTTGCGGGACCGCGCAGAGACGAAGATTTGGTGCTGCCGCCATTTGATCCTGACAAGAATGACACCGGTGCTGAAACCTGGTGTGCCCACATCGAGTCAATTTCTACAAGACCTGGGATGGAGCGGAATTACAACAGTGGCGAAGGCAGGTAAGGCCCTCAAAGGGTCTGAATTGTTACGGTTTGAAACTTGGGACCCAGATGGTGGTAGGACTTGGATCAGTTTCAAGACCACTATATCTTTCTGAAAAGTTGTCTAAGGCTGTGTCATTTACGTCGGATATGTCCGAATCATATTGTGAATATGCCAGGGAAAAGATTCGTTTACTTAGAACACTAAGGTAGCTTTTACAGAAGACCAGTTAGTTGAGATTGTATGTGGGGGGGATACAAGATGTCAATGTTAGAATGGCGTCTCATAATAGTCGTGTTAAAACAACTGCTGAATTAATTTCTTTATTTACTACCTATATCAAAACTTCTAAAAAAAAAAAATGCCCCCCTTGAATCTAATACAAAATTTACTGATAAATCCGATAACCGAAATATTTCTAGTAAGCGTTTTAGGATTGAGGAATTCCAAGACGGGCGGTGTTTCACGTGTAACAAAATAGGTCATAAGGCATCTCTAAGTTTTTACAATTCCACTAGAAAAAAAAAAATAACGTTGACACCAAGTCTTCTGAGACTTATAGCTCCCCAGTAAATTTCAATAAAATGCAGTGCCAATATTGCAAAAAATTAGGACATTCAGAATCTGTCTGTTTTTGTTAAGCAACGTGATGACCTTAAGGCTTTGCCCACAAAAGGTGGCAATGTTGATTCCTAAAGTTGTCGTCAAAGGTAGGCCAATAGAAGCCTTAATTGATACTGGTGCAAACTATAGCATTTTATAAAAATCCTTTGCTAGGCAGCTATTTTCGATCTATGTATCTTGAAGGTATAGGCAACTGTGAAATAGGCAGAAATGCATTTCCTGACTCTTCCTCAATTATTGATTCCCCTAGTGGTATGATAAATCAAGGGACTGTTCTTATGATCTTGAATCTTTAGCCATTCTCGATATTTTATTATTTTATTGTATTTATTGCATATCGAACAGTATTTAAAACGCAAAGACAAATAGAGGTACTATATAGGTAATATAGCCAGCATTGTCGCTTTCAGTGATTTCTTCCGGACGGCCTTTGGGTTTTGCGCAGTAAATAAGTGTACAAAAGGCGGACTCATTGCCACATAGGCATTCCCTTCCAGTCAACTATTGGGCTAAATAGTAAGTTAGTATGCCAAAAAGGTTTGAAAGACTAATACTAATATAATATACTAGCAGCCTGTCCGGCTTCGCACGGGGTTTGTTTAAATTTTACCAAGGATCCCTAATTTGTTTTGCAAAATGAAATGTAACCTATGTCAAATTGAAAGAATGTAGCATTCTATTGGTGAAATAAGTTTTTAAGTCTGCCCAGAATTTTTGAGTATATTTATTACAAACCTTCCAAAATAGGTAAAAATCTTTTCGCTTTATAATATTAGTGTAGATAATAATAATATATTATAAAAATAAATTAAATACAAATCTATAAATATACATATATAAACAGAAATATACATAATATAATTTTACATACAGTCTGTATAGAATAAACTAATCCCCCAAAAAAAAAAAACATTTTCATGTGGGATGTAAAGGGGGTAAAGTTTAGGTGTTTATATAGTTTTTCTCTTGTTTGTATATTAATAGCCACATACATACGAAATTTTAGCTTTCTAGGACTTCAGGAAGTACCCTATAATTTTGATGATCAGTGAGTCGGTCAGTCAGTCAGTCAGTGTACGAAATCGAAGGTTTTTACACATTAATATAATCCAAGTATCAAAGCTACGGTATTCAAGCTTTGTATGTTTAATAAGTGTACTGATGGCATTCTATCTTGAATTTTACCTATTTAGCATCATGCAAACCAAAGTAATGAGGGTTCAAAAAAAAAAACGGCGAAACCCTTCGAGAAAAGATGGTGGTGCCCTTGCGCTTCGCTTGGCTCGTCTTGGCGGGGGCGCGACCGTGCCCCCAGATAAATATTTCAATACTTGTATACAATTGCACTATGAAACTATTATCAAATCCTTAGAATAATTAAAAAGGGGTAAGATAACTGTTGATGAAATTAAAAAAGCTATGGATAAATATTACTAGGACTATAGGATAATAATAAAACATTTAACGAAATAAAATAATACAAAGATAATGATAGTAAATAAAATTAAAATACGTAGATAAATAAATGTGTTAGTATATATATATATATATTATATGTATACATAATGTTATAAACATATACACGGTGAATACTTACAGATAGACTGAAATATGCTTTGATAGCTTAGGCTTAAGGGAGACCTGGACTCTAACCAGTATTTAGTCACAAAATAACTTGCCACACCCAAACTTTATATATCAAGAGGTTATAGACTAGGCTTATTAAGGCTCTGCTATGATGATAACTGTCACGTTGATTATGATAACTCTGGACTCTACTCGTGTTTCCAGGAATAGCTGAAATTGTTATTCCGAGAGAGTCACCCTTGGTGAAAACAAGGTCTTCTACACCCGATAGGAAAATCAATCCCATTTCATACGTTGCACTTGGACTGCATCGGATCTTTTAGACAATCTATTGAGGGGTTTAAGCACGTTCATTTTGATTATTGATGGCTTTACCAAGTTCTGTATATTACGACCACTAAAAACTTTAAATGGTCTAGAATCTGTAAATGTTATACGTAAAACAATTACGCTTTTTGGGACACCTAGCATTGTGATTACGTAGAGGTACACATTTAAGTTCCAATCGAGCCCAATCGTTTTTCAGAGAAATAGGAATTGAATTCCACTGGTAGCAATAGGCAAGTCGAGAGGTGCTACCATAGTTAACATGTTGTCAACTACTCTCAATGATTTATCGGAATGGCCGAACGTAATTTAGAAAGTGCAGCAGTCCTTTAATACGACTATTCAAAAGACAACTGAGTTTTCGCCAATTAGGTTATTAATTAGTATAAAGTGATGGAGAAACTGTATGTAAGCCAGGATCATAGGCGTTATGACAAACTGAGCCCCAAGTACAAAGGCCCTTTCAAAATTTTGTATATTTGCCTAACGATAGATTTTCACTAACATTGTTGCCTAAGAAAAGCTACGCTATTATCCTGGTGAATGATTAGAGCCAAACGTTATAATACAAATTCTGTGTTTATCATATAACCGTGATAGATGTAATAAAATGGTGTAAAGAGGTATAGATATAATAATCAGACAATGTTACACTGATTAAATATACAATGTTTTGGTAGTGAACTATATGTGCCGATGTTTTTAATTAGATTATGTTAAGTTGTTCTGCCCGTTAGCATAATCTCAATCGATGATTAGATCAAGTAATATATGTATTGTATATGAAATAAAATGGTTGTATACAGCATACACAAAATGTTAAAAAAAAGAGGTAAAAAAAAAAGTATATAAAAAAAGGGGAGGGAAAGCGTAAAAAAACAGACGCTAAAAAAGAAAATGTGTACAAGATGTAAATACGTATAAGTATATATTTATATAAAAAAGGGGGAGCGTAAAAAAACAAACGCTAAGAATATGTACAAGAGGGGGAAGCGTAAAAAAATAGACGCTAAGAATGTACACAAAAGAAAATGTGTACAAGAAGTAAATATGTATAAGTATATGTTTATATAAAAAGGGGGAGCGTAAAAAAACAGACGCTAAGAATATGTACAAGAGGGGGAAGCGTAAAAAAATAGACGCTAAGAATGTACACAAAAGAAAATGTGTACAAGAAGTAAATATGTATAAGTATATAAGTATATATTTTTATAAAAAAGGGGGAAGCGTAAAAAAATAGACGCTTAGAATGTAATGGGCACTTCGAGAACGAAGTGTTGATCAGTATGGCCGTGATAGATTATTTGATTTTAAGGCAAAATTGGTATGAAATAATAAGTCGTGATTGCGACACGTAACGGTTCATTACTTAGGTAATGTGAGAAATAATAAAATATAGTAATATTAGTCTATTAAAATATTTATAATTCGTCTTGTAAATAGGCAAAATAAATAACAATATTAAAAATGTAATCCATCATGAACTTCCTTTGCAGAAATTAGTCAAATTACTTACTTATTTCGCTGGCTCATCGATCCGAATAAATTGTACAATATTTGAGTATCTTAATTAGTTTTAGATTATTGCTTTAATTATGAAATTCATTTTAAAATGATAAGGAAATATATTTACCAATTTTAGTTATATTATTTCATGTTAACACTTATATATTATAAATATTAAATACCACGTGGCGGAATTCCCGCCATGTCTACTTGTTTGCTCCCCACTATAAAAGGCGCTGCTCGGACGAACGGAGGCCAGTTGAATTGTGATCGTCGAACAGAGCGAAGCTCTGCCCAGTGATAGTGTTTGCAGCCGTTCAGCAATATAGGGCGAAGCTCTGCCCGTTAAAGAGCTGCAAAAGCTATTTATATATGCAGAGCGAAGCTCTGCTCATTTATTCTGCCAGAGGCTTCAATAAAAGCTAAGTATATTTCCATTTCCCTTTTTTGTGTGCTCCAAATAACTAAATAATAACTATGTACTAAAATAATAATTTGTAAATGTGTAATTAATAATGAATATAAAACGGGCCTTATTACCTATAATTCTTATTATATATTCTATGCTTAAAACTATGTACAAGTTACAATAAAAAGATTCTATAGTTAACAACAAATTATCTTATTACTATTCTATGCTTAAGTTGGAAGTATCTATGTATGTACGTACAGTCTTCGCTACTTCTCATATTAGCTAGATTTGCTAAGATCTGCTATGTTAGCTAGCAAAGCAATAGTAAGATTGGCCTATATGAATTACAATCAAGCTAATTTACATAATTTATTTACACATAGTAATTTGGTATACAATATTATATTTTGATTAGAACAATTGCCATCTTTTATTTCCTAAATCCCAGTTGCTCGTAAAATGAAAAACTATAATAATAATTTGACCAATTTGGGAATTGGTTAAATTATTATCTAGTGTTCTTTTTTAAGTATTATTATGTAAAAAATCTATTACATGCATGTAAGAAAACAATCTAATAAATAATTGTATACTTTTAATTTTCAGGCACCTTTGGCTCCTCCAGCTTGGTTAACTACACTCAATGCAACCAAAAACAATATTGTTTGCCCGCAAATTGCAGACACTAGGTACATAGGAGAAAATAAGTTGGTACAAGAAGATTGTTTGATTGCAAATGTCTTCGTGCCAGATACAAGCGAGGATAATCTACCTGTAGTGGTTTATGTACATGGAGGAGCTTTTCGAATCGGATATGGCGAATTCTTCACAGCAAAGAGGTGGCTTCAGGAAAAGAGATTTATTCTAGTCACTTTTAATTATCGCCTTGGACCTCACGGCTTTTTGTGTCTAGGTACTGAAGATGTGCCTGGAAATGCTGGTATGAAAGATCAGGTGGCATTGTTAAGGTGGATTAAAAAAAACATTGCTAGTTTTGGAGGAAATCCTAACGAAGTTACTATTGCTGGATACAGTGCTGGGGCCGCTTCGGTAGACCTTTTAATGCTATCACCCTCGGCGAAGGGTTTGTTCAACAAAGTGATACCAGAGAGTGGCGCCAATATCGGAGCGTTTAATGTTCAAACGGATCCTATAGAAAACGCAAAAAAATATGCAAAGCAACTTAATTTCACAAATGTAGATGATGTTTATGCCCTTGAAGAATTTTATAAAACGACTCCATATGAAATTTTATTTACTGATATATTTACTGACATAAAGAGTTCTCTATCCGATTACGATACATTCTCGCCATGTGTAGAAAGAAAAAGTGTTAAAGAAACATTTCTTGAGAAATCACCGTATAGTATTCTAGAAAGTGGAAACTATGAAAAACTTCCCATTTTATACGGGTTTTCTAACATGGAAGGTATGTTATATGTACCCTTCTTCGAAGCTTGGAAGGAAAATATAAATGAAAAATTTTCAGATTTCTTGCCTCCAAATCTTCAATTCCAAGACGAAGATGAGAAAGAAAAAGTAGCAAAGGAAATTAAACATTTTTATTTTGGTGATAAAGCAGTTTCGGAAAACATACTTGCTTACATTGATTATTTTTCAGATATAACTTTTGTCTATCCTACTATACAGGGTATAAAATTACACTTAAATGCCGGTAACAAGAAAATATATTTATATGAATACTCTTATGTAGATGAAAATGATCCTTCATCAGTAGTTCCTTACACAGAAAATATACGTGGAGCAACACATTGTGCTCAAACTTCGGCTTTGTTTGATGGGCATGGTCTAATTTATCCCAATGAGGACGATATTTCCGAAGAATATTTGAAGGTGAAGGCACGTATGAGACAACTATGGACAAATTTCATTACAACTGGGTAATTAATCATTTTTAATTATTCCAAAAGTTATTTAATAAAGAAACATATGTTCTGTAAAAGCACATTACTAACTAAAATTCGTAGTTCCTATATCTTATTGGTAACATAAACCGATTATATTACATCGTTTATTAACTAAATTGTGATTTTAAAATCTTCCATCTAACATAACCTTAAATAAACATATTTGATGTTTTTATATTAGGTACACTAGCTGACCCGGCAGATCACTCATTATTAACCTTTTAAACCTTCCCTGGACTTTCACAAACAATTCAAGACCAAAATTTGCCAGATCGCGTGATCGGTCCAAACATTCTCGAGTTCTAGGAATTATTTTTTTTCATACATAAGATATGAAATTTCATATCATGTAAGTTCACTATCCACTACTTTCCGAGTTTCTTAACTGAATCGAGGATACGGGGGTACCTACCTACGACTACGAAAAAGAGAGTCTACAAAATTCTCCAGCAATGCATCTGTAACTCCATTTGGCGCGTGGCTGTGATGATCACTTACTTATCATTAGGTGAGCTTTACACTTCATAAAAATTCCTAATCAAGTGTTTGTCCTTAGATCTCCTGTACCACCGGATTCACATCTGCTAGGGTGGCCACCTACCGGTACAGGCACAGCCCCGTATATGGCCCTCGGTCGGCAGATGAAGTTACTGGACCAACCACTGCACGAAAAACGCATGCGCTTCTGGGATCGTGTGTACCAACGCCATTACCGACCGCCCGCCCCGCCACCAGCACCTTTCAGTACAAATAAAATTGAGTTGTAGTTCAGTAAAATACGTACAAACTTATTAATCCTTCATGAACCCAGATGGAATGTAAGGGAGCGAGCCATCATCTTTTCGCTCCAAGCCACCCTCTTCTGCTCGTGGTGCATCCTGCTGAACAACAAACGAGGCTCTGGCAATCGACTGGTGGCGGTATAACCATCAGGATTGAAGGAACCATAGGCCGATGACGGGTAGCAGCGGTACCGGTCCTAAAAGTTACGCCCTGCGATCGCCAACCCGCCTGCCCAGAGCATGGCGATTATGGGTAAATCCTTCAGGTGTTTGCCTAAAGTGGCGAACAACTGGAGAGGCCTATGTCCAGCAGTTGATTGCGATAGGCTGATGATAATGATAAACCCACATTCTCGGCATAATTTTATTATTACTAGCGCCGTATTGGGGCCAGACCGAATGTCCTTTTAAAATCTTAATTTATTGCTAAAACTATTGTGTCTGAACATCTCAGTCTTACGTGGTTAAAATATTGAGGCTGAAAAGAGTAAAGGGGTAAAAATACTTAAAATTGCTATACCTATATAATACTGTTTAGTTCGAATTTAATATAAATTAATGTACCTATCAGTATAGGTAAACTTGTTGGTTGTTCTAAATTAATAAAACAATTCCATTTTCAAACCACGGTCAATCAAATTACGGTGTGGTGCGGGTGCCCAAATTCTACATTTTAACATTTTATTAGTTTGACCTCTATCGTATCAAATAAAAATATATCTTGTGTCTTCTTATTTATAATTTAACGGACGCGCGGTTACGATGGTAAGTATGGAACACTAACTGAATAAAAAGATTTGTGATATGTTGCTAAATTTGTCTTAATTAATAGATAGGTGATGGTGGCCTAATGATATTCCTACAATAGTGTATCTAAGTTTAAGATATAGTTTGAGATGGCGTTGAACTGTTTATTCTGTCTTTATTGCGATCGATACGATGATGTTTGTGCAAAAGGGCGCGTGTGCAGGCGCATAGCATAAAACATAGACTACTTACTGTTTTATAAGAACAAATTCGTACAGTACTTATTAATAGATCATGGGCACACAATACTTACATTATCGACCGTTAACAATTGAGTTGATATAGTACCTATGTCTAAATCAGTAGTCAAAGCGATGCGGTGGATAGCGGTGTTTTGCACGACGGTGATAGCGAGCGTCACGTTATCGCTATGTGAGAAAGAACACAGACTCGTGCATATTCCCCAGGGACCTGTGCTAGGTTATAAGGAACAAGAAGACGATGTTTTCGCATTTTATGGTGTACCTTATGCCAGTGCCCCTACAGGTCAGAACAGATTTAAGGTAAGGATTTAATCGACAACATTATTAAACATGCAATTGTTGAAGTGGTTTGTGATTTAGAAACCGGTTGATGTATATCATGATAATTTGAAACTGTTTTACTTAATGAAAATTATCAATTCAATCAATTTATTGTCTGCGAAAAATGCAAACGACGAAGTTACGACATTTATAAAAAAAAATTGTTTTGAACTTGCATCCCCAACGGGGTAATTAAATGTAATTTATTATTTAAAAATTATAGACTAGAAGAGTCGTGGTTTCTGTTTCTAGGCACCCCTCCCACCACCGACGTGGTTAACTACTTTCGAAGCGGTTGAAAAATACATCGCTTGTCCACAAAAATTAATTCCAGAGTACATGCCCCAAAATATAATATTTCAAGAGAATTGTTTGGTCGCTAACATCTTTGTGCCAGACACGAACGAAACTAACAACTCCGTGGTGGTTTATGTCCACGGAGGGGCTTTTCAGATGGGCTATGGTAACTATCTTACTGCAAAAAAATTACAACGGAACAAGAAACTGATTATCGTTACTTTCAACTATCGTTTAGGTCCACACGGCTTTTTATGCTTGGGGACAGATGACGTTCCCGGTAATGCTGGTATGAAAGACCAAGTCGCTCTGCTACGTTGGGTTAAAAATAACATTGCCAGTTTTGGTGGTAATCCCAATGATGTGACTATAGCCGGGTATAGCGCTGGGTCGGCTGCGGTCGATCTGTTGATGCTGTCACCCGCAGCAAAAGGCTTGTTTAATAAAGTGGTACCAGAAAGTGGCTCTAACCTCGCTGCATTTAGTGTTCAAATCGACCCAATCAAAAATGCAAAAGATTATGCCAAACGACTTAATTTTCAACATGTTAATGATATTTACGCAGTAGAACAATTTTATAAAACAATTTCATTTGAAACTCTATTCACTGATGGATTTATGGATAGAAAAGACTCCACTTTTGTGTTTTCACCATGCGTAGAAAGAAAAACTAGTGAAGAACCTTTCCTTGAAGATTCGCCATATAATATAATAAATAATGGTCACTACGAAAAAGTGCCAATGTTATATGGATTTGCTAACATGGAAGGCCTGCTCAGAGTTCCTTATTTTGAATCATGGAAAGACAGTATGAATGAAAAATTTTCCGATTTCCTACCGCCCGATTTACAATTCGAAGATGAAAGTGAAAAAGAAAATGTAGCTAATAGAATAAAAAAGTTCTATTTTGGTAATGAGCCTATAACGAGAGACAGCATATTACCATACATTGATTATTTTTCGGACACACTTTTTGCGTATTCTACATTGAGAGCTGTGGAGTTACACGTGAAGGCGGGTCATAATAATATTTTTTTGTATGAGTATGAATACACTGATGAAAATGACCCAACAAACTCGTCTCAAGTCCCTTATACTGAGAGTGTATATGGAGCCAATCATTGTGCTCAAACTATGGCAATATTTGATGGGCTAGGTGTATTGCACACAAATGAAGATGACATTTCTGAGGAACATAAAGAAGTTAAAGCATTGATGAGAGAACTATGGGCCAACTTCATAATTAGTGGGTAAGTTCATTAATTTCACATTTCAAAAAACAAGAGTGCTAGGAAATTTTTGAAACAATAGCCAAAGTGAAGTCTCATATACAATAAAATAGAAATAAAGAGGTTGGCCTATGCAGCCAGTTCGTAACAGGTGTTATACAAAACTAAGTATTTAGACTTGCTCCCTCGGAGCAACTTTACACTTTACAACTAACTTTTACCTCACTTTACACTCATAATTTTGATGGCAAATCTGCATCAATTCTGGCGTGGATAGGTCTTAATAAGTAAAATAACATTACCCTCCCTCTTTGGCAGTCGGGTAAAAAACAAGCAAATTAGTAAGTAGCTATTGCTGTTTTCTTTTACATTAAATTCGTAAGGTATATAAGTAGGTATTATTTCTTTCCATAAACTCTTTTATCACCATTTTCTTCCTGATTTATTAACGAATTGTATTTACTTAGTTGTCGTCATACCGGTCGACCATTTCATGATGTGATCACTTCTATCCAATAAGTAGGTATACGTTATATAGATATAAACTTACCTTCAGCACTCCAGTGCCGGCGGGGACTTCGTTGCCAGAATGGCCGCCGGTGGGCGCGGGCGGCGCGCCGCACATGTCGCTGGATCGCGCGCTGGAGCTGCGCGGCGCGCTACTGGAGCGGCGCGCGCGCTTCTGGGACGACATCTACCAGTGGCACTACCGCGCGCCGCAACCGCCGCCGCCGCCCGCAAGACATACTGAACTGTGAATAAGTAAATTGAAATAAAATACATTAATTCATTCATTATCAGCCTGTTGAAGTCCACTGATGGACATAAGCCTCTCCAGTTATTCGCCAAGTAGGGCAAACATATGGAGGTTATACCCATTATCGTCACGCTGGGCAGGCGGGTTAGCGATCGCAGGGCGCAGTTTCTCGCTCCGGTGACGCTGCTGCCCGTTATCGGTCTGTGATATTTACCTGCGCCTTCTATTGTGATGGCTAGTAGTGTGGAATTGGGCATTCTAGATCATTTGTCGTTCGTTTCAGCCAGCTGAAACTCACTCCACATGATCTAGAATGCCCAATTCCACATTATGAATGATCGAAGCTAATTTTGAGTGCTTCAGAAAATAGTGCAATAATCTAACTAACTTATTTGTTATCGTTTTTATACCGAATAAATAGTTCCCACCAATATCAACTCGTTGGTTGCGTCATGCATGTGTAAGCGCGCCGGACATACGAGCAGTGCTGCTGACATTGCGACAAAAGTACCTATTGTTTGTGCCTCTTGCACTCGTTTCTGATGTTTTATAATATTCAATATTTTAACATACAATTTGTACAAAAATAGTCTATTGCTAAATGCATGCGAAATACGTAAGTATTTGATTTTTTACTCAAAGTGAGCGCCTCAATAAGTGTGAAACTTAGGTAATAAATTCGGTAGATCTTTTATACTTTATCTAGCAAAATATATTTAATTAATCAATAATCTGATTGTATGGTTTAAAAGGGTAATCTATATAAATGCAATCACAGCTAGCATTCCTACGTAAATAATTCAAGCGTACCTACTATCAATCATTTAATTTTTGGTTAAACTGGTTTTAGTAAGTTGTAATGTTGTTAAATGCCCACCAAAAAGTTGTATTAAATGCTGTTTATTATAAAATATAAATAATGTTTACTAAATATGTTTAATAATAGTGATTAAAATGAGATATGAATAGAAATGTCTAAAATAGTTGTTTTAATAATAATAACAAAGTAATTTCTATAAATTAAATAAATGTGGAAAAATACCAAATTAATAAAAGTAGGTCAAATTAAATATGACGTGCTATGAATCCACGTGCAAGTTGTAAATCTGCATGGTAGCAATTTTCGCGCGCGGTGCAGTAGGGCTGATACAAATCTTTTGAACGAAGGCGGCGCGGACATAGATTGAAACTTGGTAACTTCGATTCGTGAGAGCTATAAATATATAACCTGTTACTATTTTTCTTCATTGCAGATGATTTCAATATGTCTATTTTTGGTCTCCGTATGTAAATAACATGGTATAGATCGTTTTCACGCGAAGATTTTAGTATCTAGTAGACGAAAAGATGTTATATTCTAAAAATATTTTGCTAATCAAATTATTACTAAATTTAAGTTTGTTTAAGCTCGGACTAAAAACGCTGAGCTCATAATGTAACTACATAGTTACCGCATAGTAACTATCCCATATTCCTTGCATGATCCATACTTTAACAACCCTATGAAATTTAGCGAATTCGACATTATTCGCGTTATAAAATGAGCGTCCCGGTGATTGTCGCCACATTACCGTGCTACTTAAGTGACTAGTGTGCTCAGTGTGCTCATCAGTGCTCCAGAATATCTGCTCTCCAGAATCCCTGCTCTCCAGAAACTCTGCTCTCCTGAATCCTTGCTCTCACCAAGGTAAAATTATGTAAGTTTTTTTATTAATTTTCTTTGTTTAATTTTTGTTGTAGGTAACTGTTTGCGTGACCACCAAGTTTTTCGTGTAGCAGATCATCATCCATCAGCCTACCTTTGGCTGGTGTGCAGTGGGTTGTGTGACTGTTAAGCATTATTTGTTAGATGTCTCATTGAAAAGTTGATGAGACTTTGAATACTATGTAGAAATTCTTTTATGTTCGCAGGTCTGACTCGGAGATTGAATCCGTGTTTGGAGAGGGTTCCGCTGCCCCCAGTTCGCGTAAATATACGAAAAAGGGGAAGACGCTAACCACATCAAGGTACGTACAGTGCATTCATATTCATTCACCAACATCGTATTGACAAGCTCGAAGGCGGTTTTGTTGCAGCCCTGCCTAAGGCAGCGAATTGTGGGTTCGATTCCCAACTGGGACAAACATTAATGTGATGAACATTTTGCGTTTGTTACATGCCTGCTGATTTAGAATTCTTTAACACAAGTACCTACTTAAGTAACTTAACAATAATAAATGTATGATATTTTTTCCTATTTATTTTTAGATTATAAGTAATGATCCTTGGTGCTACAACTGATGACAGCTGACATTTAATGCTCATAATAATTTAATTTACAGATCCGACTCCGATTGTGAAGTTGCGCTGCCGCTACCGAAAAAGAAACGTGCTTCTAAATCGCAGTAAGTGAATGTTACAATGATTATCAGTATGAGTGTACTTATAATGTGTATGTGACTGTACCTATAATGTTGATTGTAATCTGAAAAATCAGTAAGAGGTTCGTCTGATGATATGTGTGAGTGTGTGTGCACGTTGATTGAACTCTAAAATCATGGTACAGTAGAACGCCGATTATCCGAACGCCGATTAACCGAATCGCCAATTATCCGAATCGGACCTAAGCTTAATATAAAAAATTAAAACCAAGTAATTTTTGTTTTGTATTGTTGTAACAAGTCGAAACACGCTCGAGTCCAGATATATTTCAACTGTTATGGTTGAAAGCTAGATGCAAGATACTATTTTACTGTTCTCATATTTTTTTTTCGCTACTACATACATATGTACCTCTATTATTGTTGTGAATTTTTACACTTTGTATTTTTGATAAGGTCTGATGGGGTTGCAACTTTATCTGATCGAGATGTTCAAGTGAGCGTTATTGTAGAACTGTGTTTGTTAAACAGTTCGTTTTTTTATTACCAGTCTATGTCCGATTATCCGAATTTTCGATTATCCGAATCGACCTCGGTCCCAATTAATTCGGATAATCGGTGTTCTACTGTATGTGGTTAGTTCAGTAAGATGCGTGTGAATGTACCTACTCTTATTTTAATTGATTAATATTTTGTCTTTAGAAGCTCTATTTTACTAATGAAGATGAATGATATCAATAGGCTACAACACTTTATCATAGCGCATTGACAGTAAAAAATAATATTGTTATGTTTCAGAGCTCCGTCAAAGAGATCGAAAGATCTGTTCGGACTGGTGTCCGACGAGGACGAGGCACTAGCGGTAGAGAACTCCCAACGCCGGGGTTCCGCAGCTCACCCGTCGCTGGACAGCAGCCTAACGACAAAGGTGGCCAACGGGTCAGTGCGGCGCTCCGCCCCGCTCACCGGCGCCTACTACGTGGAGGTGCGTGCCTACACCACCAGCGACGCACTCAAGGCGTCGCCCGTCGACCGCTACAAGAAGGCGCTGCTCACCGCTAAGGTACAGCTGGACACCGGCACTTCAGAGTGGGGACATCTTCAAAAGTTTACGAAGAGTGTGCAAAAACTATTTCAAGATAGAGAGCCAATATTCTATAGTAATAGAGTTAATTTTAAATAATTTTAAACGTTTGAATACATTTATTATAATACAAGTATATTAGGTCATTTTAAATATTAATTAATAATTACGTTATTGTTACTAGTGCGGTCTGCCAGTTCTCTTCGCTGGAACTTGGCTGACACGCTCTCGCGTGTCTTGATTTAACACCATGCCTTTCTGTACCGCTTGTTCGGCACGCGTTGATAATACGCATTGGGTAGGGCATTTGCGTAGTAACGCGCACAAGAACAAATGTACAGCTCCGGTAGAGGACGGAGTGGTCACCATCTCCTCTGCGTTCAGAGGTCGTATCGCTTCGTATAGGATACTAGCGAATGAGGGAAATGAGTTGACTTTACTCGAGGTATTCTTAAACAGTATACGTACTAAATTGCTTGGTCTTATAGAAAAATCGTTAAAGCAATACATTAGCATAAAAATGAATCTAGAGTATTTTGGCAATTTTATATTGCTAAAAAGCGATACACAAGATGTAAAATCATTTGCGACTAAAAATATGATTATACATCGTAACTTTGATTACGACCAGATATTTGACAACATCGTTAGTATATTATGTAAAAAAGTGGAAGAGTTTCAGGATCGTGACAGCGGTTGGGGATTTTTAAGTAACATACATGTTGAAGTTAATATTAACAAGTTTGATCCGTTAAGTGGGGCAGGTTCAACGTATGTGGACTTACCGCTTTATTTAAAAAGGAAAAAAGCATGTATTAACGTTAGAAACGACGACAACTTTTGTTTTTTGTGGAGCGTTGTCGCAGCCCTTTGCCCAGCAAAACGCAATAGTGTTCGTACAGCTTCGTATCCTCATTTTCGAGAAGTGTTAAATATTAAAGATTTAAACTTTCCTGTCACTTTGAAAGATATTAAAACATTTGAAAATAATAATAAATTTCTGAGCATTAACGTATACTCCGTAAAGAATAAGCGCATTGTGGGACCCATTTATAGATCAGAATTCAAAAGAAAAACTAGGATTAATTTATTGTTATTGGAAAATGGTAACAAATCTCACTACGTGTTAATAAAAAATTTATCACGTCTTGTGCGAGCTCAAATAACAAAGCATCATAATAAGATTTATTTTTGTGATGATTGTTTACTTTTCTTTTCGTCAGAACAAAAACTTGATAATCACGTTTGTAGTGGTGTGACCACTGTTCTGCCAGAAAAAGGCAGCTATCTTCATTTTAAAAATTTTAATCGTAAACAAGACATACCGTTTGTGGTGTATGCTGATTTTGAAACTCTTCTTAAACCAATAGCTACTTGCGAACCGAGCCCCTCTTGTAGTTTTACTGTAAATCAGAAACAACACATTCCAGCCGCTTTTGCTTACAACATAGTGTGCTCGTTTGACAGCAATCTTAATCGTTTTGTTTCGTACCGCGGACGGGACTGTGTTCAGAAATTTCTTGAAAGCCTTTACAAAGATATAGAACACATTTATGACATTTTGGGTATTGAGGTGCGAATGATATTTGATGATAACGATGCTGAATCTCATGCAAATAGTGTTGCCCAAATTCAGTCTTGGTCTTGCAGTCTTGGTCTTGTTCTTGCGTTTTTGCAAGACCAAGACCAAGAACAAGACCGCGTATTTTGAGCAAGACCAAGACCAAGACTGACCGTGCAAGACTTGAGCAAGAACAAGACCTAGCCTGCAAGACTCTTGCGTCTTGCAGCTAGGACTTAGCGCTATTTCACTGAGTAGTTAGGTGTATAGGTAGGTACGCTTAGGAATTCTATGAGACGCAAAAAACTGTATCAAAGAATATGAAAAACTGGACCTATGCGCATTACGACTAATACCATAAACATAGCGAATAAAAAAATATATATTAAAATCAAACTGAGTGCATGCATAGTTATGTTTTAACCATCGGCACTTTGATAATGCGGCATCAAAGGTTTTGTACTTACTTCTCAAAGAAATTTGCCGCTTTTCGGAAGTACATGGTTATGATACACGCGCCGGCGGCTTCTTTTGAAATCTTAAACAATCGTTGCCGCCACGCCGAAATCATAACATTTGACACTACATATTTGATTGCCGCCATAGGGCGTAGGTATACTCATGCAAAATAATTTCGAATTTTAAGAGTACCTACAGGTGTTCCAAAAAATAAGTAAGTTTCAGAGTGCTTAGAATGAAAATGAATACATTATACTAATCACGCAAGTAGTACTAAGATTAGGATAAAATGGTAAGGATAGGTAGTAGATGTCATATTAATTCATTCTAGTAAGTATATCGCGTGTAAAAAGACCCTTAACGAAGCCGTGAACTACATGTTCTCCTGGTCATGACGAACATCGTTAGTTCTAGAAAAATACCTGGGAAATGTATGGTTACCGAGATATTGACCTTCAAAGTTAAAAAAAAAATTACGTTTTTCATATTAACGCTTTTAAAACGTAATTACTAACATTTCTTCTAAAGAAACCATATCCCAATTTAGAATATTTCTCAGCAAATAAGGCCATTCAAATCACGGCCCGCAATGTACATCGCACGCGCACACACAGTCACTATCCCTTGTAGCGACAGCAGCGCACGCACACGCGGCGCGCGTCAGATGTTCGCGCGAGGTCAACGACACAAAGGGCGCGAGCGGAAAACCCAGCTGATAGCTCGACTCGACCCTGTTACCTTACCTAGGTAGGTACATTGCTTAGGGTACTTTTGACGTAGGTGTAAGTAAGTATGTGGCTACTCTTACGTGTTCGTTGAAATAAGAAGCACACAGTTCTGAAAAGAACTATTTCACTCTTTCGTGTGTTTCACTGATGGTGGCTCTGAAAAGAGCCGTGGTTACTCTTCCGTGTGTTTCAATGAAGTGGCTCCGAAAAGAACCGTTGTCACTCTACGTGTGTTCAATGGATGGTGGCTCTGAAAAGAGCCGTTTTCTACACTGCTGGACACCGAGCACTGCACGCACACCGCACAGCTGATCGACGCGCCGCGTAAAACAACACACGACGCCAACGAAGACGCACGCATGCGCGAGCCCAAGTAGTCGCGTCGTGTGCCTCGCAGTTCGAAGACGCGCGCATGCGCGAGCCCAAGTCGTCGCGTCATGTGCCTCGCAGTTCCTCTCGTGCGCACTGCGCGCCTCGCCGCTCGCTGCCGGAATGAGAGCAAGAGCGCGCGCGCCAATTTCATTCATCATGACTGCGCTGCGCGAAAGCCGCGACCGTCTGGCGCCATCGTGCGTGCGAGCGAGACGGATACATCCTGCATCCCTTTCCCCCTACACGTGCCACATTTAGTATTGTTACCTAATCTGTTTGTTTTCTGTATCATTTATTTACCTTCTGATCGGAGTTTTACTTCTGCCTCAAGAACCTTCAAGAAGAAATTACCAGCTACTGGAAGAGAATAGCAGACCACTCTGCTCCCCTACTGGCAACTAGGCACCCTCTGCCTACCACTTGCTAAAAGTACATAAGTCAATGGCCAATTACAACAATCATCTCATTTCCATAATTTTATCGACATACGGAATGCATTACCTACCGTAATCTCAGTTGGGGATCTTGATCTCAGATCGTGTTAGGGGCTCCTGGGGGCTTGAAAATACTGCGTTCATTGATTTATTTTCGATGGAGAAAAGATAAATACCTACCTACCTAATTGTACATGTTAGTTTGTATCATGCATGATGTCCACTCGAGATCGAATTTCCGCCAATCGGTGCTGCTAATCTCGTAGGAGACTAGCCTGTCAAGTACGCACAGTTGTAATCCGATTCGAATCATATCATTCCGACCGGAGCATCGGATAGAGATCGGTCGCATGTCTTAACGTGGTTTCCGATGCACTGGGGTGTAAAACCGGCACTACCCTGGCTCCGGAGCTGCTACTAACTAATTTCTTTAATAAAAAGAAATACCTACCTATGAACAACTTTAGAAACAACCTGGAATTCGAACCCGGGACTTTTCGATTGACGGGTGACACCTGCGACCAATAAACAGACCAATGAATCGATCTTATTGGGCACCTAGAGCAGGTAGCGAAAACTTGCATTTAATTTCAGTCGTGTTGCAATTCAGGTAGAATTTGCTCGTATTAACTTTTCTGCAGGATTGCATGATATTTAATTGACGATTTTCAAATTCAGTTATTTATTATTAAAAGATGGTATAATATGTAACTTTTTTTCTTCATACAAATAGCGCATTCCAAGCGCCTGAGGGAATTCTACCATTTTCCTTATTCGGATTCAAGGACGAAATTAGAGTTTCACAATCAGAAGAGCATTTCTAATAGTCAAAATGTAAGTAGGTACTTGTTGACTACCAAGTACATAAAACAATACATAAGTAAACTCTTAGAAAAGCCAGAAATTATTAAAATGATACTTTACGTAGGGCCCTTCTTACGTACCTAATTGTTAGGTAATTGAGACGTATTGAAATTGAATTATGTTTGAAGAGACTACTTATGTTTAAAAACATGTTTAATTTTACCCCGAGTAGGTATCTACCTACGACATAATCAGTAAAACATAAAATACCTGTGAAAAAATACGATAATTTCTATTGCCGACATTGCCGTGGGTGGTGGTGTTGCCATTAGAGCATTCAAATAAATAACTTTTATTATTTAAAGTAATAATTTTATCAAGACAATAAAATGTATCATTTATTTCATAATTGGGTGTAAGTTAGCTAGCTAACCAAGTTTTTACGTAAGTAGGTACATTTGCAGCGTATAAGTAAATTATGGGCGGTTATTAACCTGGTTATTGGTATCAGAACCTAATGATAAATTGTTGAATGCAACACATTAGCGATGAATAATACTAGAAAAACAACAACTCCAATCATTAGGTGGTAACTTCTGTAACCTTAAACGCTCAGACTCCATAAAATTTAGGTACCTACTTATAGCAAAAATGTTAAATGAGTGAGAATTATTACATTGCCTTAGCAACTTTCAATAACGTGTATTATTGATGCAGATTTGTTAACTAGTTTAATTTGATTTTTAGGTGAATTACTTATTAGGTATTTTAAATAAATTTTATTAATTAAAATTATTACTAGTTAAGTAACTAGGTACTGTACAGTATATCCATTTAACTAATCGCTAATCTGATTTTGTAATTTACCGCAAGCAAAACAAAATTATGTAACCTAGTTTATAAAATGGCAACATTCGGCGCGCGCGGCGACTCAAAAGGATTTCTGCGCTTCCGCGGAAGTTAGGTACCTAATTTTTCAGTTCGGTTCTAAACAACATCGAATGCGTTTTGATTTCGGATAATTTCGCCTCGTTGTGTATTTTTCTTTTGTGTTGAGTTGAGTGTTATTTGTTGTGTTGTGCTGTGGTCAGTGACTAGTGTCGAAGGTGCCATTCCATGCATACAGCGCTTGCGAGTACGTTAACATGGTGTAGGTACGGTATGGCCATACATGGAAAAGTGCTTCTGAGGCACTGCGGCTGTATTCATCGTTCGTTCCACTTGGTACCAGAACGATGGAGCTCCGCCATACATTGTGAGACCCGGCCGTGAGCAATGGCTTGGCAACCAGTAGATCGGGCGGTTTAGGCCCCATACGTAACCCGCGCGTTCGATAGACTTGACTAACTTGGATTTCATTTTGTGGGGCTTCGTCAAGGACCTTTATGAAGGTTTTCGACCGCCCACTCGCTCATGGAGGGTCGCCAGTTCGAGCCACATCTTGTCCGCTTGGAGAGACCTACACTAGAAGACAACGAGTACTAGGTAAGTACTTAGACCTCATTTAAGGAGACGCGACACTACAGTCAACACGAGCTGCGATTTATGGCGAAGTATGGAAGCATAACAAATGCCAGTGACGTCGCCTATTGCGTCATGTCGTTTGTCTTAAAACCTGTGATTTCATACATTCAAAATAAGTATTTTTATGTGTAAAATAAGTGTAAAATAAGGGTACAATAGGTAGTTTAAACTTATTATTGTAGTTCTCATAAATTTCTATCGCACGAGCGCGCGTTCGCGTAGGTATCTAGCGAAAGAGCGGAGACATGCCGCGCGCCGGCGACCGCGCCGCGAGACATAGGTACCTACGCGCTGTACATTGCGTGGTCTTGAAAACAGCTGTTTTTTTACTCATAAAAACCAAAATCATTTCCCTGTCAAAATATTTGAAAATAGTACTCAGCTATAGGAACAGAATGCGTAGTTTCAGGCTTCGTTAAGGGTTTTTAAACTAATTACTTAGGTACTATTATTGTACATTTGTACATATTTTATCATAGGAAATGTTTATTAAGAAACAGTTACTTCCATGGAAAACGACATATAGGTCAGTTGATTTTTCGAATTTCTTATCAAATCTTCAGTTATTTATTAATCTGCTTGATCTTTACTATGGCTATGTTAATTCAAGCTCACAATGTTCCAATTCTAATACGTTTTTCTAAGATTTAAAGTAAACTTTAATAAATAGTAATAGACTAATAAGTAATTGCAAGACTTGCAAGACTCTTGCTGCAAGACCAAGACCAAGACCAAGACTGGGAGCGCAAGACCAAGACCAAGACCAAGACCAGGTGTATTGGCGCAAGACCAAGACCAAGACTGGCTAAGTCTCGTCTTGTTCTTGCATTTGGGCAACACTACATGCAAAAGCTGAAGTGTGTCACATTTGCAATAATATACTTCTGTTCGATAAAGTAAGGGACCACTGTCACTTGACAGGCCGCTACCGAGGCGCTGCTCACCAATACTGTAATTTACAGTACAGCCTACCCAAATTGGTTCCTGTCTTTTTTCATAATCTGGCTGGCTATGATTGTCATCTGTTCATTAAAGAGTTGGCTGAAAGTTCGGGTCCCATAAAAGTAATACCGAAGAACAAAGAGAATTACATTTCTTTTACAAAATTTTTAAAAATGTCGGATGGTAAATTTGTCCAAATAAGATTCGTAGATTCTTTTAAGTTTTTAGGGACAAGCTTAGAAAAATTGGGAAACGGTCTACACAAAACAGATTTCGCTCACTTAAAACATTGTTTTACTGATGAAAGCCAATTTGAATTATTAACCCGTAAGGGCGTGTATCCTTATGATCACATGAAATCTTGGAGATCGTATTCTGAGAAACGTCTGCCTTCTAAGGAAAGTTTTTATAATACTTTGATCGACGAAGGGATAAGCGATGAAGATTACATGCATGCGAAATTGGTCTGGAAAACCTTTAACATTTCTAATTTGGGAGAATATACTGATCTTTATCTTAAAACCGATGTTTATTTGTTGACAGATATATTTGAAAATTTTAGAGCTGTTTGTAAAAAAAATTATCATTTAGATCCGGCTTTTTACTTAACTGCTCCGAGTTTATCATTTGACGCAATGTTATTAAAAACGGGCGTAGAGTTAGAGCTACTGTCCGACTTAGAAATTATACGCCTCGTGCAGAAAGGTGTGCGGGGTGGAATTTGTCTTTGTTCTACCAGACTAGCTAGGGCGAACAACTTTTACATGGAAAACTATGATGGAACTAAACCGGATACTTTTCTCATATATATTGACTGTAATAATCTATATGGTTACAGCATGTGCCAGTCATTGCCAGTAGCCAATTTTAAATTTCTGGAACAAGACGATATTGATAGACTAGATATTATGGACATTTCAGACGATGCAGAATACGGATTTAT
Organism: Conogethes punctiferalis; assembly: GCA_031163375.1. Lineage (NCBI taxonomy): Eukaryota > Metazoa > Arthropoda > Insecta > Lepidoptera > Crambidae > Conogethes > Conogethes punctiferalis. The sequence goes on from CM062078.1 coordinate 14,306,317, forward strand.
ACTTGAAGTTGATTTGTTTTACCCCGAAGAGTTGCATTGTACTCATAACGACTATCCATTTTGCGCGGAGAAGTTTATACCTCCAGGAGGTAAAACTTCCAAATTAGTGCCAAATTTATACTCGAAATACAATTATGTAATCCACTACGTTCATTTGAAAACTTGTTTAAATCATGGTCTTATTTTGAAAAAAATACATCGAGTAGTTACATTTAAGCAAAGTAAATTTTTAGCGGAATATATTAATCTTAATACCGAATTGAGAAAGAAAGCAGTAACACCTTTTCAACAGGACTTATTTAAACTCATGAATAATTCTGTCTTTGGGAAAACTTTAGAAGATACTGAGCGTAGAGTAAACATCAAATTAGTGAATCAATGGCAAGACGATACCAATCGAACCAATCGATCTATCTCTGCGGCAAAGTTAATTTCACGACCAAATTTTCACAGTGCTACCATTTTTACTGAAAATTTAGTAGCCGTTCAAATGAAACCGGAAAGAATTATTCTAGACAAACCCATTTACGTAGGCTTTGCCGTTTTAGAGCTTTCTAAAAGTCATATGTACCAGTTTCATTACTCTGTAATAAAGCCTCACTACGGACACAGAGTGCAGTTATGTTATACGGACACTGACAGTTTTATTTATGAAATACAGACAAAAGATGTATACAGGGATATAAAACAATATTTCTTGCGTTATTTCGACACAAGTAATTACTCTTTGCAAAACCAGCACGGTCTTCCGATTATAAACAAGAAGGTACCGGGTCTGTTCAAAGACGAACTTGGCGGACGTATTATGACTGAATTTGTAGGGCTAAGATCAAAATTGTACTGCATCAAAACTGAATCTGATGTTATCAAAAAGGCAAAAGGTATTAAAAAGAATGTTATCAAACATTTGAAGGTATCCGATTATGGTGATGTATTACTTAATGATAAATTAGTGCGCCGAAAAAATATTCTATTTAAATGTATTAAACATAATATTTTTACCCAGACAGTTAATAAAATTGCTTTGTCAAATGCTGATGACAAACGTTTTATAATGCATGATAAAATTTCCACTAAGGCATGGGGTCATAGTTCCTTATTGTAATAAGTGCTTTACCTTATGCTGTAATAAATATTATTGTTACTGTAACTGTAAATTGTACTTAGTTAGTTTTATGTTATAAGATATAAATAAATATATATCATATTTAACACAAAACTTATGGTTTTATTTAAAACACATAAAAATTATTATAACACATAACCTAATTTTCATCATCATCATCGTCAGCCTATCGCAGTCCACTGCTGGACATAGGCCTCTCCAGTTGCTCGCCACCTAGGACAAACATCAGGAGGATATACCCATAATCGCCACGCTGGGCAGGCGGGTTGGCGATCGCAGGGCGTAGCTTCTCGCTCCGGTGACGCTGCTGCCCGTCATCGGTCTGTGGTATCTAAGCCTTCAATTGTGATGGTTATACCGCCACCAGTCGGTTGCCAGCGCCTCGTTTGTTATTCGGCAGGATGCACCACGGGCAGGTGAGGTTGGCTTGGAGTGGAAAGATGATAGACCGCTCCCTTACATCCCATCAACCTAATTTTACGCAATAATAAAATTTGCGCTGATACAAAGCATTCGTTCTTTTTGCAGATTCATCGATTTTGCAATAAAGTAGGTCATCCCCGCCACTAATCATATTCAACATTGGCACTAGAGCTCATTCGTTTCATATTTTTCAACACGTTCGGACAAGCGTCAGATTAAATTACAATGTAAGTATACAATATTTCTAAGAATTTGTCATTGGTATATTATTGTATTTTAATACAAGCACTAAGGCTTCCTTCAGATTGACGTTTAACCGCCATCAAACCGCCGTCAAACCGCTACCCCTGTTCACACTACGAACGCGGCGGGGCGCGGCGTTCAAACTGCGGTTTGGCGGTTGATCCGCACATTATCGGCGGCGGCGGCCGCGTTTTGACATCGGCGGGCTAGGGCTGCTCTATAGTCAAATTGTGAATATCGATGAAAGTAGAAGACAAATGCCCATCGCGAATCTTACATATGCAAAGTAAGCGTATCTGCACTACGTAGTGTCACTAGGAAAATAACTTAGTGCCGACGTAAGTTCTTTAGTGTAGGTACTCTCGTAATTAATGGTTCACAATTGGTGGGCAGCAATACTATCCATATTTTGGGTAAAATTTTCAACTACTAAATATTTTTAGCTAGAAGATATACTCTACCACAAGTCAATGTCGCAAAATTTCAAATTCATTAATTCTAAAGAGGTTTGCTCTTGTCGGGTGAGCAATATCCACCACTCCCTGAACTCCGCCAGTGCCTTCAAATCCCATTACATAAAACAGTACTCGAAGGTAATATAGAATAGGAAAGAAAGGATGAGAGAGGCCACGACGACCATTACACAACAGCTAAGGAGAAAGTTATTTAACTATTTCCTAAGTGATAATAATGGCCCGTTTGCACTATAAAAAAAATTACCTTTCTTTACTCTTTGTCGAAATATTTTCTCAAGAAACTATCCATTTCCATTTAAAATTATTTTACTTTTCAGCTTATTATATTTAGATATTATCGAAACTTTAATAGCACTATACCTCCATCACTAGCTAGTGACATTTCTTCTTCTGTTTTATAGAACGTAACTTTACACGGTTAAAATAAAATATGAAACAAATTTATTTGAATTTATAAATTATGGTGGAAAATATAAGTACACAATGAGGCCACACTAATAATTATTTAGAAATGGTCATTAAACTATGGATACATTTTTAGTTAGCATTTTTCTATACCAAAAATCAAACATTATTTTCTATGAAATACGAAATAATGGAAATCTGAACATGATTAATTCATGAATACTTATACGGTACTTATGTGGTATCCATATTCAAACTGTGTTTCTTATTACACATCTTTTATTGTGTTCTCATAAACTTATTTGTTAGCGAAAATCCCCAATTGAACCGGTATCGACCCTGTGAGATTTGTTTGTGTGCGTGTCGACGATAGCACCGACATGACTGATGTGTGCTTCTCTAATTGAAAGTACCAGGAGTGCATATCACATAGGAAGTTTAAATTATTCAATTTCTAAACAAGAAGCATTGTAATATTTGATAAGAATTTCTTTAAGTACCTATTGTGGGAACGAAAACTCCCATTAGATCTACCGTAAAAACAGTAGTAGAACAACATAATCTATACTTATAATAAATCTGTAGAGCAGTCAATTCTGTACATTGTATATATTTTCAAATTAACTATCAGGGGATGATTAGTGATCGATACTGATGCCAAAAATGCAATCAGTAAAATTTTTGTCTGTCTGTCTGTCTGTCTGTATGTTAGTTATAGAAACAAAACCTACTCAACGGATTTTAACGAAACTTGGTACAATTATTCTTCATACTCCTGGGCAGGTTATAGGGTACTTTTCATCACGCTACTATCAATAGGAGCAGAGCAGTGAAGGGAAATGTTAGGAAAACCGGAGAATTTTTTGGAACGCGCATCACTCATAAACTACTGCATGAAATTGAATACTGTTTTCACCAATGTATTGCTAGAGGTTTAACTTAAAACTTAGGCACTATGTATAGATAGGTATTTTATGGAAGTCCGTTATTTTTCAAACCCGATATCCACGCGTGCGACGCCGCTGGCACAGCTAGTACAACATAATTTTAGTATGAAGTAAGTAAATACAATAATTCTTTATTTTCGCAACGCGCTTCAAAAATGGTTACGTTCTGTTAGTAGATACGTAATTGTTTTATTTTTAGTGTTGTTACAATTTAATCGTTACGCTAATGGATCATAATGATTAATCGATATGTAAATAGTACAAATTGTAATCAGCATTGGACACCAGAAAGTTAAACGATCACTAGGAATCGTTTATAATTTGCTGTTCGCTTTAGACAATTGTGACAACTGTATTAAATGTGAGTTTATGAAATTTATTTCTTAAATGAAGATGTTATTATAGATAAAAATACGATAATATTATAATATAATCAAAACTTAACTTTTGTAATAATATTTGAAGTTTGTAGTCATCAATAAACTTCGCATTTGCAATCAATTTAGTACTCATGGCTCTCAAATAAGTTAAATTGTACTTCTTCTTAAGGTGACCAGAAAGTAATATAAAACAGTAAACAGTCGTGTATCCTATTCCCAAAAACAGAGTAACTAAAGTCACACATAAATTATCTTTAAAGCGATTATCGATGTTTAGATTGTAAATCATTTGGTACTTGAATCGATTTATTCTCACTAAAGAATCAACAATTACCTATAGCCGACCATCGATCTACAACACTACCAGCTGCCGAACCGCAAAACCGCGACCGCTAGTGTGAACACCTCGGCCGTTTTGCGGTTGATCGGCGGTCGATTTGCGGTCGCCGCCGGGCGGATCAACCGCTAGTGTGAACGAAAATAAACGCTAGTATGAACAGGCGCTAACAACTGTTTTACTTTTCAGATCATGGACAGCTCGAGTGATACTAACATCATGCTGTCTCAGTATACATATGATCCCTGGGAGGGGCTAACGCAAGCCTGTCAAGAAGGTATGGATAGACCTGAGATGTCCGAGCCTCACACCTCGCGGGAAAAGAAGGTTCGGCGGAGGGGCGAGGCAAAGAAGAAACGACCTAGTACAGCAAAGTCCTATGTTATCAGCAGGGAGCGCTCCAGAGGCATTCGGTTGATACAGATACGAGTGTGTGACCTGACCAGCGAGCCATCCCGTTTGATGGCGCAGGACCTGGACTATAGTGACAGTGAGGACAATGTGGTGCTAAAAGCGCAATACATAGTGACTGAACAAATTGACGAAATTATGGATATGACTGATACAGTGATAAGAAAAATATCAAAAAAGTTGTGTAATGATTGTCTTTAATTTTAGGTATATGTAATGTAATTTTAGGTATTTGTAGAGTGTATATTGTAATTAAAGAATAAAAGTATATGAATAAAAAAGGTTTATTATTTTATCACCTTTTAAGTAAGTATACATAGGTACGAATTAATTCTTACTTTAGGGTTCTTAAATTAAAGACAGTAATTCATTTTTACATAGTTTATTAAAAAATTATAGAGTCACTTTATTTTCAACACACCATTTCTTTATACATACTACATTTTTTAATGCACAAATATTTTTATGATAACAACAATTATATAACGTTGTGTTATTTGAACAATAAATATTACAAAGCATATTTAGGTTAGGAGCACTTAAATTACTTATATCTAAATTACAATTTTCTTTACCAAATATATCTTGCACCCACTTAACTTTTTCTTCTCCTTTTACTATAATCTTTTTGTCGATTAAATATGGTTTTATAATTCTTCTAAATTCTCTGTAGTCTATATACCCTTCACTCCACCTATAGCCCCTGTTCTTTTCTATCCACCACACATGTTTACGTTCTTTCTCAGTTAGTGAAATATAAGGATATGGAGGCTTTATTAAAAACGTTTGAGTATATTCTAAACTAGCTATAGCAAACTCTTTTACAATAAACTCATTTAACTTGTTTTTAAATCCTTGTAAATCTACAACTATCGTATTGGTATTCATGATATTTTTCTTACAATGTTACTTAGAGGTTTATACTCGAATACACAATCGTTTAAAATCAAACAATATGCAGCCGTCTGGTCTGGTATTTCGGTGTCTGTTTCAAACTCAACTCTCACGTCGATAGAACCTTTCAATGATTCCTGCTGACGAGAACAGTCTATTACGAACAAAGGTGCGATTTTTTGGAATTCTTTAACACCCATCACAGGTTCAGGTCGGCGTCCGTGATAAGACTGTTGAAATCTAGCGTATTGCTCGTATAATAAATCAAATTTATGATCCGAAAAGTTTATATTCAATCCTTCATATGGATAATACGATGAATTTAAAAACACTTTTACATCCCGTATATCACAATGATCAAACTCAGCCATTGATGCACCAGCTTGTTGTTTTCTATTGGTCTGCAAAGCGATCACTACAAATCGTGGCTTCTCTATTTGCGATGAAGTTTTAATCGACCAGGTATGTTTGCGAGTTTTTGGCAGTAATGGATATTCGTACAAGTCCCAATTCCTAAAGGCTACTGTAATAGCTCGATCTTTTTCTAAATATTTTAGTAAATTTATTCTTTCACGATCAGACACTTTAACATGAGGAACACGCCAAACGATTTTATGGATTACTATATCCTCCATGACTTCTCCAGCCTTTAGTTGTACTGCGTTGAGGTTTGTATTACTTCTCAATAGTACTAATTCATGTTTACAGTTTATTAATATTTTTTCATAGTCCTCAGCAAATCCTAATATTTGATTAAGTGGTACCGAAGCGGAGAATACACCATTACGCAATTCATTTGTGCCTGTGGTCGACCAGCCCCAAGCATGAGCGCGTTTTGATTCGCTTTCATTTAACGATAAATAAGATTTTATTGTTGTGGTAATACCTGCATTCTTAATTTTATCAATCTCTATTCCATTTAATTCATATCGAATGTCTTGAAATAAAAACATTAATGGATTATTCACAAAATGCACACCCGATACTTTTTGCTTAGTAGTGCTATCAAAGATGTTGACTTTGCCCTCGATGTACAAAGTGCTGAGTGCAGGCAACACGTACAAGTCTTGCTGATTAATAGGGATTCGTATTTCATCATTCTTGTTGAAACTTGTCACGTATGGTTTATACGAGTGATATTCGAAACTTTCGATACTGTTATCATAAGATGTGTTTTGTGATATATTTAGCATGTTTATTTTAACAAACCGATTAATTTTAAAAAATCCTTATTGCTTTTGGTTAACTTTTTTGTAAGATTTTTTTTCGACTTAGCAGTTGTTGTACTATGAGATGTTCTTTTAGAACTGATTCGAACACAAGATGTGGATGGGTTTTTATTGAAATTTATCATTTTTTTCTAAAGTGTAAGTACAATTGAACTTCTTCACCCCGTAAATTGATTTGCTTATTATCAGCGTCTAACAACCTTATATTGATTGCACTAATTGTGTTTTGGTTTACTGGAAAATATATGAGGTTTTTAGGAATTTCAACAATTCGATATCCAGGAGGTACGTTGGGCACAAATTCATAAATAATATGACTTGGTCTGCCGTTCACAAATGATCCGCTTACCACATCACATTCGATGCGCACAATGGGTGTTGATAAAATACTCACGGGATAATGAGATTCGCTACTTATATTGGCTTTTATCGTCTCACTTCCGAAACCTAAAATTTTACCAAGCGAGCAATCTTTACCGAAGTGAACATCTTTAGAGCAACATATGTTCGTTTTTAGTGTATTATTATTACATGTTAATAACAGCACTGAATCTTTAATGTTATTTTTTAAGTAATCACAAATATCTTTAAGTTCATATGAACCTTCAGGGATTTCAACCATTTCATCTTTCCCATAATAAAACTTATTATTTCTTTCATCTATATTAGGAATAGAATTAAATGTTGAAAAACACAGGAGACCACACTCATACTCGCCACATAGCTCTATCGTTGGCGAATAGTTTGTAGTTAAAGACGCTCCAACTCCAGTTATCGACACAGTGAAAGACATTTTTGTACTGATAACTATTTTTATTTCTATGTTTATTTAAATGATTTTATTTTTCCAATAGTTGTGTAAAAATTGCAAACAAAGATGACCACAATTCACAGTACCAAATGTTTGATGTTGTACATAGTTGTAACGTATTACACATTTTTTCAAATATGTCATTAATTCTAACGGTGGTTTTAAATTACCAAAACTATTGAAATATTCGCAACTGGCATTCTGTTTGATGTAAGCTACCCAATGAGTTCCAGGATTATCTGAACTGTCTAAATTCAAAATTGCGCATTCTACCGGCTTGGGTCGAGATGGTAACGTATCTCTCATGAAAACACCCCGGAAAAATGGTATATCTTTAGCGTGTTTCAATATGTCTAAATTAGTTAGGGCACGATTAGGTAGCTTCTTCTTTAGTTTTTTGATGGATTCAAATATAAACCAGCTCCTTTTTTGTATGGTTTAATGAATAATCCTTTTCCGAGAGCAATTGATTCCATCATTTTATTATGTCGTTCTGACTCTTGCAAACTTTTTTGAGCAGCTTTAGAATCATTTACAGCCTTTGCTATACCAGCTGCCCCTCCAGCAAGTGAACCTAAAGCTGACAGTCCTGCAAATATCGGGATGAGAGGTAGCAGGCCGCCACATTTTGGGATTGGAATGCAGCGCGGCATGTGTATCCCCTTTTTCTTAGTAAACGCCTTCTTTGCAGCTGCATATGCGTACTTGATTATTGTGCGGTTGTCCTTGGATTTAAGTTTCTTTAATTGAGAATGAATTTTTTTTACTTTTGACATGAATGACTTTGCACCAGCACCAGCTTTGAGTTTTGCTTTCATAGCATTTTTCACAATCCAAGCAGCCATCTTTTCTCGTCTTCCAGAATCTTTAGCTTTTAGCCTGTTTTTAGCCATGATTAAAAGTTGTTTATCTGCTCTTTGACGTACGCTCAAATCAGTGTTATTGTAGGCAATATCGTGATGCATACAAGCTTCGTCTAATTTATTAATACCTCGATCACCTCTATTTAACCGTTCTTGAAGCTTTGTTCCAGGTCCACAAAATTGGTAACCAGGTAAGTGTAACTCAAACGGTATCTTATTTATTAAATTATTGACAATACCACTTCCTTCTTTCATTTGTACAGACAAAGTGAGTGTTTTTGATTATAGGAGGATATTTATATTAAGTTATCAATTCACTCTTGTTGACCCAACTGTTATTTTCATCACTCAGACCTAACCATTTGACAAACAATCTGTTCCCCCTTCGTTTCAAAACTTTTTCTATCAGATAAAGGTCAGGAAATTGTGTGTGTTGTAGTTCGTATTCATAGAAAGATCCTAAAATTCGTTGTTTTTGTTTGTCTTCTAGCACGTAAGTCACTGGATACGTATGATTTACTTTGATGATACAAAATATTTCTGTCGACCAATTAGGTGTGTATCCTTTATAAAAGTCACCTTTGTACTTACTAATACGAACATGATCGCCAACATGAAACTTTTGTTTGATGCTTGGCCCTTGTCTATGTGTTTTGATAATATTTAACTTAACCACCATCTGGTTATTTTTATCCACATCAATAGGCTTATATTTTGTTATTCGATGAACTGTGTTATTGTACTTTTGAACTACTTGATCCCAATTTCCTTTAATCCACTGATATCGTCCACAAAGACTAAATAGTTTGTAAAGATGGTTTTTCAATGTTCTTATTGCTCTTTCTACTATCGAAGCTTTTTTCACTGAATACGTAGAATAGTGATTTACATTAAATTTGTTCATCAATTGTTTAAAAGAATCATTGTAAAACTCTTTTCCCAAATCAGTTTGCAAATTCTTAGGTCTTCTTGATGAATCATAAAATATTACTTGCATTGCACTGGTTACGCAATTTTTGGATTTCGATTTTAATGGATGAGTCCAAACGTATTTTGATAAAGCATCAATGACAACCAAAATGTATTTATATCCTTTATTATAACTGGAAAACTTTTGCATATCTATTAGATCAGCTTGCCATAAATCATCTAATCCCTTTAGGATAGTGCATCGACGAGGAAAGTTCCTTCTAGCTGCTTTGTGAAGTTCGTCTACTATGTTTTGTTTACTCATGATTGTTTGACTTTTTTATTTGTATCAAACGATCTACTTCAGACTTTATATAATACGACTTATGTAACAATTCTGAAGTGGATTTTTCAAAATTTTTGAGATAGACTTGTACTCGATCGTTCAATTTCTGCATTTCATCTCTTAGAATTTTGAGTTCTTTGTCTAAATATTCCTTATTTACTGCTTCATCGTCTGTTTTTGGAGATATGAGACCTTTCAATCTTGATGATTGGAAATCATAAACACCTGAATCTGATTTTACTAGTATGCCTTTCTCAGTATATTCTGATAACCGTAGGCGTTTGTGAACGTGATGACCAAATTTGTCTACATTCATTGTTTACGTCTTGCTCTCTGTATTTCAACTGCAGAGATTTTTAAATGTCTTTACTTTATATTTTTATATTTTATAATGCCGGCTTCATACAACTCTTCAATTATTGCAATAATCTCATTATCTAATCCGGTGTTTCCTGCATCTCGAGATGCAATCAATATTTGTAATCGTTCGACCAACTCATTTGGATCATCCCAATAAATATAATCAGTATTTTTCTTAACTTCTTTAGAGATGTCTATACCCTTTCCCTTAGTCAGGCTTTCTATGCTGCTTGTAACATTTTTTGAGAATTTGAACATGGGTCGTATTACGTTCGTATACTTAAAGCCTTTATTACTATTTATTGGCTTGGATGGATCATAATTGCGTCTATGCGCACTGGTATCCAATAATAATAACTTATAATTTTGTAAATCCTCTTCAGTGATTATATCTAAATTAGGTGTTCGATTATACAGTAATTCCTTCAGACCTGGAGTTTTCTTCATTCTTCGGGTTCCGATTTTAAGAGTACTTGAATCATCATAAACTCGAACATTTCCGAGCATTAGTTTTCCTCGCTCATTCCTAACGCCATAGGGAATATCTTGCATTGCTTCAGATGATGTAGACCATGAAGATTGATTTTTTATGCTTGGCGAAGACCGGAATGACTTGAAAGATTCCTTGCTGACATTCAGATCTTCATGAGGAGAAAAAGTGAGGGTTTTATGTATATCATTATCCCAATCATCTTCCGAAGTAGGTTCTTTATCATAAACATCTTCATATGAAGAATCAGACAAGTTATTGCTGTTGATTTTATTTTTTTTCGGTACTGGTATAGACTCAATATCTTCAGCCACATTTTCATAATGGTCTTTTTTTGCTAGTTGATTAAGGGGGCTGATTATAGGTTTGAATATTGTTTCCAAAGCCATATTACTAGAATTATTCATATCTTTTAACATCCGGACCTTCCTTTTTACAGCCTGCGCAGATTTAACGATTTGTTCTTTTAATTTTTTTTCCATATTTGATATAGATTCCACTCTGGTCAATATCACAACTGGAAGTGATCGTTAATGATCGTTCAATACTATATATGTATCAAATGCCATTCTGTAACATCCGTTGTTTCGTTCACAGTCTTTATTTATTACGACATATCCGTACGGTTTATGCCAAACCCGTGCACACATGTCTCTGAACTGAGACCATGACATGTCTGATCCAACATGCTCATTATAAACATGTCTTAAATTTACGTCATCTTGCTTGAATAATATTAATAAGTTCGCATTATCCCTCACAAGTTGTTTCGGTACTTTAGTGTAAGTCTGGTTAATATAAAAACAATCAATGTTTTTATGACGTCCCATAGCAAAGTAATCTCTAATATTGTTTTGGTTTTCACATGCTACATCGTCAAAAACAAAAATTGAGTTAGGTAGAGCTTCATGAGGGCTTATAATCTCATTATTATGATTATATTTGTTATAGGAAGTCCCCGCAACCACATTCATTACTTTTTCTAAAAACATATATTTGGGCTGATACAAAGATTTGGAATACACATAGAGGTTTTGAAAGCGCGGACCATCCTGGTGTAATAATAAACTAATCACTAAGTTGGTCTTGCCACAATTAGATGGCCCGCAAACGAGACATCTAAAAGAATTAGGCAAAAAACTTCCATGACGCTTTTGCTCAGATGATGACACAGGACAGATGCATTCCAGGTTTAACGATGTTTTTTGTTTAAGAAATTTCATCGTTTCGCGTTTTTAACTGTCACGTTCAGATGGTTACAACAAAATGGTTATTATATTTGTATGTCAATACATTTAAATGAATTTATCATCTTCAAACAGAACGTTAGTGGACGACGTCAAACAAGGTACCAGAGATCCACACTCGTGTGAGGTTGCTGATTAATTTGTGTGTTGTGGGCTATCTGAAAGTAGCTTCGCATGCGGTACTGGTGAGTAGTATGGCATTGGGTCTTTCTATATCATGTGGAGTGAGTTTCAGCTGGCTGAAACGAACGACAAATGATATAGAATGCATTCTATATCATTCTATATCATTCATAGTGTGGAATTGGGCATTCTAGATCATGTGGAGTGAGTTTCAGCTGGCTGAAACGAACGATACCGCCACCATTCGGTTGCTAGCGCCTCGTTTGTTATTCGGATATGCAGATCGGCAGGATGCACCACGGGCAGGTGAGGTTGGCTTGAAGGGAAAAGATGATAGGCCGCTCCCTTAGATCCCAAATACAACCCTTTTCAAATTTCTTTCGTTAATTTTTTACTAGATATCTGCGGCTTTGCACGCAATGGTAGTGCACACAAAAGGTGAAGGTACTCTCTGTTACATCACTCTCATAATCCGATAGGACAATACTTCGACATGACATGAGAGAGCCCAGGCATTGGAATATCGGCTAACGTGCTTTTCGATTATCAACATCCCAACTCCGTGTCATGATATCTAATATCTACAGAGAGAGCTATAATGATATTAATACAGCACTGACTTCCTCATCTTACGTAAATAAAAAGTGACAAAAACAATTAAAATTCGGAACGCATTCTTATTCATTAATTTGTGACTCCATTGCGTGGGGGCGCTCCGGTCGGGACAAACCCTTAATGAACGCCGGAGGACGCCGTCTAGACGGGAATGTCCGTCCGGGTCACTTCATAAGGTTTTTACATAATATTCATACTGGCCCGGTGGTTCAATTGGTTGCTAAGGGTTCGATCCCCACCCGGGACGACCATTTTGGTGATAAACATTAATTGTGTTTGTTCAATTTGTATTTAAGTGTATATTTGTGGTACCTTCGTTGTGCTGATATCCATATCATATCACAAGTGCTCAAGCTAGGTATTATCACAAACGTTATCATGCGACGCGAGGACGCACAGTGCCCAAAATCCTATAGGTTTTTAGGTACCTGTGCGCGACGCATCCATTTTCTTAATACAGTTTTATTATGCCGATAATAATTAATACGTTTGCCAGCATAGTGTCTGCAGCAAAACGTTCATCATCCCGATTGTTGTTGATATTTCCTAGAAATGTAGCCGCAACTACAGAGGTATAGACGAAGACTTAGGAACATACAAGTTTGAGCTACAAACTTTGGTCGCCTCGTGACTCGAGTCCATTCTGGTGATCAATGTGTTAATAATATAATATATAGATGATTGTAATGACCAGTCTGTATCTATAGATTGTAAATAGCATGGTAAAACTCTATAATAATCTACAGTTCCTACTTAATCTAGGATCTATCGTTGGAAGTGGGACGAGCCTTTAGAGAATAGGAAATAATCAAGATAGCCGGTATGGCCGAGATTGATAATCAAGAATATTAAACAGGGATGCTGGTTGTTGCAGGCTGTTGATTGGAAGTTATAACTGAAAAAAAAATCAGACAATAGATATACCTAGTCTTGTGAAGCTACGCTACAATACAACATACCTAGCGCCTGACCGTTATTGTTTCACAATGTTATTGACTGAAAGCGTTTTGCTAGAAAACATGAGAGTATCTATTTTTTTTTTATAATAGCTCGACATAATGGCTTCCCTACGCCTGATGGAAAGCGAAAGCGAAGCCCAAGTCGCTGTGACAACTGGCAAGTAACTGGTAAGTTACCTGTCAGTTGCCACTGCCATGCCGGCCTAACCCTAATCCCTCACGAAATTTCTATATCTTCGAATAATCCAAAGATAATTTCCTCCACCTAAAGATTGTCGTGTAAGAGATCGCTTACTAGCGATAAGAAAATTTAATTTTACCACTAGATGTATGTAACCTGTTGTTGCAAATGTTTGTATTGTTGTATAATAAATAAAATCTCTCTATATTATCTATAATTTTCTATTAATTTTAGATACCTACTATTCATTGAGTATACAATACTATTAAAATTACTTTTACAAAATATTCAAGCGTGAATTAATAGTTCTAGTACCTTCTAACTACCTACATTGAAAGATCTTCACTTCCTCATTGCTTTGAATATCAAATAAACTGTAGGTAAACAAAAAGAAAACTGACCCCCTTATAAAAGAAAAGATCAAAATCAAAAAGAAGACATGAAACTTTCCAAAACTAACAGACCGTTACAAAACTTTGTTGCCATCGTAGTCCGAAAAACATTATTCTGCAAAACATACGTTTATAGGAGTCCTACTCGTCACGAAAACCAACTACTATCCGAAATCGTGTCAGCGAGATCCCGCAGAATTGCGGATTGCGGGACGCCGCTTCATTAGACAATCTGCGGATCCCGGCTACGCGTATCTGTGCGGAAATAACGTCTGATCCCGCAAATGTTGCACGGGATTGGAATGCCTCTAATCGTGACTCGACTACTCGTCACTGTTGAACTCAGGTGGATTTCAATTTTGTTTATTGAGTGAAACCTGTGATGTAGCTACGTGCACCCGTGCTGGAAGGACTAGGATGAGAAATGCATTTGATTTGGCGCACAAGTCAATCTCCTAGATACAAACTGCGGATTTCCAATAAGTACCTTTAAGTGGACCTGCATAATGAAGACCGATTGAGCTCATACCTTATACCTCTTTTCTTTCTTATATGTTGTTCCTGAACGTTTTATACAATTTAGATATATTTAAGTATAGAGTGAATGGGTCATATCTAATTAATCATACCTCATTCTAGGCTACATCGTCAGTTATGATTGTGCAACATCAGGTATGATTGTGGTCTACTTCTTAAACCTACTCAAAATGTGTTTGCTCATATAAATAGGGAGGTAGATAACTTACCTATCAGAGGTAGGCAGGTCATATTCTAGATACCTGGTCTACTCGTATATAGGTACATTATCACAGTACCACAGAGTATTGTTGAATTACCAATACATAGGTTTAAGTCTCATATTAAGTCATGTCTATTGAAAAAAGGATATTATAAAATACAAGACTTCCTAGACGATAATATTACATGGACATAATGAGCTGCTCGCCTGCACTTAACAAAATATTGTATTAATGTATGTATTGTATTAAGAAGATTAAAAATAATAATTTTTAACTGAGCAGCAGTAGCCCTGTTAGTGTTCTCCTCCTCCTCCTCCTGTTGCGCGCATTGAATGATCCTCTGCATACTGGCAACAAAGATATTCTATTAGATTAATTCTTCTTTTCAATATTATAATTTATTATTATTCTTCTTTTCAATATTATAATTATTACCTTTGGGACTTATTTAGGCCGCTTATGGTAATCCCTAAAGCAACCTTCTATGCATAGATTTACGTTGCATTGGATGCACTTCCAAATGGTCCTAGAGTCCACTTTCCTTCGTGCACACATCCGGCACCTTGTTTTGGTGGATCCTGTCCTTATGGGAAAGTGATCTTCAGCACACCTACAACAAACATAGTCCATTAGTTATAATATTTTGGAAAATAAACTAAAAAAAAACTTCTAGTCCTAATTTATTACCTTGGACATTTTGACTGTTCATCATACTCCTTCTTTGTGATTGTCTCAATTGTAGTGGTCGGAGTCAGGTGAAGTTGCCTATGAATTTTAATTAAGCCCTCCGCTAAAAGGGTTCGGAAGGTGCGGTGGGACGTGCTTTTATTATGGCTGTTGTAAATAACAAAACTATTGAAAATGGCTGTGTTAAAAAGGCTGTGACCTCTGCCCTCTGGTCGTGGGTTCGCTTCCCGAACAGTACAAACATTTGTGTTCATGAACATGTCTGTTTGTATTGGTCTGGGTGTTTTCTATGTATAATATGTATTTATTTACAAAAAATGTATCTAAGTAAGTTTATCAGTTGTCTAGTACCCATAGTACAAGCATTGGCTTAGTTTGGGGCTAGACGGCACTGTGTGGCCCAGCGTGGGATGTCTTGGGTTATTTATTATTAATCAGACAGACTCGTCATTATTATGGATTATTTTTACATGAACATTAGGAGACTTGTCATCACTATGTTATTAATGAGTCACCAACCAATATTATACTTACAATTTACATGTCACCAAACCTTAATGTTCCTTCCTACTCGTAACACTCGAAATACTATACGCAATAAAGTTGACCCTAATAAAATTGTAATTTATTCTGCCTATGATATATGGTGGCAATCTAAAAAATTACAAGCCGTTAATAAAGCGGGTATTCATTCTCACGGGAAAGTGATTCGGATTCATTGATCATCTCTCCGATATTGGTTGCGACACGGCTAACGTGCCACATCCGGACAAAGTCGATTCGATTTGAGACACAATTTCTAATAAATAGTGTCCGTATGTATGGATATTTGATGGGTAAATATCGTGTTCAATTTAATCGTATTTTACGTTGATGTTTGGGGGAACAAAATTTTCTAAAAATTACAGAGTCACAAATAAGATGTGTCAGATATTATGGATTCTTCATAAGGTAGGTATCTACCTACCATCTTACCTACCATCACATATCTACATACCATTAGGTACTAGGTATAGTGATTACGCACAAGGGTCTGACTAGACCTTAGAACTCATATTTGCACTTAATAAACCAACAATTTAAGTAGGTACCCAATGCAAAATATTTTATCAGCATTGGGCTGCGTTTAGCTCATACGAACGTGAACACTGATACGAATTACGAACTGTGCACGATAATTCGCCGGTGGCACAACAAACAGTTTGTTCACATGCGTCTCGTAAATTTTATCCTGCGGCGTTTCTTGTTCCGTGTACCATATCTTGTTTAGGGCTGTAATTACCAAATTACTCTATATAACTGCTACTTTTGAGTACGTGTGTAGGGGCATAGTTCGCGAAAATGTAATTTGTGCTATAAACTTCAAGTATAAAACTATGTGTATAATATCTATGTGTTATATTCGCAGCTGTTAGTGGCTGACCTGGCTTAGTCCAGTAAAGATATCTTTTGAACCAGTCAAATATAGAGAGCACATCATATTGGTGTTTATCTCCCACTACTATCTCCTCTTTCTAATAACTTTGAGATAGGATATTATAAGTACTTAACAGGTTGTAGATCTTCCATCCCTTTGACGTTGGTTGTGCCATCTGTCGATAAAAAAAAAGGCCAAGATTATTTTTGAGAATATCACATTCCGATTCTGGGCCACCTGAAATAGTTTCGGATACCTAGTACCTACTTACCCAATTTTTTAAATGAAACCTGTAACTTTATTTTTTGGATGGCCAATCTGATGGTAGGTAGTCAGTAGTGCCGAGCATGAACATCAGCAGGGGCTCAGACATGCTGCTGCCCATAGTGAGGAAAGAAGCTCTTACAGAAAGACAGATGACTTTTGGACAACAATAGCAATGAGATAATCATTTATTCCCTAACTAACTTACCTAAAAAGGAATGTGAGGGACCGACCTATCATCTGTTCGCTCAAAGCCACCCTCACCTGCCCGTGGTGCATAACAAAGGCTCTTGCAACCGACTAGTCGCGGTATAAGATAACCATTACGATGCAAGGCGCAGTTAAATACTATAGGCCAATGATAGGCAGCAGCAACATCGATGCGAGAAGCTACGTCTTACGATCGCCAACCCACCTGCCCAGCGTGACGAATATGGGCGCATAGATGTTTATCTTTTACCTAGAACTTCTGTCACGTAGCTACATGTATTACGGAAATCACAGCATATTTCATTCGGCATGTAATCCTTGCGTTCTCGACGTAGCCGTTTGATGCTTACAAATGGCAGCCCTAGTTAGCTCTCTGCACGCAAGCTCGCTGAATAATTTAGTACTATTTACTTATTTTCACAAAATTATGATGTTATGCACCAGATGATTAGAGGATATGCTTTGTAGTGTCTTAGCGATGGTCTTAGGCATCACCTTGGTTTAATGATACCAATAATAATAAGTGAATGTGATGAATATTGGTGTGATTAGTTATATGGTTTAAGAACTTTATTACTCATAAGAACTATGTTCACTTTAAAAGTTACATTGATTATAACCTAATAAAATAAAAATCAGTATGCGCGAGCGAAGCGTGCATGCATTACATTTGCGAGTACAGAAAAATTATTAAATTACCTTACATCTTATTCCTATGTTCACCTATGTTCACAAACCACCGGCAATACCACAATCACAACAATAACAACTTTTTTTTTTGATTATTTGAGTTTGAATCAGAATCAATTAAATAACTAAGTTAGGTAATAGGTATACCCTTACACGCTCATTAGAACAAATTTTCCTTGTGTTATCTTTAAAACTGACGACATTTTTTGTGTTGCCTCCTTTTCTCCGTCTGAGGGTAGTTATTACCCTACAGCGTGCTGCGCTTACGCGATTGGTCAAAATATACCATTGTAAGGTATATAAAAAAAAACGCAATAAAATCGGATCATCCGTTTGGGAGCTACGATGCCCGATGGAATCATCAAAATGCATGATTTTGTGATGATTCCTAGTATTTTATACACACAGACTCGTTAAACTCATAACACCCGTCGTTTTTGCTTCGGGGGTTAAAAACAAGTAGGCTACATTCGATTTTTGTTATCGATTGGAATCAAACGGTTCTGAGGTTCTAAGTATTATATTAAAAACTAGCTTTCCGCCCGCGACTTCGTCCGCGTAAAGTTTTTTTTTCCAAAATAAAATTGTGCCTATGTTACTCGTGGATAATGTAGCTTTCGAATGGTGAAAGAATTTTTAAAAACGGTCCAGTAGTTTTTGAGCCTATTCATTACAACCAAACAAACAAAGTTTTCCTCTTTATAATATTAGTGTAGAAGTGTAGATAAGGTTGCATAACATAAATAATCTTCTTCCTTTCTCTTATACGTATTTTTTCATGTTTCCCGTGCATTCCTGACGGCGTACTCAGCTACAAATTTAACCAGTGCCGAGTTAACACCCCCATAACTCATGCTCTTCCGCGTGCTGAAGACGGATTGCTCCATGATGAAAGCATTTATTGTGCTAATGAACCGAGATGAGACAAATCTTGACGACTGCCGAAGAATCAGAAGGGTACAGAAGGCTTTCGTTTGTCGTATCAAATCCGATGATGCTCTCCGGAATTTTGGTCACAACGATTAATCACGAAGTCTTTTTTGTCAAAGGACCTCTTTGATAGAAACCGAACATACTTAGTGGATAATTATTTGCTCAAATACAGGTGGCCAGTTGGACACAACCTGAGATACAGGTCAACCGCAGTATATTAGCACCAAATTTCTTGCCTCCTACCTGGCTGTTACAGAGTTATTTTCACAGGTTTTGTGTATACTAGGTGATCCCGTTAACAAAAAATCCATCGAAATAAACATTAACAGTAAGCTACGGTACTTATTTTTGTTATTTTATGTCGCTAAGAAAAGTTCATGCGTTCGAATTCTAGTCAGCATCGTATCATCATATTAAGTAAGCACAAATTATATTGAAGACTTACCTAATTAGCTGTTATGAGCGCAGCTCAAAAGTGTAGTTGTAGGTACCTATTGCAAGTTAATTTATACAAAATTACGACATTCATAAAAATTATAACTTTTGAAGTTTTGTTTCGACTTAAACTGAATAATATAGTACCATACCTACCTAACCTAAAACTGAACACTGATTGAAAAAATGTTAACATGCATAGGTTAGGTAGATTTTGCTACTGTAACTCATTACGCCTTCTGTACCCATTAACCATCTCGCTTGACGGCTGAAGTCATCGAGGCCCCCATAAAGTACCACTAATTAAAACTAAGACTAGGTACCTACTCCTGATAATACGCCATAAAATAAATTAATGTCACCATGCGTAAATGTTATACGACTGATAAATTAACCAACTTTTATTGTTAAACTCGTAAAATCTTTTAGAAAATGTGGTTTCGACAATGTAATTATTCCGTAATTTAGTAATAGGTAGGTATAGGATCCATAAGTTTGTCACAAATATGGTTACGATGCATAGATATACCCTTGTCATGGGAATATTACCTACCTAATACTATTTCATTTGTACTTTAATTTTATCGGAAGACAGACTACTACAGGCACAGGAAAATTCTTGTGCAAAATACTTCGATTCGATAGACACAAATAGTGAGAGCCTTCCGTTCCACAACAGTCCGATGATGATGACAAGGCCGCCCTGGCCACCATCGTAGTCATTTAGAATAAAAAAAGGCACATGAACAACGTTTTAACGCGTATGATGTAGGTACTTAGGTATCAAAGACAATTAGGAAATGAACTTTCGTTAATTGTAGTTAATTATGTAGATAGTATTTATTTATTTAAACTTAATTGCACACAATGGTACAAAAGGCGAACTTAATGCTAGGAGCATTCTCTACCAGTTAACCTTTAGGTCATGCAGAGAGCAGATTTATGTGCGGTGAGTATAGAACAGAGGAAAACCCTAGTTCGGGACCTGGATCTGGTATGAACCCATTGGGTTGTTGTTAGACGAATTGTTTGGCGCATTTAATATTATATGCCTAATTTAAAGAAGAAACCGGTGCCTACTTGAGTTCGAACCTTTTTGGTCTTTATACGGCTAGGGGCGTACCCAGTATGCTTTAGATTCAATTTCAAAAACAGTGATGAAAAGATTTAATACTCACTCGGTCGTGACTGATAGATAACTACTCGAGCAACACTGCACCTTTTTTTTTAAAGAGGGGAATGCATTAGGCACCTTCATGCCGTCTCCGGGGGGAGGCGGCATGGTGTGTGGGACTCACACCTCCCAAAAAGGGAGGGCATATCCACTAAACCCCCCTGTGTCGCCAATGGGCAGCAAGTTGCAGGGACACGGGTAGCGCCGAAGCATACGGCCACATCCCTGATTGCCCTGGCCAACCGCAGATGATAAGCGGCCGGCACTCCTGGTCCGGGGAGGGCAAATACCCCTGCCCCCGGATCCGGGGAGCAATAGAGTGCTCCCCGGGCGGACCTCGTGCAACGGTGTGGCTGCACCCACCACACCGTTACGCCCATATGAGTGGATCGCGCCCCCGCACTCACCACTCGGGGCACGAACAACAACACTGCACCTTCAGATAACTCTAAAGCTAATTATGCAATATCCAATCAAACAGATTCCGTGATTCTGTCAATCACAGAACATAACAGAATTTAAATGATAATCGTAATATTCAAATGACGTGCTTATCTCAGAGACCGTCCCACCAAAGCTTAAACTATAGGATTCTCCAAGATAAATACTAGTGTAATAAATCTTAAATGGTAAATGGACTGAGAATCGGATAAGAATGTAGGTACCTAACTGATCCCTGCGTTTGCCCGCGTCAAATACGACCTAATCTGAACTGAATCACTGAAAGGGAATTAAACACAAGTCCAGTGTTGCCAACCCCACGAAATTAAAAAAACACCAGCAAACCAACAAAAAACAGGAGAAAACTGTAAAAAGGGCCGCCTTCATATCGATTTCATTACATTTTATCAATCTTGAATTCATACAATTATTACAGTTCCTGTAAAAATACATGCCTACGTAATATAAATTTTATTGAATAAATAAAAACATATTTGTATAGTGTGAAAGATGGCGCCAAAAACCAGTAAAAATTTGAAATCAAACAGGGATACAGGGGTTTTTTTTACTCCTGTTGGTGGAAAACGAGTAGGTAAGCGGTCTGTCTGATGTTAAACTGTAACCACCGCCCATAGTCATCAGGCACAGCCATGCCGCTGCCAACTGTGAAGAAAGAACTCCTTTCAACCCCGTTTAGAGAAGGAATCAGGCGATCGGGAAACACCGCGGCTGGGAGGTGTCAGTGCAAAAACAGTAAATCTATTTTTAAAACAGTAGGGTTGGTAACACTGCAAGCGGACGGAAGGGTAGCGGCCGGTGGCACGCAACACAAACGGTAATTAAATCAAGAAATTGCGGACCTCCCCTTTGTCCCGATAAACCCCGCGCTCGCCATAAAAATGTCTGCGGGATTCCCAATGAGTAAGCGTCAGCCACACGCCACGAACGGGTTGGGCGGAACCTGCAAAAATGCCCCATAAATTCTTTGTTTAGACTTTTGCCCTTCGGAAAAGCGATTGCACTAGAACTGGGTTTAGTCAAGAATTAAATATCCAATGGTTACGTATTAGAGCCCACCCTACAACATTTGAAACAAACTTTTGTACAGAATTCTAAAGAATCGACTAGTGGCAACAAATGCAAAAGACCAAGAAATGCTAATGTATACAGGGGTTTTCTGTCAAGAAAATACACCATAGGCAGCAAGCTGCGGCTATACACGCCCATCATCACCATCATCAGCCTATCGCAGTCCTCTGCTGGACAGTGCTCCAGCTGCTCGCCACCTAGGGCAAACCTCTAGAGGATATACCCATAATACACGCCCATTGCATCAAAAATCCTGTTCCAACAAAAAGGTGTGAGGTGAGGAGAAGCGGAGGAATAAATATCCTCTCTTTAGAAGACCTGATTCAAATACAACGGTTTATCTATCTATAGTATTTGCAAATACCGATTTTGAGACTAAACATCGATTCAATAAGTAAGTAGTGCTTGTTAAAAAGTTTATACGAATAGGTATTTTTTAATGCTATTTCTTCATTGGTCGCTTCTCGCCCCATGTTATTTTTCTAAATTTATTTTATTAATGAAGTGAAACATAGGAGCTTAGCAGTAAATCAATACGTCATGTTGTATGTCGGTAAACCGTAATTGTTAGGCGAGCAGACGTGAATGCACTGCGCATTGTGCGTCTATTGAGGTATTTCCCACGTGGTTTGTTGCAAATATGCGGTGCAACTGTGCACGAGAATGATTGGCATTTGGCTGTAAAGGTATTTAGATGGATTAACATAATTTTGGATTCATCAACACTTCACAAATACTGGAGTAGATGTTCCAAAATTGAGCCTACAATTTTAAAAGTTTCAATTAATTACTAGAAATAACAAATGTGATATGATTACACGATGACTGCAAACCTCTCCTAGACCACAAATAATTTTGAAAAGGTAGGTACTTAATAACAGATTCAAAACACCGGATTAAACATAAGTAGAATGGCAGAAGTTCATATCAAGTAATGGCAATCGTTTAATTTTAAAATTGTACTGTTAACACATAAATAAAATGTTAGATACATTTCTTTATATCTAATCACGTGACAAAGCTTAAGACCGTTAGAAACCTTATAAAAACAAAGAGACTAGGTATGTAATTTAACCTGTACACGGTTGATGAAACTTTCTGAATTTACGTTTGAGAACTATGTTTTTTGAATTATTCCGCATTTCTCGATAAGTCCATTTGTACTTCATAAAAACTGAACAGTACAATACAGCACAATGTGCAACTAAGAAGCCCTGACAGCGTTCTAAGAACTAAATCTCGTTACGGGGAGGAACGAACTCGCATATAATCGCATTATGGAGCGAGTATCGCAGCCCTTTACAATGTTCTTTTTGTTTTACAAGCTTTTATTTAGAGCTGACGATGCGTTTGACGGTATAGCGATGGTGGCCAATCTTACCTATTACAATACGATATAAACTAGGATTCTGATAAATCTGAAAAATATTGCGACTTATCTAATTTCAGATGATGAGAAGTTCTGATAATATTTACTTACCTTAATGCACCAGAAGGTTTCCTCTCCTCAGAGGTGTTTAGCTAATTAAAGAAGTTTTTTTAAAGTGCCTATACTTACACTTAAATCGAAAAGTGATTAAGCACTAAGTACATACGAGTATGTACATTCAATGCTAAGATACCAGAATTGGACCTATTTGGAGCTTCTCTTCCTAGGTTCAAATTGTTTTTGTTGTCATATCAAGCTCTCCTTAGTTTGGTAACCCAACCGCACCGGTTGGTTACTGTGTATCCGTTTCAAGTTTTTTATTTTTCGTGAATGTTAAGTACGCCGTAATTGTGGTACATATCAGACGTTTATGTTGTATACCTATAATATTTGTGAATGTATAATATGTATCATGTGGTTGTACTTAAATAAATAAATAAATAAGTATGATGCAGATGACAATTAAGTATCTTTTAATCGGTCCAGACTAATCTTAGGGAGGAATAATCTTGAGATGTAAAGCAGCACTTTAGATAAGACAGTTGAGTATTTTGCTGAGCGTAGTCAAGCCGATTACCGATGCGATGTTGTTTTACATCTATTGTTTTATAACAAACTAGCTGTGCTCGCGACTTCGTCCGCGTGGAATAGTTATTTTTCCCCCGTTTTTTTACATTTTCCATTATTTCTTCGCTCCTAATAGTTGCAACGTGATGTTATATAGCCTAAAGCCTTCTTCGATAAATGGTCTATTCAACACAAAAAGAATTTTTCAATTCCGAGCAGTAGTTCCTGAGATTAGCGCGTTCAAACAAACAAACTCTTCAGCTTTATAATATTAGTTAAGATGATTAACGAGGCGCCTTAGGTGGTGCTACATTAGCATCATATCGTAATCAATAACAATAAATTAAAAAAAAATCATGCATAAAGATTCACGAATAATACTTTTTCACGTAAAACCTTTTTCCTACCAGCACTGCGACATGAGGCCTCATGAGAGAGTAAGAAACTCAAAAATTTGCCTTCTTTTTATTTAAAACATTACATAGGTATGTACATTTAACTTCTTATAATATAAAGTACATTAAGTATTACTTGTAATGAGACATTATAAGACTGAGGACGCAAATGCGGGCCGACCCTCATTTAAAAAAAACATAAACCTGGCAGTTCTTACCAGAAACAAATTATAAAGTCAGTAATTGATTCATATTCATATTCATTTTTTGCAACCATATTCATACATAATTAAACAACTTATTATAACTAGTATAGAAAATAGACCCTGTAGGTAGGGTATGGCAAACATTTGATACATTCATTTATACAATTATATTAGAACAATTCATTATATTAGTTTATTAAATGATTTGATCCGTATGTAACCGAAAATCTCTATATACAGACGACCATCACCGTTGTGGTCTCTGAATCTATTTTGGCCCGTTGCTTAGGGATCCATAAGCTAAGTTCATTTGGAAACATTAAGAGCTTAATTCTAATTTAGTAAGACGAAGGGTTGGGACCCGATATTGAATGAAGTTTCGGAACTTCACAAAGATTTCAACGTAACTTTAAGTTACAATTTTTCAGCGTTGAAAATAGCTTTCAATAAAAGTCGGAAACTGTTTTCATTCACAAATACCTATATTTCAATGTCAAGTCTCAAAAACGATCGAGAAAAAGTTTATTATGCAAAGGGGTGCTTATAACAGGATTGATTATTTATTATTATTATACTAGTTACCCGCCCTCGCTACGCTTCGGGTATTTCATAGGTACATACATAAATCTTCCTGTTGAATCACTCTATCTATTAAAAAAAAACCGCATCGAAATCCGTTGCGTAGTTTTAAAGATTTAAGCTCACATAGGGGTAAAGGGACAGACAAAGCGACTTTGTTTTATACTAAGTATGTAGTGAAGAGTGCGAACGACTATGATGATTGGCCGACAAGATGCCTGACAAGAGCTGGATGCAAGAGGCCCAGGATCGAACAAAATGGCGAACAAAAGGAGAGGCCATTATTGTTGATGATGACGATGACGAAGTTACCATAACATACAAACACGCGACCAAGGTACGCCATCTGTTCAACGAACGATCGTTGTCGATTTTGGTGGTAGGGTATCTCTTTGCTTACTTTTCGAAATTGAATCTGCAAACATAAGCGCCTTTTCAATAACATTCCTATTTATCATTTCTGCAGACTAGATACGGGAGGATGGCAATAAAATATCGTACGAAATTTGTCCTTGCGCATGTTTGATCGAGTTTTATTAGAAACTAGCTGTGCCAGCGGCGTCGCTCGCGTGGATATCGGGTTTCAAAAATAACGGACTTCCATATAATACCCATCTATACCTTGTGCCTAAGTTTTAAGTTAGACCTCTAGCAATACATTGGTGAAAACCGCATTCAATTCTATGCAGTAGTTTTCGCGTAATGCGCGTTCAAACATACAGGTTTAAATTTCTCGCGTTTTCCCAACACTTCCTGTCACTGCTCCGCTCCTATTGATTGTAGCGTGATGAAAAGTATCCTATAACCTGCCCAGGAGTATGAAGAATAATTGTACCAAGTTTCGTCAAAATCTGTTCAGTAGTTTTTTTTTCTATAACGAACATACAGACAGACAGACAGACAGACAGACAGACAAAAATTTTACTGATTGCATTTTTGGTATCAGTATCGATCACTTATCACCCCCTGATAGTTATTTTGAAAAAATATTTTATGTACAGAATTGACCTCTCTACAGATTTATTATAAGTATAGATAGGAGCGCCTTATGTCGTATAAAACAACAATATGTGCGCTAGAGTCGGGATGGGCCGGACACGCGGTACGTTGCGGCTCATACACTAGTCATTTATATAATAATATTGTGTCGTAAAACGGGGAATAGTTCAGATATAAAAATATTATTTGGATTCCCGACGTATGGATTTCAATAGAGGATATGAAATTGAAACTTTTATGAATTGAAACATAGGATACCTAGTAGGCAACAAAAAATATGTTAAGTAGATAGGTATGTTTTAGTTTGATTGAGTTCAGTAGGTACCTAAGCAATTTGTTAAAGCCCATCTTTTTTTCTTCCATCCATTTTTTTTTTCGACGAGAATTCCTTTGGACTTGTTGATTTGTCTTGTTACGGTTTACAATCTTTCGACAGTTTACAATCTCGCAAGATTATTATTTACAATTTCACGGTGACATTATGTACTTCTTCTGGACATAGGCCGCCGATTGTACGGGAGATCGCCAGCCAGGAGGGTGAACCCAACCCACGCGTAAGAAGCTGGAATCTCAAGAAATCCCTTAGTCGACAGCCAGGGAAAGAACGATAAGACGGTGATTTGCATTCTTTTCCGTCGCCGCAGTCTTCAGTCAGCAGTCGTCAGCGGGAGTCTTCTCTTTGGACTATCGATCATTGAAATAACCAAAAGAACTTCACACTATTTATATCCACTAAGCACCAAGTATTCAACATCTATGACGGGCTCAGTGGCCCCTGCCTTCTGAATGAACCAAGGGGTTCGATTCGTGGGTTCGATTTTCACCCCGGACAAACATTCCTGTGATGAACACTTGTGTTTGTTCCGTGTCTGGGTGTTTATATTTGTATTCAAGTATTTATTTGGGGTACCTTCGTTGTTCTGATTAAACCCATAATACAAGTGCTTGAGCTACTTGCTTTGGGATAGGAGTAATGTATGTGATGTTGTCTAATATTTATTTGTCTGATATTTCATCATCATCATCATCAGCCCATATCAGTCCACTGCTGGACATAGGCCTCTACACTACGTTTGCCGAGACGCGGTCTCCACTCCAGAACTCGTTTACCCCAGCGGTTATCGGTTCTGCGGCTGATATTTATCTAGCAACAATAGCCGTTGACAGCAGAGCTCGTAAACCTGTAGGCCACAACGGTCAAGCGCTGTGTCCGGGATGCGCAGGAGTCGTTCGCACGCTGCGCACGGCCTCATTTGCACCTACCTTGCATATTGACCGTACAATTACACATGGTTGCCTTCTATTAGGCGGAATACAAATGATGAGCTAAGTGCGAAGGGCCACGTACCATTAGTGTCCCTGCCTTTAGCAGCGTCGTAATGACCCTTAATGCGACTTGGTCGTTTAATTAAAATCGAACTAGTCTTGTATTTGCAATACATAATCCTATGTATGATAATCATCATCATCAGCCTATCATCATTTCGCTCCAAGCCAACCTCACCTGCTCGTGGTGCATCCTGCCGAAAAACAAACGAGGCACTAGCAACCGACTGGTGGCGGTATAACCATCACAATTGAAGGCGTAGTTAAATACCACAGACCGATGACGGGCAGCAGCGTCACCGGAGCGAGAAGTTATGCCCTGCGATCGCCAACCCGCCTGCCCAGCGTGGCGATTATAGGTATATCCTCCAGACGTTTGTCCTAAGTGGCGAACAACTGGAGAGGCCTATGTCCAACAGTGGACTGTAATAGGATGATGATGACGCGGGCAATTTCGGCTTAATACCCAAGCAGGAAATACTAGTATACTAGTTCGTCAACATGATGGCACTGCCACATTTTCGTAATCTGATGAGACTACAGTCCGACACGACAGGAGGGGGATCAGGCCACAGAAATATATCAAGGATAGAACGGCAATCGTCTTATTATCAGACAATCTCTGCGTGTGAACTGCGCGAACACGTAGAGAAGCATTCGAGTTCGACATATTTTTTTATTTCTTTAAAGCGCAAACCCATTTGGGTTTGCGCTTGACCGCGACCGCAATATCGTCTACGATGGAACGCGCTCACCCAGCATATAAGCCGATTCAGTCGCGCCTTGAACATCGGAATATTATATCCTTCGGGGAACAAACAGCCCGGCAAAGAGTTGCACAGTTTAGCCGTTTGCACTATGTAGGTACGACAATGCACAGATTTCGCTCAACTTCAATTAGATTGCGCGATCATATTGAAACGCAAAAAAATTCAGAGCGAGATGTGTAATGGTGTGTTCTTTGAGGCGTTCGCTGATTGAACTGACATTTTATAAATCATGCACGCACAATAGTGAAAAATTGTCAGGCTTTTAGCGCACACAACGCTGTTCTATCCTTGATAAATTCGATTCCGTGGATCAGGCGCAGGACGTCTTAACGTGATTTTTCAATTTACGGTGGTGTATCACCGCTAACTGTATGATGTGCATACTTACATGGGAATCGAACCCACGACCATCGATGTTCTTATTAGATCGATAGTCTTACTTAGACTTCAATACCAGTATCGATGGCTCATTTGGTAGTGACCTCTGCCCTCTGAGCCGAGGGTCGTGGGTTCGATTCCCACACAGTACAAACATTTGTGTTCATGAACATGTCTGTTTGTATTGGTCTGGGTGTGTTCTATGTATGATATGTATTTATTTACAAAAAAGATATATCTAAGTAAGTTTATTAGTTGTCTAGTACCCATAGTACAAGCTTCGGCTTAGTTTGGGGCTAGGTGGCGCTGTGTAGCCCGGCGTGGCATGTCTTGGGTCTTGGGTTAATATAAATCCAATATAATACTCGTATCAGACAATACACACATTGCTCCGATCCCAAAATAAGTAGCTTAAGCACTTGTGCTATATAATCAGAACAACGAAGGTACCACATAATATATTACACGTAAATACAATCATCAACGCCCAGACATGGAACAAACACAAATGTTCATCAGGCGAATGTTTGTCCCGGTGCAAGTTTAACTTATAATTTTATTGAAATTGACTGTGATTGGTGCCGTCGACCGTCTTACAATTTGTGTCAGTACTCATGATCACTGATTGAAAAAGGTTGATTGATTAAAGTTCGCTAGACGCATTGGACGTTTCAATTATCATCGCGGGGCTGTCAATGGCCGGCCGGTATATCGGGACGAGCCCCTTGACGACACAAACTTAATAAACTTAATTGAAAATGGACAAACATCACACATGAATAAATACCATTTACTAATTAAGGGCAGGCCGAGCTTAGGATTAGGCATGCGGTAGGATTAGGTATTACATAAATTTTTAAATGGCATACTGATATGGGTGTTGCGGACAGAACGACCTTTTTTATATACTTTTACCTTTTTAATGCGTTTTGTACATAGTTTTGTATTTAGAAGTGTTTTTTAAGTGTTATTTAGTTGCTATGGTTTTTTATTTGTTTGTTTTGTAAGTAGGTAGTTGAAGTTATACAGTCCATCTGCGGCTGTGCAGTAAAGTGTTTGTGGTTTCCCAATTATCGTGTTTGATTCCACACCCCTAGACCCCAGTTCCAGCCGTAACAATGGGGATGATTTGTAGTAGAGGCTATACTTTATATATTCTCAGTGACTTGAAAAGGTTTATTTGTAACTAACAATCAGCCCCTGCTTCGCTTCGGGTATTAAAAAAAATAATTACTCTAAAAAATTAACACTGTTTCAATAGTATATTAACACTACAATAACCTTACTCTCAAATCACTCTATCTATTTAAAAAAAGCAGCATCAAAATCCGTTCCGTAGTTTTAATGATCTAAACATACAAAGGGACAGACAGACAGGCAAAAGCATTTTTGTTTTAGGTATACTATTTACTGATTTAGTGATAGTGACAGTTTTAATACATCTATATTACATAGGTACAATAATAGGTATCGTTGTATTTTTGTAACACGCTATGGTGATGATATTCACGCATTTACACTCAATTTAACCATGAAGTTAGTAACATGCAGAATTGACCATAGTCAAATACCCTAGTTATTGTCTTACAGATTTTAGAAATTGGGTGTATAAATTATTCGTCTACCGAATTTTTATTTATTTTATAATCATGATACACATGCTAATTCTAACATCGATCCGTTAAAGAATTTCAATACAAGTTAATTAAGATAAAGTGATATTGCTGATTTCAGTACCTACTTGACAAAAAAAAGCTGTTACTAGGGACTTAAGATATTGTAATACGTATTTTCAGAGGAATAATTAATTTCCCAGTCTCAGTTGCTACGGAATATTTTCTTTATTAAAGGTAAGTAGATATACCTGACATCAAATAAGGAAAAATAAGTGCCTACCTAATATTTTTTTAACATTAGTCTTAGAATAATAATTCTAAGACATTATTATTGAATTGTCATATTGGTAAGGACTGAGTTGTTCTAGCTGTTGTTCGTATGTGATAGACAGTTCTAGGGTTATACTAATATTAGGTACTGGGTTCCTGTCAAGAAATTATAGCAGCTCCGGTGTCAGAATTGATGGTTGTGCATCTGAATCACGATAAGCAGTTGGTCTGGTGATCTCTAGATGTACTAGCGTGGGAGGATAGTGTAGCACTATCATTACTCATCGGATTAAGAGTATAGGAACAGACATTACTTCTGTGATGGTGCAACATGAAGACACTTGCATACTGGTCTCTTTGGAAATTAACCATTATTATTTACATAACTTTTTTACACAATTTTACACCATTATTTTACATTTTCATTGCAAAAAGTATACAATTTTAAAGAAGCGTGCGTGCTTTGTTCAAACACATAACTAAATTATATACTGCTGTATGCTGAAGTTTCAAATAACAGTTCATTTAAGCCTAACCATATTACCTAGTCTGAGACGAGAAAAATTCGACTACTTTTATGCAGTTTTTGTGTTACATAAGTAGGTAGCTGTACTATAAGTGCAGTAGTGAATTATTAAATACTTGAAATGAAATGAGTGCTGCACGGGCCGCTCGCCCTAGATTGGTTGGAGGCCGGAGCGAGGGACGACTATGCCACTTACATACAATATACATTGAAGTTTTGCGGGCTATAAATTGCTAAGCAAGGCACCTTTACACTTAGTTTATTTATCTTGCGAGGAGTACTAGGTACATACCTATGTTATTTATCCTCCAGGCTCTCCTGTCGTGTCCAGGGCCTTTGCAAGTGATTTACATTGCAGCGAAATTCTGAAAACGGATGTGCCTTGTCTTTTGATACCTAGGTGTATGCACACCTAGTTATGCATAATGAAATCTGGGATATACTCGTTCCTCTGATCGTTATGTACGAGTAATCTGAGTAGTCGTTCATATCGTGGAGTCATGCCAGTTTAATAACTTGGTATACCTTCCACCAGCGTACCTTCATAGAGAAGGTAATACTCTCTAGAGAAGGTACCTACTCTAAGAAGGTACGCTGAAACATCTTTCTCTAAGCGGAAGCTTCTGGGCTAATATACTCGTATAAACTTACTGCTTACAATAAGGGGATGAAACAGGAAATATCCATCAATTACCAGCGGAAAATTTTAAGTCATCATCATCATCCTAGCCTTTATCCCGATTGTCTCAGGGTCGGCTTCCCAAACTGAGAGATTTGGCGAGGGCTAAGCTTTTACACAGAGCGACTGCCATCAGACCTCCGCAACACTTAGGGTAAGCTATAACCATTCCCAGTTAGGCGTCAGAGTTATCATCATCTCTGAAATGATGTGACGACTGCTATCTGAGTTGGTAAAGATAGCACCCGGGACCAACAGCTTAACGTGCCTTCCGAAGTACGGAGGAAATCGGTGTCAAATTTTGGTCACCCATCATCGGATTGACCGCGCCAATGGTTGCACAACGTTGCGATCATTGTTAAGCGTACAAGACCGCGGCGCCACCGAACTCCTCTCCTCCTCTCTCTCACCGAGCTCTCAGCGGAAAATTTTAAGTATTTTTTTAATTACTTACTTTTATTTCAACTAGCTTGCGCATTTTAAATAACAGTTATCCTATATAAAATGTAAAAAACATAAAATTTGTGAGAAGTGAGGAATTGAGTAGGTACAACATTAAAATTCTGGCCACGGACGGAAAAGGAAGCGGGTGCTCCTTAAAAGGCTTAAAACAAGTTGAAATCTCGAATATTTTGTGATACAGACGCCTCTTCCGCTATTGGTACGGCTTTAGAATAAAGTTATGTTAACCAGCTGCCTAAATAAATTTGTTGAAATCATGGATATTTTAATGTTGGTTTCATTCGTCGTACATAGTCATAGGACACAATATGTTAAGCAGAACTGTTAATGTTGAAAACTGCGATCGCCAACCCGCCTGCCCAGGCGTGGCGATTATGGATAAAGCCTCCAGATATTTGCCCCAAGTGGCGAACAACTGGAGAGGCCTATGTCCAGCAGTGGACTGCGATAGCCTGGTGATGTGACTTGAAAAAAATATCTCATAATCTATACTTATAATAAATCTGTAGAGAGGTCAATTCTGTACTTGAAATATATTTTCAAAATTACACATTATAAACATTAACATACATTTAAATAACATGACGGCGCACTGTTGGCGCCATCTACGAGATACGCAGGAATTAGATTTGGCATCTGTCAGATACGTCTGAAATAGCACTGACAGATGTCAGTCTGGCGGAGCGTCGAGTCTATGGTTGGGCGGCCATGATGGACGTTCATTCGATTTGGACGTTTCACGGCGAGCGCAGCTCCGACGCGACGAATCGCTTTTATTCCGCGTAATCTTGATGTCTTTATATCCCAGTATTAATTAAAACGGGTTCCTTATGTATTTACCTAGTTATAATTGATTATATTTCCTAATAATACGTGATTAAGAGTTAGTGGTGATTATTCATTGACTGTTTTATTGGATCGTACCCACATTACTGATTGGAAGTTATGGATGACGCTGATGATGTCGGGCTATCGCCTACATCAGAAGTGGGATCCCACGAGCTACCGACCGGTAAAAAACGACCATCTGACGAAAGTAGTGCCGTAAAGCTATTGAATAACATGGAAGCCTTACTTACGCGTATGTTAACATCGCATCCGCCTGTGGCAAGTACCAGCATCCAGTCTAGTGCAGTGCAGCTTATACAATTTAACCCGGAGGAGGCCGACGCGGATATAAAAGGTTGGTGTAAGATAACAGAACTAATAGTCTTAAGCAAAAACCTAGAGGGCGTAGATTTACTTATGGCTCTTACTAGTGCACTAAAAGGGCGAGCAGCCTCTTGCCTAACCAAATTAAACCTAAATGACCTGACATGGGAAACTGTGAAACAAACTTTAATGGCTACATTTTGTAGACCGAAATTATTTCAAGATTACTTTGATGAGATACTGCGATTCCAAATCGGATCAAAGGAAACCGCACCCGAAGCTGGCCTACGCCTGTGGAATATGATAGAACGTATACCTAAAACTCAAATGCAAGAAGATGTTATAACCGGATTTGTTATATCGGTCTTATGTCAGAAGGATAGTATGATACGTCGTGAATTGACCGCATATTCTGTAACTACTAAACATCAGTTATTTAGATTATTAAATGGTGTTTCACTAAAGCGTAGAATGGAGGTTACTGATGCCCTTGAACCAGACTTGAAGCGACCTAGAATTGGAGATTCGAAATTTCCTGGAAGGTGTCATGGATGTGGAATCTCTGGACATCGGGTAGGTGACTGCAGAAAGCGACGCGAAGAGACTTCTGTACTGATGCCTAAACCACAAGAAGCCCCACGGGTATCTGAAAGGACTTCGACCGTAACGTGCTACATTTGTGAAAATGCAGGCCACATAGCGACGAATTGTCCAGAAAAAGGAAAGGGAGGTGGAGCAACAATAAAGGAGGTCAACCTTTGCGAGCAGCGACTGTCGAGAGGTACCTTGAAGGCGTCATCTGGTGAGTCAGTCTCCTTTTTTTATTTGATAGTGGATTCTTTTGTTCTCCGATGAAAAAAGGCTTGCCTTGTAAATTCCCGTAACTATGTTTAATAATTTCGTGTATCTTGCTGGTAAGTATAGGAGGTATCGACATAAAAATTTACGTCTCAAATTTCAAGTGAGAAATTTGGGAATTTTCACAAATATTAATATTCCATTTAGTACCAGGCTCCTGTATTAAGTCCCCTGACGACTGACGTAAGCGTTAAGATCAGCACTGATATTTTATTATTTTATAGGTAAAGAGGGACAAGCTAATATTTGCGGGATGTCAACTGGTACTATCTACCCCGACTTTTCTCAGTTAGATTACAGATTTGATAGCTAATCATAAAGATGCTCTTATTTAAACTATTGACCCAGTACGCTAGTTACTTTGTGGATGGTATAGTTAGTAGGCACATTAAAATAGGACAGGTAGAAATTTATTTAGCAGACTGTTCTCGTTCAAAGAATATCATTATTTTGTCACCTACACTTTGTATACTTGAGTCACCTCAAGTCTAACTATTTTAGGTCTTGCTACTCGTACTTACGAAAATTCATCTCTGATTTTACCAAAATAGTTGGCCCACTATATCCTTTAACAAAACTGAAAGGTGCTATAAAATGGGAAGAAGAACACGAAAAGATTCATCAGACCATTTTATAGATACCTTTGAACCAGTACTTATGATCTTTGACCCGGACTTGCCGGTTGAGTTGCATTGCGATGCTAGCTCCGAGGGCTACGGAGCAATCATAATACAGAGAAAGAATGACATGCCACATATCGTAGAATACTTTAGTCAATGTAGATCTGAAGTAGAGTCCCGCTACCACTCATACGAGCTGTAGCATTCGTAGTAATCGTTAGCAGTCGTACGAGGGGTAGAACACTTTTAGCACTATTTAAGTATTTATACGACGCCGACGTTTCAAGGTTTATACGCACTGTAACTCTTTAAAGGCATCGAAGTCTAAAATTGATCTGACCCCTCGTGTTCATCGCTGGTGGGCATTCCTACACGCTTACTACTTTGGCATCGTTTACCGCGCTGGCCGTGGCATGGAATACGCGGTTTTCGTCTCTAGAAATCCTTTGCCTGTTCCCAATAGCTTAGCTTCTACTTGGAGATTTTCATCCAAACATACAGCTAAGACCGTACAATTTGTGAAACTTCATCAGGGTTGGCTTTCTGTAGAGCAAAATGTGATGCAGAAGTCCAAGATTTTCCAAATAGGGTTGGTCAGACGTATGACGTTAGGGATGGCATTCTATATGGGAAGGTTGTAAGAAATAATATTAAGATCAATTTATTGACGTCTGCATCGTCTGCAAGGCATCAAAGGGTCCCTCAGGTGCTCAACCTAAGCAGTTACATTCTATCCCAAAAGTGTCAGTACCGTGGGACATCATTCATATCGACTTCACTGGCAAGTTGAGCGGAAAAAGTGACCGTAAAGAATATTGTTCGGTTATCATCGATGCGTTTAAATTATGTGCTATTAGAGCACACCACTTCTGTGAATGCAGCCAGTGCTGTTCGAACTACTAAAATTCTGTTTGCCTTTTTGGAGTACCTAAGCGCATAATTATACAACCAGGGCAGGTGTGACATTAGCCAGGAACTTACAAAATTTTGGCACAGAAAATAATATTAAGCTGCATTTCATTGCAATGGGCTCTAGCAGGGCAGGTAATCAAACGAAATTGGATAGGAAGTTTAGGAGCCTTATGTAATTACTGCAGTTTTACATAATGGCCGTTACGAGTTAAAAAGCTTAACCGGTTCACTTCATAGGTTTAAACATGCACATGAGAACTTACGTTCAGTACCTCGAGATCATGACGGGTTGGTGGAGATATCTACTAGTTTTATGATTGAAGAGGAGGCCATGACGGCGCCGGATAACGCTGACCTACGCTGACAGTATAAGTAGTTGCGATACGTTTAGCGCAGGCTCCGAAACCCTGCATGAAGTTAAAATTCACGCAAATAAGACAGTCCGTAGCTTGTAGGTCATCATCATCATCATCATCATCATCAGCCCATTGCGGTCCACTGCTGGACATAGGCCTCTCCAGTTGCTCGCCACTTGGGGCAAGCATCTGGAGGATGTGCCCGTGATCGCCACCCTGAGCAGGCGGCTTGCAGGTATGTAAGCGTTATTTGCCTTCCTTGCTGTGTTTTGACGTTGAGATGTATCGTTGGATAATGGGAAGGTGGTCGAAGGGATAATGTCGTCCGGGCCATGCAGCTTGGAGCTGCTGGTTGAAGGGACACATTCATCCGGTCCAGCCTTGAGAGTTAACTGGTCGAGGGGATAATGTCGTCCGGGCCATGCAGTCGGTTACTGCTGGTTGAAGGGACACATTCATCCGGTCCAGCTTTGAGAGTTAACCGGTCGAGGGGATAATGTCGTCCGGGCCATGCAGCTTGGAGCTGCTGGTTGAGGGGACACATTCATCCGGTCCGGGCTTGAGAGATATCTGGTCGTAGGGACAGTGTCGTCCGGGCTATGCACAAGCGGCTAGTTGAAGGGACACACTTGTCCGGTCTCCTGGTCGTAGGGACAGTGTCGTCCGGGCTATGCACAAGCGGCTAGTTGAAGGGACACACTTGTCCGGTCCAGGGTATGTGTAAAGTTGAGTGCACTACGATAGTATCGTCCGGGCCAGACCTGATGGTTGGTTGAAGGGACATACTAGTAGCGCTTAAAATAAATGATACCGTGAGAAGGTGCCAGTGGTCAGGTTGGACGAGCGGTTACATCGTGGCACCCGCTCCATTAATTGTGTCATTGTTACAGGACAGCAACTTGATACGCCCGAGGACGGTCGAAGGTCAGTCCGGCCGTGACGGCGCACTGTTGGCGCCATCTACGAGATACGCAGGAATTAGATTTGGCATCTGTCAGATACGTCTGAAATAGCACTGACAGATGTCAGTCTGGCGGAGCGTCGAGTCTATGGTTGGGCGGCCATGATGGACGTTCATTCGATTTGGACGTTTCACGGCGAGCGCAGCTCCGACGCGACGAATCGCTTTTATTCCGCGTAATCTTGATGTCTTTATATCCCAGTATTAATCAAAACGGGTTCCTTATGTATTTACCTAGTTATAATTGATTATATTTCCTAATAATACGTGATTAAGAGTTAGTGGTGATTATTCATTGACTGTTTTATTGGATCGTACCCACATTACTGATTGGAAGTTATGGATGACGCTGATGATGTCGGGCTATCGCCTACAAACATTATTTCATTGAAGTGTTTCTAATACACAGGGTGAGTAGGTTTAACACTAAATATATAAAGCATATTCGAACTCATAAAAAGCGTAACACCACAATCTCGAACATTATCTAGGTTCTCAACAAAACTTTAACTGAACAGACTAACCGATAAACCGACAACTAACATTCTAAAACAGACGATGTATAAAGTTTGAAATTTTCCGTAAGTTTCTTGTGAGAGAGCACTAAGGATTAAATTATGAAAAAACATCCCATGTGAATTTGAGTGCACCGTTGGATTATAGATAGATAGATATTCTTTATTGCACAAAATTACTACATAGTTTATAACAAAGTCGCTTTTCTCTCTAAATCCATATGTGCGCTTAAATCTTTAAAACTATGCAACGGATTTTGATGCGGTTTTTTTAATAGGTAGAGTGATTCAAGAGAAAGGTTTATGTATAATAAAATACCCGAAGCGTAGCGAGGGCGGGTCGCTAGTATAACATAAATACAGAAAAAAATGATATTGAGATTATATTGTGGTTCAATCTAGGCGGTCTTATCTCGACCTCTTCCTGACAACCTTCAGTTAGAGGAAGTGTAATTTTCTGGACAGAAGGGCAACGTAAAAAGAAATTAAAAATGCACAAGTGTTCTCCTACGTATGCATACCTATATCCAGCACAATTATTCCTTTTTCAAAAGTGAAAGCGTACAGAGAACAAACACTAATAAATGATTAAATATCTACTTATGCAAATAAGCCGCCAATTACGAACAAGAACGACAAGTTTCAGCCAATCATTTATAAAGCAAGACCTAAAATTAAGTAGGTCGGTAATTTGTTTATTCCATGGCGAATAGCGTGTCTGATTACATAATCACTTAGCCACAGCTTGGCTACAGGGCTTTAGGGGTTGGTAGACGTTGTTGCTTATGGGCAAAAACTATTTTCTTAAACCTATCAGAGGAAAACATTCAGAGCCCACATATTTTTGGTTTTATGCTGTAGCTACAGATTTAGTGCTATAAAAGACTAGTTCTAAACCTAAACTTACGAGTAGACACGTATAATTTTTTGTTGGCCTACACTTTCGTAAAGGCCCAATTGAATTACTTATGTCATTTGTTTTTTCTGTCTTTTGAAACTTTTATATAAAATGCGTAAGACAATTCACACCAAACACCAGGTATTATGAGTAACCGGAAGATAACTGGCGGCGACACCCAGACCCGAGACAATTATGTCCTTCGGGTACGATTTTCAAAATGTTCCTTTTACATAAGTAGGTATGTCACCAAATTCCCTGTTCTCTTTGACAGAGTTCAAGGGCGTGGAAATATATCTACTAACAAGGTCTCCAATCATGGTACTCTTACCTATATGTCAAAATAGCACGATATTTGAAAGAAAAGGGTAGGTTGAAATGTTAACGTCTATACAACAAATGTGAACGAATGTTTTTATTTTATTATTAACTTTTAAATAACTTTTATATCGCAATGCGGTGAGACAAACTCTTAGAAAACTTGACTGGCTCGGTGGCTCAATTGGTAGTGACCTCTGCCTTCTGAGCCAAGGGTCGTGGGTTCGATCCCCACACAGTACAAACATTTGTGTGCATGAACATGTCTGTATTGGTCTGGGTGTTTTCTATGTATAATATGTATTTATTTAAAAAAAAAATATCTAAGTAAGTTTATCAGTTGTCTAGTACCCATAGTACAAGCTACGGCTTAGTTTGGGGCTAGATGGCGCTGAGTGGCCCAGCGTGGCATGGATATCAATATGCAATTGCTATGTTGTAATGATCTTTTATGAAAAAAATACTATATTTATCGAGATTACTTCTACTCGTAAAGCACTCCATGAAATTAAAAAATACTTCCGAAAAATATTATTGGATGGGAGACCTCATCTGTATAAAGCGATTAGCGAGTAAAACTCAATTTGCTCGGAGGTCATATTCCTACTTAATTTGGTTGATTGACTATAACGGGGGTAGCAGATATCGAAATTGAAATGGTATTACGACGATAGCCGACAATAAACAAACAGACAAGCATAATTTTAATGGATTATGGACTGTTATTGTTATGAAATTGACTATAAAAAAAATTGGCGATGAAAAGGAGTAGTTAGTAGAACTTCTTACCAACAATAAGCAACTATTCGAACTCTGTCGTAGAATGATTTTCATTTGTGTTGATGATTTTGTTTGCTTAATTCAAGTCTATTTAAATGAAGATATTTTCTAGTCTATTGTAGGTAGGTTAAAGGTACACTTTATGTCACCGACTCCGCAGTTACATGTAGGTACCTATTATGTATCTCTCGTTCAAAAATAGAAAATCTTAGAGCTCAAACATTTAATTTATTTATTGTACCCCTTAACTTCACTGATATGCTTCCGACCACTAACGATGTAGCTGAAATAAATACTATCCAAATTAAATACTAATTAAAACAGTAATAAATAAAAACAACATTACGTACATTGTTCCGATCCCAAACTAAGTCTCGTAGCTTATGAACTTGTGTTATGTACCACAAATATTATATTTAATTACAAATACTCGTAGGTATAAGAACCTAAACACGGAACAAACGCATATCTCCACGACGCGAATATTTGTCCTGGGTGGGTATCATACCGACGACCCTTGGTTTAGAAGGTAGGGGGAAATTACAATGATACTCTTAAAAAGTAAGAGAAAAACGTTATAATAAACCTCTTTCCTATTTTAAAATAATAAAATCCATGGACGGAGGAAGTCTGTAATAGATACTGAACGAATTAGGCAGAAACGGGGGGAGATGCAGGAAAATAATGTATCCTGTTTCCTTCCTATACAGTGTTGGCTATGAAAAGAAATGGGCTCGTATTGCTAGCAATATGTAGCTACAATATTATTAGAAATATGCGGACATAACAGTAACACAACCGTGTGGATGCAATTTTTTGGGGCTTTCGTCGTGTACCGGAATGCATGTGCTTTATTTACGGTCTTATTATGATAATATTGGATAAGAAAGAACCATTATACAGTCAAGGCAATTTTCCGTTATATTTTTATGTTGATAGACTTTTTACAGAGATTCTGTAGCATAGAAATACCTATGTCTAGAACAAACGGCGATCAATAACTATTTTCAAAGAAGGACAGCAAGTTACGTTAACAAACGGTAGAATTCGAATGCTCGAATCAACGACGAATATTTCACTCCGTTAGCAAATACACTTAGAAAACGTATCCTTAAATAGTATAAAACAATGTCAATGTTGTCTGTCTGTTCCGTGTATGCTTAGATCTTTAAAACTACGCAACGGTTTTTGATGCATAATACGAGTACATTAGAGAAACAGTAATAAAATTTTAGAGGTTACTAATGTGTTTTTATATACTTGAAGCGAAACGAGTGCGGGTCGGTAGTTATATAGGAATAAATCATAATCGACTTGTACCCGGTTAGAACTGCAGTTTCCCGGCAGTTCTATCCCTGCTATATGTGGCCTACCACAGAAATGTATCAAGGATAAAGTTCCACATCACAAACATAAGATTCGTCTAGTTTAAACTTTCTTGGTTCTTATCGGTTTTTTCTAGGAGAGAAAAGATTAATTTTAAACTACCACTTGTTAAGCTCTAGTTTACTTAAATATCTACATTACTACTTTATTTGGGACCGGAAAACCAAATAGGTACATGTATGTACCTACCACTTAGGTAGGTACTCGTATCGACATGAAAATGCTTTAAAGTAAACAGCAACTTACTTTACTCGTATAACACCGACCAGCGTGTCACAAATACTTAATCTTGGAAGCAACTTAACACGTAAAAATTAACACTCTTACTTACTTAAGGAATTTGTGTCGATAAGACGTTTGCTAGAAACATTAAAGTGTAGACCCATAACGGAGCGAGTCTCGCCATGTGGGGTCGCTTCATAATTGAGGACCTGGCCTCAGGAATGTAGCTAATTACAAGTCACCGATTTTATCTACGTTTATTGCTTGCAATGCTTCACTGTGGTCTACGCTCTTTGAGCTGCTTCCAATAGACAAAGGCAAGCCAACTTTTTATAGTTGCAGTATTGGATTATAATCCGGTTGGATTTGTTTTTTTTTATCCCATACCGATGTATGTATGCGGTAAAGAAACGTATTTTATATGCTAACTGGAATACAGAGATCATCAGTGCCAATGACATTACAAGTAAATGTTTCATAGTACATTCTTAAATTCTTATCTTCAGAAGGTGAAAATGAGTTTTAATCTCTAAGTGGGATGTTATTATTATTATAATTAGCTATCACAAGAATAATCTTACCAATTACTTGATTAAAGAGGCATATCTCTTGATTAAACACGTCATGATTGAAGATCACCCAGTCCGGAGGCAATTAGAGAAGTTTTTAATTGATTAATTACACACACACGCTTGAAATTATCAAGTCTATTTGTAGGTTTTCTGCTCTGTATGATTCTGCTTCGTCAGTTTGCTACAAAACATTGTTCAGAGCAACTTATATATCTAAAGATAGTGACACAAGTCCCCATTCACGACG
Organism: Conogethes punctiferalis; assembly: GCA_031163375.1. Taxonomy (NCBI): domain Eukaryota; kingdom Metazoa; phylum Arthropoda; class Insecta; order Lepidoptera; family Crambidae; genus Conogethes; species Conogethes punctiferalis. Next base: position 14,348,563 of record CM062078.1, read on the forward strand.
ACCTTTTACTAAGTTCAGGTGCAACGTCTGCGCTCGTCAGGTTCCTGAAGCCACTCCAGGGCTTGAGGGCGCGCTAATGACTCAACTTTACCCTCATTTGTCCCTACAATCGGATTCAACACTCGCTTCCCTCAGTGCAGAGACGGTTGCATGTACCGTGAACCCTTTGTCCTGTTACGTTACACGAAATGTATTGTATATGATGGGTAGTGAAACAGGAATCTATTACATATCACAATCGCTTTGGAACTCGCGCTGCAAAAATCTTCAATTTCATATTTCACTAGAATAGTAGCTAGAAGTGAAAATAAAATTTTCAAAAGGACGCGTGCAAGTTTCAAAATTATCTCAAAGATAGTTACGGTACATTGAAATAAATAACGAATGTAGATTTCAATCGAACTAGAATCTATCGTCTGTCCAGTTATTTCTGCTTCTGCAATTGAAACAAGTGCATCGTTGTCGGACGAAATGAAGCTGCATTGAAGAGCCCGATTATATTGGATTAAATAGGGATTATGGTCGGCGAGCGCTGGATAACAGGATTCATGTTACAGCGATGCCACGGGTATTAGGATCGACAGCCTTTCCTTCCCGCTCCGAACAATGCCCCTTTGTTTCCCTGCTGACTAGCAACGAATTAACGACTACATAAATTATATTCAAACAACACGCCACGCTTTATTTAAACGCGGTCCATAAAATCTCGACTCATCAATTTGTTGGCCTATTTGTATTCCATACGTCTTCGTGTAAAGTTGCGCAACCTCCAATCCTATCGGCGCCATTATCGCAACAAAACGAAGGCGTACCTCGATAATGTTGTGCCCGGGCCCGCATAATAACTATAAATTGGTGCTCCCGGATGATAACCGGCGCGCCGATAAGGGACACAATAGCGATTACAAGAAACGAAACGTAAAGACAAAGAGTGAGGCGGAGTCTGCGACGCAACTCGTTCTAAAAGCTTTTTAGACGAAGGTACCCACCGCCCGCCCCTTTTGTGAAACTTCAAACGCTTGAACAGTGAAGTGTCTCTCTGGAAGCAACATGCCTCATTCGGGCTGAAATAAAACCCCTTTATCTTAAACGCGATTCCTTCAATTTGCCCTAAACAATGGATCGTTTTGATAAATCCGTATTATGTTTTGCGCTTGTTCCAAACTTTGGGGAGCATCCATTGTTTTAATTACTTCGACTGAAGCTCGTTTGGGAGTTAATTCAATCGTCAAGCAACAAATGTAATATAGGCACAACAGATAACATCATCAATACTCGCAGCTAGAGCACTGTCGTTAGAAACTTTACTGTTTTAACTAAATTACAGTAAATTTGTGATTAAGTTCTTTGATGAGCTCAAAGTATTAACAAAATTCGTTAAACGATCTCTCTTGGTTCAATAAGATGTACCTACCTATGTTGTAGGCATTTATAAGTAGGTACATAGGTATAATGAACAAGTAAAGCTGTGAACATATCTTTTCAATGGAATAAGTAAGGCCATAATAAGTAAGGATGTGTGTAAATGCAGCATCCAAATCCCAAAAATAGCGATTAATGAGAAATCGGCTACCAGTCCGAAGTTCTAGGAACGGCCGATCTCATAGTCCCCACTCACTAACACCGTTTTCATAGAAACCTATTCGTAAGTTCGGGTAATTCGAGACGTGTCTGGGACGATTTCGGGTGCATCTTAATGCATTTGGAGAGTCACCGCGCACCACTTACCAGGAAATTTGATCGTTTTATTATGCAAGCTGTGATTCTATACAGCGGAAGGAGGCGCAACGAGTTGGTAATTAAACTATTCTTAGGCTGCTATTTATATTAGAGGCTTTGACGGTTATTAAGCTTGCTTCCTTCGCGTCGCTTGATTATCATAATGAACACGTTAGTAGTTTAGATATATTGGCTAATATTAGATAGCCGTCGATGCATCCAGACGCAAGACGCTGTTATAGTGATTGAATTAATGATATTTGCATGCATGTTATGCTACAAAATTCATGCATTGTTATTTCTAAATAATACAACCTTCTTCACTCATGAGATACTAATGAAATGGTTAAATGATCACTATTTAAGATACCTGCTTCTTTACAGTAAATTCAGATAGGTACCTACTTATAAAAAACATAGTGGACTGTTAAACAATCATCAAAATAATACACGATATGAATTTGGCGTCGTAAGTGGTTTGTCAACAGCCATTGCCTGAAGGAAAACGAAGGAGATGGCCAAGCCTCTGCAGCAATTGACAGGTAACCAAATCAATCACTTGTCACCATGCTGGCCTGTAGGATTATTCTGGCTGCTGATAAAATGATTCTGAAAAGCAACCGAAGTCACTACACTGGTGTTTCTGGAGGGAGTATAAAATAAATATTTCACTTTGTTTCTTTAGTGCTATTTCTATGCTGGGAAGTAAATTAATATCAACTTGTAAGTGATATTTATTTACCAAACAGGTTTCCATTCTTAGCGGCAAACATTTATGCAGCTGTAATTACTCGCAGTTAGATAAGCCCTATTTTTTGACTACCTTCTTTTTGTATTATATTTTGTCCATTAATGCATTACCTGTTATCTTAGCTGATAGATCATTGTATGGGGTGGAGGGCTGATAACCTGAGATACAGGATCTATCCTAGTTCAGGTATCAGCCTGCCATATATACTAACGAGTTCATGTTAAAAAAATTGGTCTAAACTTTGTAAAAATTGGTAAGAATAAATGAATTTATTTGTACAGCGGATTATTATACCTCTGCCCCATTTTGCTAGCGCTCTGGACGACAGACAGATAAACTACAGTCGGTGTAATAGGAAATTTGATCACTGCCATGGCGCTGGTAATTATCACTTTGCTAATTTAGGTAGGTACAAGCTACGTTATAAGTTTATAGCAATTATAATTCTGTATAATAATACACATGGGCTATTATTTCAAATCCAGATTATATGCATTTTCAGCAAAATCTCTGTTTCTAATGTTCAGACCACAGAGTGCAAATGTGTAGGTATTTACAAGAGAAGGTTTTTAGTGTGGTACCTAATGTAGGTTGAACAAGGTAACCTTCTGTTTATAGAGTGCATTATCTAGAACATATCTACCTTAATATAAGATTCGTACGATTTCCGTTAGTACCTACATTACCCAAAATCTACCTGTACCTATACACGTTTGATATTTTCCACGTTGTCCAAATATATCACACTGAATTTCTTACATTCTTTGCTTATTATCATTTCCTGTCCTTACAACAAGAATAATTTGCCGATAGAGTGCACCAGCCTCGCCCCAGCCATACATCAGCTCATTCATGCAGATGCATTTGACCCACATTCAGCAGTTCTTTATTCATGCCAGCGTCACGATGCGGTGTCTTGGCTGATTGGTTCGGTTCAGCTCAGACAGGACTTTTGCCTGCAATGCTGTTACAATATGTATGTGTACTACATTATTCTTCTTTATTGTTACCACTTTTTGCGGTACACTTTCCTTTGGGATTTGGCCTTTAATAAATAAGCTTCTTTATACGATGAGGCGGAATTGGAACTTTATCGAAATTCTATTTCCAGCGTTGTACTTATCGTCTTGTAAATATTAAATGTAATAGGATTATGTACGCGAAATGGAAACGGTTTTTTGTTTTGCGGGAATGTGTAATAAAGAATAGAAATTTAATACATTTCGCGTGCAATTTTATTCAAATAAAATATGTATGATAGAGTTACCGCGTGAAATATGGCCGTATTCACAAACGTTACTATGCGATGCGCGGACGCACAGTGCCCAAAATCCTATAGGTTTTTGGGTCGAATAGTACGTTTGTAAATACGGCCGTTAGTGTGCAATCGTACTATTACGATAAGATAGGAGAAAAAATTTGTGGACGCACTGAAATCACAGACGGCACAGTGGATTAGCAGGCTGAAATGGCAGTACTGCTAACAAAGCATGAAGACCAAATGGGCGCTGAGACAGAAAAGTTCATGATAGCAGACTTTTTGATAAGAAACGCAGCGTCAGATAGCAGGGTAGCGGGCATAGGTGGAGCGTCATAATAAAAGTCGCATTTTGTGGAGATCTTTGGGAGAGGCCTACGTCCTGTCCTGCAGTGGACCTTATACGGCTGAACAATGATAACTTATAACTACCGAATACTCTTGATTCGCTAAAATTAACATTGTATATAATTAGCTATATGTAGATAAGATCAGGTATACTACCGCATTAGACTAGTCTGTAAGGGTAGTGTATTTTAAGTTTAATAATAAATAAATAAATAAAATATATATATATAGGTACGTTTAATACTACTTACTCGTTAACTTCAGTTTCGCCTGACAAAATATTCCGTCTTAGTATTGAGTAATTGAGCCTATAGTGAAGAGTTGAAGCGAGGTATCAATCAACATATGTGATTACATCACGCCGGGTGCATCGTCCGTTGACACGGGTGACGGTTGCTGGGTTCACCGCTCTAGTACACATGTGGAAAAGTATTTCACTTTAGGAGGCAACGCTGAAGAATTTTGTGTCTAATAGTCATTTCAACCTTTGTACTTACTCAAAATTGGTTTGAGAGCGTCGATTGCGCCGCTTCATGCCTTGCCACTTACCCAGATGTTTCCAAATCGGAAATTCATATCAACGCTTCTTCGTCGACCTTCTTACAGTGCAGGAAAACATCGTGAGGAAATCTGCACACCTGTGGAGAAATTTTAAAGTTGTGTGCAGTCGATCAATCCGCATTTGTATGTTGGCCTCGCTCTTGTTAACGATTGAATTTCTCAATCTCGCTCTTCCATAGAGGTCTTACTCAAAGTTTGTCTGAAAGATTTGGTACGAGTACACTATAATTTTTTTTGTTAGGCGCTAAGGAGACAAACAAGCCTGATGTTTGAGCGGTTATCGTAGCCTATAGACGCCTGCAACACCAGGCGGGCTGTAAGTTTACCTATTTGCCACCTTAGTGATATAAAATGTTTGAATATTATTAAGTAAATTCTTTGATGTGAAATAAGTTTCTATTCTACTTCTTTTACTGGTGCAAGCAAATACTTCATGTGCAAGTAAGTTAAATTCTACTTACCTGAATGTAGGTAACATAATCATGTCTTAGATAGCGTTTTTACCTTGTTTGCTTCTTAGAATTAGGTAGTATTTTAAATTAATTTTCGTAGATAAAGTACATAGTATTCAGTACAAAATATTTGCATAACGCAGCTAAATATTACTTTTTTTTTGAGCATTGACATTTATTTTATCAACAGTTTTATTTTACTTTCATGAGAGAAAAGGCGCCATATTTTTTCGTGGAAGATTTAACTGTAATCTGCCAACATCACGCAAAGGACTGTACCTGTTATAAAAGGTATTAAATGGATAATGGCCGACAAAATACTTTCATGCCCTCTACTATGGAGCGGAGAGCGCTCCCTCTACCGGCCTAACGGATGCGTCCTAATGACATAAATGCAAATTTGACCATTCGAGCTTCCTGCACGCTCGCACAAACTACACCCACCCACTGTGTACTACCCAAGTGTACTGCACTCGGTATATAGCAGCCATGATATTCAACATCATAATATTAAAATAAAAAGGCCGCTACCTCATTCGTGGGCACTATATTGGTTTTTGTGCGTGAGACTAAGTTTTAATTGGCGTTTAGGTATTTCCGTCGTTATTTTTCCAGATATAACTAGTTTAATTAGGTGCTTAGTATGTTTAACGACGGTACCCGTCGGTGCCTGGACTCACGTAACGATGGGGTGTAAATAAAATTAAGGAAGTAGTTTCGCTTCTTTTATTTCTCAGTGATCGTAACACAACATAACATTACTATATTTTGGTTCAGTCGGGAACTTAAAAAACTAAATTCTAAATTTTGGTACTAAGACAACGCGATCTGCATCATAGTGCAGTGGTGTACTATAGATACATACAATACGTAGGTATTAATTATAGTATTCTAGTTGGCTATGTCACGTGACCACGATAACACCCGTGGCTATGGCTAACTTATTATTATGGCTTTATGCACCCATCGTTAAGTTATCCATAATACTTTATTTAGCTGCTATCAATTTATATATACAACCATCAAGCGTGAGTTTTAAATTTTAAAAAAATGTTTACAGTTTGCAATAAAACTAAGTCGCGTACATTTTAGGTACCTACCAGTGTTGGGTAGTTAAAAGATTGGGTGCAAAATTGTATTTTTTATCACAGGGCTTAGAATATTATAACACACAGAAAAATATACTTACAATACAAATCGATTCTTACATCTAAAAGGATTTAACGTGTTCATTATAATGATTAGAATCGGCTGTACAACAGTAAACTTACAAAAATATATCTTACCAGCACTAAAAAAATATTAAAGTGAGATTTTCTACATTTCCCTTACAGAAATCAACGTATTATTGTAACATGGCGTACGTTTAGGTCAGAATTTTAGTGAGGGCAACGAAAAGTTTGTATAGGATAGCAAAAGAAATAAATTAATCAACGTCTTGCCCTGATAGACAATAAAAACTAAGTTCCTACACGATCAAACGTCAATGTGTCCGGTGTAACAGAAACTGTGCCATCAATCTTATTGTCAAGAACCGGGGCTGCGGCCTAACACGCGCTACGCTTGTTTACGAAGGGCCCCGGTGTTAGAGACGCGATAATAACACTATGTACAACTATCCAACATGTAGGGTTAAGTCACACTGCGGGCGAGACAGGACGGCGGCCACAAATCAACTTGCACTGTCAAATTACAAAAAACAAAACACAATCTGTAAACAATTTTCGATATAAATATCCAAAGCAGAGTGCATGTTCTTTCCACATGTGTGGCCGTGTAAACATAGAAAATAGGCATGTCAATGATGCGATTTGTCAAGCGTCCTTTTTGTTCTATACTTACTAAATCGCTTTGCCGTCTAATGCGCCCGCTTTGCGCTCAACCCATAGGTAACCATAGCGTTTTAGACAAATATAGATATCGTAATCCTACCTATGTTAACCGCTACTCAAAACTTCCACTTTATACCCAAGTTTTGTTACTCCATGGATAATTCAGTCCTAAAATATTGACATCGAACATTAAAATGTCTTACTGTACAACTATACGGATTCCTTTTATGGAACTTGCATACTCTTACAAAAAAGCAGTAATATGCAACCAATTAATTATTACCTTTAAAGGACGGTAATGAAATGCACAACTAAATAGCGCACAATAAGTTTTACGTAACCATTATCAAGTCGTATATTGAATATTGCAACTAGTAAAAACCACATAGGTATCTACTGTGGGTATCTATAAATGCAAATCGGAACTGAGCGTAAATTAACGTAAATGCTATTGGCACATTACAAATACAAACAGTAGCCCCTGTCCGTACAAATGCTTATTCTGTAGAAAGTAATGTGTGTAATTAAAATGCAGAATCCCGCTTAGGGCTGTGAGCTTATAAAACTAGCCTTTATGTTGTGTGTTTATAGTCGCAATTCGAGTGTACTACGCATCGCGAGCGCCGCTCTTACGTGCATTCTTGGGGCACTGTTTGTAGTTTCTATTATGTCTGTGGAATCGCGAAATACAGAACGGAGCTGAAATAGAAATGTTTACAAACAATTTAGAACGTCCAGAATTTGTCACGTCCAGAGATTAACTTGTAACAAATTGGGTCAACATTTATAACTCAATGTACTTGTATGCATTTATGAACGTGAACAACAGTTCACTCACATTTTATCTCACTAAACATTAATACAATTAAAAACTACATCTGGTAAAATTATTTTAAAATGTCACGATCCAATTTTGATAAATACAATTTGCGTCACTAGATACACTCTCCAAATAATAGCAAGTATGATAATTAAAATAATACACGATCAAACAACATTTCATTAGCATTAATACTTACTAAAATAATGAGGTTACATAAAAAAGTAAATTTCTGATGCTAATTATTTCAGGTAAAATATTTGTTCACCGTTAGGTATTTCCTGTGTCGCTTGGATATTTCAGTCAATTTAGATCGGTACTTTTACCATGTCATTTTTGTAAAAAGGTTTTAAGACGACCTTCGTCAAATTGGTAGACTTCAAGATACAAGTCAGAGTTAACGAGCTATAAAAATGCAACATTAGCCATCCGCGATGGTATCTTTTCTATTTTCTTAAATAGTATATAAATATTATTATTTCTTGTGATGATTATGAGATATAATTGTGATTAACACGATATTGCCAGACAACTTTGATAATTGATTTATGAATTTGTTTACCTAATCATACTATATTGCACTCTTTAAAAAATTGCCTACAATGCGGTTTTTTAATCGATTTTTTGACTGGGGCGTTGAACTATAAAATATTAGCACGTAACGCTTTAATTATTATGAAAAGAGAAAGTTATTCGACTTTTGTCATCATTTGCTACTAATATTTTAGTATGTACAAACAAGCAATGTACTATTGTTCAGTACATACTACCTACCTGTTTGTAAAAACGACTAATAGTAGATACTAAGTCGACTTTGTGATGAACAATTTCTTTTATTGCATGTTATATTAATACGCGACAGAAAAGTGTACCACTGCGGATTACATATTTATTTTTATCTTAATGCGTAATACAACTTAAATTAAACAAATCATTCCAATACGAAGAATAATAAGTAATTTTATAGCACATGTCATTTTGTTCTTTGGTAAATTTCAACTGAGATGAATATCTATGAACTCCGATGCAAATGAACATTTTACAGAATTAATAACTAAACGAACAATATGTTTTCACTTCGACAAAAATATATCTTATATTCATTCTATCATACACACTGACATTTTAGTTTAACCTAAATGCGACGATATTATATTACACCTCACTATTTACATAGCTTGATACACATATTTAGGTGAGTAATTGTTTGACCAGCGAGTCGGTGACCGAAATACAAATAATACCTATCAACATAATGAGAACGACATATCTGCCGAATAAGTTAGTATTTCTTGTCAGCTATATTTTGAGCAAGCATTTTTTTTTACATCAAATTGTCGACTCACCGGATTGTTTAAATATGTGAAAACAAACTAAAATCTAAGTTTCGTTGGGCTCATCCTAGATGCATCACCTACCCTGTTTCTATCAAACATCAACATTCAACAACGTTCTACGTACAATACATTACTGTAATAAAAAATATAGATTATAATATACAAAGGATGGATATTTTGTAGCACATCGCGGATAAATGTATCCACAATTGAATCACTCAGAAATCGTTTTATTAGCATTATGTAACCGGCTATTTATAACGCGTGGGAACTAAAGACGAACACACATAGACTATAGTACTAGCGTACACTTTACCTATTTGTACATTTCTATTATAATTAACAATATTAATATCACGTCTGAGACGGGAAACATCTGGAGTGTGACGACATCGTTCTTATGTTCTAACATACGTTACGACTCGTGAGTGCGTGCCTTTAAATTTTTGATTAATTATTTGACTAGTGTATGCACTAGGGTTTCCACCACATTAGTTATGGTAAGTTTATTTAAGAACATGTCATAAGAACTGGGGATTTAGTAGGAGTATAAGTGAGCTATCTTTAGTAAAAGTGATTTAATGAGTGCAGCGCATTTTTGGATTAGACGTCCTAATTTTACATGGCAACAAAACTGAGAACCATAGGATTTGTGTATTATCTAAGCAGTAATAGTGCATATTGGTACACATTCTGTCAAACAATTATGAAGACTCGCTTGCACTTATAAAAACAAAAATGAGCGAGATCTATTGTATTAATCTGTTATGTAAAAAAAGAATACAATTTCACATTCCACTGCATTCCTGTCAATGTCAAATACAAGATGCAGTTTCTTGTTCGTGTAGAAAGCAAGATTATGTCATTATTCCGTAACTTTGCTCACTGCACGTCTGCGGAGACGTCTTCTTGACATATTCTTGGAAACTTTCTCACCAATGTGTGCGCATCAATTTCTAGTTTCTGGTGTGGTGACCGGGCGGTTACTTGCCCCGGTACTTTTCGGTGGTGGCGTCCTCCAGGTTGCTGTCCCAGTCGAACTCGGTGACCCCGGTGCGGGACACCTCGCCCAAATGCCGCCACCGGAATTCGAAATCCGAGTCGCGCTTCTTGAGAGCCTCGAATCTATTTAAAAAAAAAGGAGGTTTAAATTAAACAATCACAACCTAACCCAATCATCGCATATAGGTATCTTATTTACTTGATCGAACACACCTAAGAACACGCTCGATTAAATGTCCTTTCTACGAAAAACACTCACACATAAATGATTAAATGTGTATAATACAAGCAAACACGTCAAACTATTAACGAAGAAGAGGGGTCTCTTTTTGCGTACGTGGTTAAATATGTTTGCGCTTCTAACAATTTTAAAACAGAGATGCCCAAAGGTGGAGATGGATTGATATTCGTTATTGCACACCAAAGTCAACTGGACTTAAAACTAGACACAAAGAAATATTAAGGTACAATTTAGACGGTCTTATAGCTGTAAGCGATCTCTTCTAGACAACCTACATCTAAGGAGTAATAGACCATATTGGTACACATTCCGTCTAACAAAGCCAGGAAGGTAGTAGGTACAACAAAAGTAATCAATCCTTAATCCTTCACTACTCGGAGCAGGCAGGGTTTGAAATAATCCCAGTTTAGTTTTGTGGCCATAGTCTATAAGGCCTTTAGTTTAGATGTGCTAGGGTAGACTGACTAGGGGTACAACAAGGGAAGCCTCCACGCGTGGTCGTCTTTCAGACGGCCCGGCGTACCCCGGGCAACGGCGGGTAGTAGGCTATCGTTCGACTACTACCCGACGGCTAATTCCCTAGAGGAGAGACGCTTGGATCCCGTCTCTCCTCGAACAAGGTGGGGCCAGTGTTGGCGTTGTACACTGCGACGCCAACACACGGCCAGTGCTTCGGCACATTTTGATGTGGCCATTACGGCCGGGGGTCTCCCCCAATGGCGGGGCATTTGCCCGATTGACGAGACGTGCTACCGGACTTGACTTGGGCCTAAGGCCAATTCTCCCGGACGCGACATTTGGTGGGCGCATTTGCGCGAACCGAACGGATGCGTTCGCGCATCTTTTCGGTGAAAGACGTTGCCGTAGGGCGTAGGATGGCGGTGTATCACCGCGGCTCGGCGGGTCCGTCGACTACGGTTCTCGTAGTCGTCGGATAGGTCCATTTTGGACTGGTCGTCGGGCAACCTGTTTCCCCTTGCAGAAGGGACCAGGGGGCTTGCCTTAATTGGCCGGCCCGAGTGGAGTGAGACCACAATAAAAAACCACCTGTTATCCCGACTTCGGTCGGGACCAGGGGGCGCGAGCTCAAGTGGAGAAAACCACAATAAAAAACCACCGTGCGGCGGCGGCTGCACGCCCGACGGGGTTCCGCGAGGTCGGCACGGGGATGCTGGCCACGTATTGCACGAACCCCGTCCTTGGAGGAGAGAGACGGCCCTTACGGGCCTGATCTCTAGGTCGCCCCAAGTGGGGGGGCCAGCCCGAGTCTGCCTAGCAGACCAGCGCTGACAGCGTCGCGGCGTTATAGTTGAGGACCCGCGATGCTGTCGCCCAAGGCGCATTTGACGGTGCAAACCAGGGTTTTTTAGTGGGTATTCTCTGCCGACGCGGAGTGAGTCCCACATAACCCGTCTGCTTCCCCGGGCAGCGGGTATGCGTAAACTGCATTTCTCCCTGGTGAAACAAAAAAAAAAAAAAAAAAAGGGTAGACTGACTGCATTTTATCAAAAGGAGTGCCCATAAATGACGTCACATGTAACAAATAAAAAAAAAACTCATATAGAAACAGCGTTCCCCTATTATCGATAATTGCTGCCAACACTCGATAACCATCTTTGAGAAATATCATACCCCAATCAAATAAAACTTATTTCCATATGTAGTATCGATTGAAAATTGATAAACTATTCTTTTCCATATTCGATTCATTCAACAGACTCCATTTATAGAGATTGTATAGGCTTACACATTTACGCAATTGTATGATTAACACAAATCAAAACATGAGTAGGTGTCTTAGGTGGAACTACTGGTGAAGTCTGAGATGTTTCTGGTGAACTGAATAGGTAGGGGGCGTCCGGAAAACTTTATCAGGTGGGAGCGATGAACCACCTTTCAAAAATCAACTTAAATTTTGCTCTAACAATACGTCAAGCAAGACTGTCTATAACAATAGGTCTACAATCGCGGTCTACCAATGACAGCGTATCGTCAGAGCAAAATTTATGTTGACTTTTGACAGGTGGTTCATCTTTCCAACCCAATAAAGTCCCCGGGACTTCCTCTACATAAATGCGCCAGAGCACGCCAACCACCTCATTTTAAATAAGGTTTTCTTTTGTACTATGACGAATGAGGTTTTTTCCCAAAACAGATCCGAGACAATCAGAAAATATTTTTTACTAAGTTGTCTTTATAGGGAATCAACCCGGAAACTTGGGCATAACGCTCTAACCGAGGCCTTTAAAGCTAGAGCATAAACGGAGCGTTGTCTTACAAGTTAACAATTACGAGCGACTAAAGATGCGTGGGATCGAATGACGTCACTGAAACTAAACTCCATTAGAATCCCACTTTATTGTTGCACATTTTGCTACAACAGTGGATTTTTGCTGGTCATTTGCATATCTCAGATATCTTAAATAGATAATTACGTCATAGTTGACAGAAGTCCAAAACGTTTAAACTTTGTTACGAGAGTCAAAGCGGAAATTATAGCAAGACTAGCTTTTGCCCGCGACTTCGTCCGCGTGTTTAGATTTTTACATTCAAAAGTTTTTTCCCAATAACTCCCGGTCCCGTTGGAATTTTGCAATATCGCGTTGCAAGTAATCTTTACGTTCATTAAGGTACCTTGCATGCCAAATTTCAATCATCTATCTTAACGCGATTTAGATTTTTCATACTAAAAGATTTTCCCGCTAACTAATGATCCCGTGGGAAGTCTGCAATATCCTGTTGCAACTAAAAATCACTAAGGTACCTGCATGCCTAATTTCAAGATTTTCTCGCTGATAGGGAATATGGATGACTTTTTTTATGTATTTAAAAGATCAAAGATCTCATCTTTTATCTTTTCGTAGATCGTAGAATTTTTAAACTATCTTTTCTATTAAGCGTGTTATAAAGCGTAAAAATTATATCTAGACAGAGAGATCCGACGTGGCGGATGACGTCACGTACCGTGCGCGCCATACAAACTCCATAGTAAAATCTGTTTTCGTGAGAGAGACGGATATATTAATTTTCAACGACTCTATCTCGCCCATTTTTCAGCCAATTTTGATTTTGTTTTCACTGTCCATAGTATATTTTTATCTATTTTACGATAAATACATGAAACTATTTCTCATGCATTTCCCTATTCTCGTTCCCGTGGGAATTTCGGGAATTCCTTTCTTAGTGCACCTCTACGGTACCTAAGCTACGTCCCTTCTAAATTTCAAGTGCCTAAGTTTAGGCGTTTAAACTGTGCGTTGATATGTCAGTCAGTGAGTTTCTTTTCTCCTTTTATATATTTAGATTTAATTTGACCGGTAACGCCATTTATTGAGAGGAATTAGTAGTTTTGGGCTATTTTATTTCTCGGCCTTTTTTTTCCTATTTTATCACATAAAGGGTTGATTTAAAATTTTAAAATTTTATCCCTTTCGGAGTGGAATTTATCAAAACCCTTTCTTGGCAATATCTACCACGTCATGGTATAGCTTTGTGAATGCAAAGTCTCAGCCCGAACGGTTTAAGATTGACAAAGTTTCATACAAAGTTACATCCCCTATTTTATCCCCTCGGGGGTTGAAATGATAAAAACCCTTTTTTAGCGGATGCCTACGTCATAGTAGCTTTATACATGCAAATTCTTCGCCCAATCGGCTTAAAATTGACAAAGTTTTATACGAACTTTCATCCCCTATTTTATCCCCTTGGGGGTAGAAATGATCAAACCCCTTTTTTAGCGGATACCTACGTCATAGTAGCTTTACACATGCAAAGTCTTAGCCCAATCGGCTTAAAATTGACAAAGTTTTATACTAACTTTCATCCCCTATTTCATCCCTTTAGGGGTGGAATTGATCAAAATCCTTTCTTAGCGGACGCCTACGTCATTACATCTACCTGTATGCAAAATTTCAGCCCAATCGGTTCAATAGTTTGGGCTGTGCGTTGATAGATCACTATGTCAGTCAGTCAGTCAGTCAGTCACCTTTGAGTTTTATATATTTAGATATATTTAGATAAATCGGCATCGAAAAAGAGCGCTCCTTCTCCTCCTTCCCGTTAACCCACAACAATTAAAAATACTCGTTATATTCCGTCGTTCTATGTAGATAAGTAAACTGCCCGATTATGGGTAAAGCCTCCAGATGTTTGATTAAATTGGCGATTAACTGGAAAGGCTTATGTCCAGCAGTGGACTGCGATTGGCTGATGACGAAATACCTATAAAATAATTACAATCGTAGTTCACGATGCACTTTATTATGTACCGGCACAAAATACTACATGTTAAACTCACAACGCTGTTAGATTACGGGCAGCACCAAAACCAATCTCACTTGACGTATCCAGAACAAAACAACGTTACGTTCCCCGCTTCCCGTAATAGACAAACGGGCGAATTACTTAAACGAAATCGCTAACATTAGAATGGGATGCTAGTTATCCCGAGACCTCGACCTAACCCAGGGAGTTGGGTCGCGCTATTTGTGTTTGAGTCGAACGGGAAAATGTCATGGTTCCATCTGAATTGGATCTAGAAATTGAAGCCGAAAAAACGGAATCGATTTGCGTACAATTTGCATTTAGATAAGCTCTGTGACAATATAGTCCACGCTGCTAGTTCACTTATTAAACATTGGCCGTGATAGTCGATGGTGCACCATTTAGAACCGCAGCTTCTAATTTAGGCTTATTGGTATTATAAAGAGGCATTTTACTCCCAAGAGCTTAGCTGCCCAACCTAGAATAACGTAGACTATAACCTTTTAAGGCCTAGGCGAGTAATAAAGAGCTCATATAGGTGTTGAATGTTTTCATGATGCGTATAACCTGCCTGTAATAACGACAATTATCTTTAAAGTCCTGTGTAGGTAGAGTACGTACAATGTACATGGACGTAGTGAGTAGATACTCCATACATTTTGAAACGTCGACATTAAAACGCATACTAAAGACATATTCAACTTTACTTAATACCTAACAGTAATATTTTATTTGACTTTGAATAAGGAAACTATGTGCGATATGCACTTGGATTCCCCAGTAAAGACATCGATCCTTTTTGGCTGGTCGTTTGAGTTGGTCACTCCTGATATAAATTAATAGAATAAAAAATACTTTATTCATATAGTCAGTACAAATGAAGATCTACCGCCGGGTTCGGAAAGTTGCTTCTATCCAGAAGAACCGATCTGACATTCTGATATATGTACGTACATATTGACCAAGAACGAATGTGTTTCATAGCTTTTTAACAAATAAAAATTGACAGCCTCGCTCCCCAAAACGTGTCCTGAACCGAACTATACTAACATATTTCTTAATAGACTTCGGCAGAACTTGAAAAACGTCGTCTCAAGGTAACAAGTTATACCGACGCAGCGCGACGTGAACTTTTAGGGAATTGATATCTTGACATTAATTGTGAACGGTGACATGATCCCCATTAGGGGGCCGGGCACAAATGAAAAGTAACTCGCTATCCGAACTGGATTGGTCTCATTACAAATCCCAGTCACGCCACCGAGGGCTTCTATTGAGCCGCTCATTTTATTGGCCGTAGTTGAATAGACTGGACTCTAGAGATAATCGCCGACGTCGTGAACTGTCGCCAGTCGCGATGCGATGCGTGACCACGAATTTGATTGCCACCGAGTTTAAAAGATAGGGTAATATGGCGTACTCAAGTCAAAAAATCTGAGCGTCTTGTGAGGGGAATTTTGGCATCGGCACTCTTTGACCGCGGTCAGCGGGATTGTCATAGGATCGATCCTATCAATAATTGTCCCAAAATAATTAAAGTTTAACTGATCCGTTGGCTCATTAGTAGGTAGTTTATGATCAACTGGATAGAACACTAGTTATAGGTACTACAAGTACCTAGTACAGTACGAGTATATTAGTTTGATGATTTGTAAATGTTTCTGAAAACCTATTCGATCATCCAAAAATAAATAAAAAACTGCCTTATTGGCTCATTATTGTGAGTAATCAACTGGACATAGCAGTAAATGTAGAATTAGCTTCACGTTTTGTATTAATTAAATGTTTCAAAATTAAAGATTACAGTTTTGATCAATCGTCATCAATTTAACTAAGTAATGTGTATTTCTGTAATCTTTGTATACCTCCCTATGAAGTTATCAATTTTGATAACTTTTGTACATCTATCTATATGTATGTATATGTAGAGGCCTTTATAACCAGATAAAGTGAATCGAGAAAGGGTTCAATCGTGTCACGATCCTAAGTGCTTTCAGAATAACTTAACAAATTCCAGAATATCGTGACGCACGCATTCGTATAGTGAGATTTCCCGCTATAAATCGGGCCCGGTCGAAAAAAAAAAACAAGTTGAGCGAACAACTCGTAAGTCCTAAGCGATCTTGGACAAAGTAGACCCCAGTTCAAGTGAGTAAAACCGCTTAAGAGATTACGTCAATAAAATTGTTCATTCGCTTTTTAGATAGCTTTTATTAGCTCCAGTAAAGTTCTGACTGAGGCATAGCTTTTAGAGGGGAGACCGTGAACACTCACAAGGAAATGAAAGCCCACATTTTCTGTGCTGTCAATCTGTCAGGCAACAAAGAGTAGGGCAAAATACAACCATTAAAATTTGCCTCCCGTTTTTAGCACTCTAAATAGTCTTTATAGCTGACGTCAATTTCCTTGTCGGATTGCTTTACAGTAATGTACATGTTCATTTGTATCTTACTATAATTTTATTTATGGTGTATACTTTCATCTAGAAACTACAGGAGTACATCGTGCCATAAGTTTGAGATGCCCTGGCTTAGTCCAAGAAATATCAGAAAAGGGGCAGAAGCGTTTATTTGGATACAAATGAAACCTACTGCAGTCACTAACCCGTCTGCCAAGCGTGGTTACTATGGCATTTCCCCCCCAATTGAGAATTGTCGTTGGGAGAAGCCTATGTCCAGCAGTGGACGTTTTTGACGTCACATGCTGATGATGATGATGAACCGGGCTAGTACAAATAGCGTTAAATTTTAATGACGTTCTTTCAAGCTTTCTGAATCCGAGTCGATATTGGCATTGTGATCTTTACTAGTAGCATGGACTGACACCCACGCATTGCAAATTATAATCATATCTAACAAACCAGTTCGTTGGTCATAATTTTAAATTGTTGTTTTAGATACTGGTTTGTTTGTACCTGTTACATAAACGCACTAAATTTTCTTTTGTGTCCTTGGGTGTCTTATATCTGGTACTAAGCATCTGTTTGTGTGAGTAGGTATAACTGACGAATGAGCGATTGACCATCCAGTTGCACAAAATTCAGCAAGCTTTGAATATTTTAAAAAGCAGCATGCCAATAGAGCCTATCTTCTAGTTTGAGCTATAAACAATTTTATATTACTCGTAGTCAAACTGCACGGCCCGCCTGAAACACGACCCGGAAGTCATTTAGCTGCGGTATCCTATAGGGTAGAGGTACTACCCCAGGCAGCCCAATTAGAGCGAAGATTCGCAATGCCCTCATCATCATCAGCCTGTTGCAGTCCACTGCTGGACATAGGCCCCTCCAAAAATCTGGAGGATATACCCATAATCGCCATCGCTTCTCGCTCCGCTGACGCTGCTGCCCATCATCGGTCTGTGTTATTTAGCTACGCCTTCAATTGTGATGGTTATACCGCCACCAGTCGGTTGCCAGCGCGTCGTTTGCTATTCGGCAGGATGTACCACGAGCAGGTGAGGTTGGCCGGGAGCGAAAAGATGACAAGCCGCTCCCTTTCGCAATGACTGACGTCTCTTAAAAGTGTACCCTCTCGCATTCACTTACCTCTTGAACATGAGATTCTTCGCGAACTCGTACAGCTCGAGGTCGAGCGAGTTGAGCCGTTTGACGCGCGACACCTGCGCGGGCGACAGCGCCGCTAGCGTCGCGCCCGACACCGTCGCGTTGTGCTGCGTGAACGGCACCGCGAAGCGCAGGTTGAACGTCTCCTCGAACACGTACTGGGATATCTGCATAAACGTACATTACATGTCAACAGTGCTGGTTTTAGAACTACCAGCGCCCTTCTACCGCTCGATCTTTAAGTAGCTAGGTCTTCACACTGAGGAAACATGACTGTAGGGCGCCGTTTTCCGGTCTGTAGCGTCGCTCCTACCGCGTCCTACCTTAACGCCGCTCGCTACTGCATATCATATTTCTTTTTTTATAGTAGAACGACACAATGGCTTCTCTACGCCTGATGGAAAGCGAACGAGGAACCCAAGTTGCTGCGACAGCGGGCAAGTACCCGGTCAGTCAACTATCAATTGCCACCGCCCCATGCCGGCTCTACTCTAACCACCAGCTACCGATGCAGTGCCCACCCCACGAGCTCCTGACTCCTGACAACTCACCGGCAGAAACACGACCCGGAGGTCAGTAGCTGCGGTATTCTATAGGGTAGAGGTACTTCCGCGGAAGAGTGGCTCAATTCGAGAGAAAATTCGCTATGATGCCGTACCTCCCACAATATAATAATATATACCATTAATATAATACCGTTTCACACGTATTATACATACCTACACCTATACAAGGCATTAACATCAATTGTAAATAAATTTCCATCACAAACAAAACAAATTTCAACATCCATTTACAGTAATCCACCGTACGGATTCTGAAAAGCTAGCCGTCCAATATTTCACACGGCCCCCAGCAATAAAGCTTAATGAATTAAAACACTTCTTCGCCCCGATCGGCGGACAAACATTAAAAACAAATGGCTATGGACGACCAATGAATATTCATAGGAACAAGAAAACTGCGGCGCGGTAGCCGACAAATGGCGTTACAGATACCGCCAACAATGATTCAAGTGCGAATAATGGCCGGCTTATCTCTGCTGGGTCACTGGTCTCGGCCAAGATCGGGAGCATCTAGTGTTGTAAAAGAACTCAGCCCTCAGTCTTAATATTGAGACTCGAGTCCTCCTTCAAAAAAGGAGGACGTTCTCAATTCGACTCAATTTTTTTGTTGTTGTTGTATGTATGTTACCAGAAATCGGTATTTTTGAAGTCGGTATTTCTTGTTCATTGAAGACTCGAGTCAAAAAGAATAAGTAAAAACCCCAGCCTCTCTGAGCTTTTAAACTTATTAAAACAGACTGCGGTCTTAGGCCTCTCTGAGATTTTGCAGTCTTGCCAAAGACAACTCGTGATTGGAGTCTTTTGAAACAGCAGTTTTTACAACAAGAACTCAAGTCTAAGTCCTTTCAATAAAAACTTTCTAAGACCGAAAGAACTCATGAGACCCAAAAGAACTGGAGAATCAGGACTCAGATTATTAAGTAGTCGTGAGTTCTGCAAAAAGGACATCATCATCATCAGCCTATCGCAGTCTACTGCTGGGAATAGGCCTTTCCAGATATTCGCCAGTTTGGTCTAACATCTAGAGGCCCTTGATCGCCACCCTGGGCATGCGGGTTAGCGATCGCAAAGTGTAGCTTTTCGCTCCGGTGACGCTGCTGTGGTATCGTGTGGTATCGACTAAAGGTATAGTTAAATATAACTACAGGTTACACTACGGCCATATGAGGGTAGCTTCGAGCGAAAAGATGATGGGTCACTCCCTTACATCTCAAAAGAACTCGTAGTCGCAAAATAAGGACTAAAAGACTCAGTTATTTGACAACACTAGGAGCATCTATTCCACGGGGTTCGCCCCGTTGACACGTCAGCTCGCGTTAATCATACAGTGGACAATGCTCAAGATAGAACGACAAAAGTACGAATAATTGTACGCTTATCTCCTGGTGACCGCTGAATGGAAGCGCAAAGGAATGGGGAATTGTAATGTTCAGGGATAGCTATCTTGAACTTTCTAATTTCTTGCAAAATTTATATTCAAATTATTGCGTTGGCTACAAATGCTATGTACAGATAATACTCGTAGACATTTCTTCTCTACATGTTTAATGTTTAAGAGACTTGTTGAAAACGTTAAACGGAAGGCGATAGAATATTCTTCTTTTTCCTTTCCGAATATTTATACATAATTACTCTGGTGTGATAGGTATGATAAGTTATGTGCTAGCTATGGAAAACTTAAGTTTTTTGAGCGTGAATTCCCATGCCAAACATTTTGAACAATCATGGTTATGAGATTTCGTTTAATTAATTTCGGCTCAAAATAGGGCATTATTGATGATTCTTGAGCAATTAACTCGACCCTCATGTTCTCCTCTGAGAACTAGGGCAAATAGTTACTACTTATTTCCCCGATTCTACTTTATAACATGCACGTACAAGCTTTTAATATAATTACGGAGTGAGCACTACATGTTCGCAGATGTTCAAATACAGCCACAATTGTTCGAGAGCGAATAATAACGGATGCTGGCAATGCATCCAATATTATTAGCATAGTGAATACCGCATCGATAAAAAGAAACTACCCACAGTATATTGAACATTCGTATAGGCAACAAAATGAAATGGCTCTTCAGATTGAATCCAATAAACATTTTGATGTAGGAAATTACACTTTGATTAAATAAATAAATAACCCAAGATATGCCACGATGAGCTACACAGCGTCATCTAGTTCCAAACTAAGCTGAAGCTTGTACTAGGTAACTGACAGTTACTTTATATGTATTTGTAAATAAATACACATTATACGAGTACACAGCAGACCAAACCATTTTACATTGCATATTTACATTACAGAGGAATATTAATTTAATATGTAATAACATTTTCAGTACAGTTTACGCGTTTTTACGCTATAAACCATTTTAATTTACAGAATTTCACTCTTACAAATACATTCCTGCTTCTCCGTACATCTCGTGTCTTGAATTAATAATGTAAACACATTTTACCAATTGCAAAGTATGTGCCATACGTTAATCAGACATTATATAAAAATAAACGATGTTATCACGATTAATAATACGTATGGTAATCGGTTTACAAGAATGTTTTGAATCTGGCGTATGGTAGGTACAAAACCAAGTGGTTCCGAATTACAATCGTTACTGAATTTGATACTGATAAATAATATAATTGTTACTGGATTTGTCTCCGTAAAAATTTTCTTAATTGTACTAGTGTCGAACACACTGGCGAACTATAACATCCCCTACCTACTTATTTGGATATTGCCCTCTGTGGCCAAAAATTGTTTAAGAGAGTACTGTTATAGTCCAGGCGGTTAGTAAGCCGTTCTCAAACAAGCCGGTCTTTTTCTTCTTAACGAGACGAGAGCAAACCATTGTGTAGTGTGAGAACAAAACTTTGAAACACAGATCAAAACGTGCCGGTGACCAGCAAATAGTCTAAATTTCTAAATTCTATATAAGTATATTCATTGCTGAAATACACAACCTATTTAAAACTGTTGAAAATACTGTACATCTAAATAAAAATGTACATACAAAGTAATGCGATTATAAAAGTGTTCTTCAGAGATGTTGTTTGCTAGCGCTGCATTTAATATTAATCCTAGCTAGCAAGATCTTAAGACTCGTGCAGATTTAATGCCATCTTAGCATTAGTATCTACACTCAGATTTATGGAGTTATTCATACATACATCAAAGGGTCTTGCCTCCTCGCTTATGCTATGAATGACACGTTTTACATCCTACATCTTAATAATATAACCTTCTGATCCCAAAATATACACATTTAGATAGTAATATGTAATCTGTATTCATTTCTTGTTACGTTGTACATCAAGGAATGAAACAAACCTTTCATATTTATCTTCTGAACCCGTGTTTTACCAAAAGAACGTTCTTGTCTGTTTTCATCATTTCATAAGGACATTGATGCCCTTTTTTTTAAGCCGGGGAAAATGCTATTGCGCATTCCCGCCGTTCGGGGGAACTACGGAGTATGTGGGACTCAGGCCGCTCTCAAAAACTGAAGAGCGGAACCCTGCCTCAGGATGGTAGGAGGCAGGGAAAAACCCATTAAAAACCCCCGCCCTTCCATCCAGC
The DNA here is from genome assembly GCA_031163375.1 of Conogethes punctiferalis. Taxonomy (NCBI): domain Eukaryota; kingdom Metazoa; phylum Arthropoda; class Insecta; order Lepidoptera; family Crambidae; genus Conogethes; species Conogethes punctiferalis. The sequence goes on from CM062078.1 coordinate 14,370,855, forward strand.
ACCTTTAGGGTGTCATGGGGCCTGGAATGGTCTAGAACTGCCGCAACAAAGGTCATTGATGACCTAGGTTATTACCTAATTAATGATACTGAACTACGAAATATAAATAAGTCAAACAGAACTAGTTCGAATTGGATGAAAAGTGAATGCGAATGAAAAGTGATTCTCAGTAAGAACTGATATCTGTTCTCAAGCCGTTGTATAACTAAACTAAATTTACAAACGATATGTAACCTGCATGGATGGGAGTCGCTAGCTCCTTCAGGCCTCATAACCAGACACCCTACCCTAATACTTATAAAGAAAATCCTGAAATTAAATTAAGCCGCGTTTTTCTAAAGTCTTAGACTGTACAAAACGCCATTTAAATGCCAGCATGCGTGATTTATGACGTACATTTCTCACCGTAGACGAAGGCAACTCGTGCGTTCGTAAGAAACTTGAAACAGCACACGTTTGTTGGCCACATGCTAAACGAGCAGGGGTGTAAATAACGATTTGTACTGTGCTCCTCTCGTGAGAACTTATTAGACCCACAACAATTTGAGAAATTTCAGAACAGATGGTAAGTTGCTTCACTAACCATGCAACTGTTTCGTAGAGATAGATTTTAGCGATCGGTTTGGTTTAGCGGTTTTGAAACACAGTGGTCACGGCTTCGATCCCCGTACAGTACAAAACATTTGTGTGTAAACATGTCTGATTGTATTAGTTTGGGTGTTAGCTATTTATAATATGTATTTAAGAAGAAAAAAGTATCTAAGTAAGTTTATCAATGTCTAGATTGTCTAGTACCGTTAGTACAAGCTTCGGCTTAGTTAGAGACTAGATTGCGCTGTGTGGCAATTAAAAAGAAAAGTATTTAAGTAAGTTTATCAGTTATCTAGTACCCATAGTACAAGCATCGGCTTAGTATGAGACTATATTGCGATGTCTGGCACCGCGTGGCATGTCATGGGTTATTTATTTATTTTAAAGTCGGTTTTCGAACGAAAAGCAACTGTTTAACGCTTTTTTTTTTATAATTGCACCTTTAAATGTTAATTTCGGGTTATAAAAAATATCTGATGGATCGTAAAAGTTCAAAATTATTGCTGTTAGACGCCGTACCAGGTAAAATATAGGGGTGCAAGTTCATTCGCGATATTAATCATGCTACGAGCATCACATAGAGTTATTATTGCGTTGGTTTAACGCGATCAACGCAATTAATACTGGCTTCCGTTTGAACCGCCGTTTATTGCGAAGAGGTCGGCAATTTACTGCACGCATGCACCAAGATACGGTCATAACTATACTTTTGACATACTTACGATACGTTTTGCCGGGATGTAAAAATTGTTTTACTAGTGCGGATGTCATGTTTGTTTCAACTACATATTAGTTTATGACGGATTAATGAGGGTTTTCTGAAAAAAGAAATCCACCAGATGGCAACACATACGCCGCAGGTCCAGTTGTAACGTGTACGTGATAATTTTGACATGGCACTGACGTTTACATAGCAACTGACCGATCACATGATAGCTGGACCGCAGGCTACGTAACATTTGAAACACCCTAATCGAGGTGGCATTGTTCTACATAACTAGAACATTCCCAAAATATTTAGTTTATACCCAGCATATTGTTATTAAAATGTAAATAACACACAGAGGCACAGAGGCCCTAGGTGTCGTAGTTATGTTATTAGCCTTACCTAGTTAGTTAGCCTTAATTAGTTACCTAAGGCTTTCCAGAACATTTTTTTTGAAATATAATTTTTTTTAATTGAAGTTGTGGGTCAACTGGGATTCGAACCTGGAATACTCGCTTTGTCTGCGCTTTTAGACTTAATTCCTTAACCGGTGCACCTGTAAAATTCTTTATTCTGACAACTTTATGCTTCTCAGATTTACTTAATTAAGTTTGACAGTATGAAATAGCCAAATCACCCATTCGCGACAATGTTAGTGTTTTTAGACGGCAAAGAATAAAGCAATTGAGAATTATTTCTACCTACTTAAGTCTTAACTCAACCCTTGCTATCTACACTATAATAATAATAATATAAAGAGGAAAGATTTGATTGTTTTGTTTGAATTGAATAGGCTACTAGACCGATTTGATTAATTCGTTCACTGTTCGAAAGCTACACTATCTCCGGTGAACATAAGCTATATTATATTTAAAAAAGTTAAAGATCCATGCTAAAACTCCAATAATTGTAACCCAAGAGGTATGAAAAAATTACCAAAAAGCTTTCTTACAAACTGACGTGTCTTGACAACGTTACCATAGCATCCTGAACTGTTATGTCATGTAAATAAATAACTCTAATAGGACGTCGTACTTTTATTGTTACTGAATTATAAATACATATTAATTAACGATGACTTTGCAGATATTATTATATAACCCAATGAAATGTTTATCGCCTAATGTACAATATTATAGTATTTCAACAACTTTGTTTGCCATTGACAGGTATTATTTCCATTCCAATTGTTCCTATTAAAACAACCATTCTCCAATTACACAAACGCGTCTAACATATAAATCATTTATTAACCTTTCGCGTTTGCGGGGGTCTCAGGCACCGGCCTACACCTGTCGCCTACAGCATCCTTGCTGGCGCACTAATTAACATAGAATTAACGCAATACTGATAAATTACACGATCGTTTAATATCCTTTTGGAACACCTTAGGCTAGGAATTTTATTCGATTGTCATTTAAATTGAAAATGTATATTAGTTATTTTACATTTAATTTTTATACGATTTATGAGTACACATTTAAGTCTATGGGAATAAAGGTATTTTCATTTCAGACATGGAACAAACACAAATGTTCATCACACGAATGTTGACTCAGGTGGGGATCGAACCCACGACTCTTGGTTCAGAAGGCAGGGGTTCACTACCAATTGAGCCACCGAGCCAGTCAAAATGGGGCTGTGATTTGTATTATTTTCCGTCGCCGCATTGAAACATATAGTGTAAAATATAACCCAATTTTTATTAAAAAATATTTCAAGCCTGTGTTTATCGTTAATGTTATCGCTAATAAACTAAGCGCTATTCTATAATTAGATCGCTTACTCATTAACTACTATTTTCATAAGTTACGTGCTTATAAAAGCTAGAGTACAAAAATAAAAATACATAAACAACAATAGCTACTTTCTTTAATCCTATGAGAGGTCGACAAAGAATAATAAACATAAAAATATTACATCGCAGTTACTTTGCATAAAAGTTTTCTTCAGTTCATTTCCTTTCTTAATGACCTCCATAATCTTTCCGTTATATTTTGCTTACTACAACAGCCATTTTTACTGGTACGCTGCGGGATTCAAGCAATTAGGAGATAAAAAGAATGAATAATTAATATTTTCTTGCATAATGTTCAAAACTGGGTTGATAGTGATAACACAAGAATTGATAATCTGAAAGTATTTATTAATAGAATCCGATTACAAACACTCATTCAACCAGAGAGAGAAAAAGTAATTATTGGCGGGAGCTCTATGACAGCTGTCAGTGTCAAACTTCAACTGTCAACGTTAGTGCGGTGACTCTTGAGCGTGGCGAATAGTGCTGTGCCGCAGCTGTTGATTATTCTCCTCTAACAATAGTGTAGCTTCGTTTTCTGTACCTAAGGGCTTACGGGACATTTTTTGCCCGCAGCCGCCGCAGTAGCGGGAACTGTTTATATCATGATGCGGACGTAATGTCCCATGAAATATGCAACACATTAATAGATCTAGGACAATAAGCACCACATAAAACTACGTCAAGTGTAAAAAAATTGTGGAAGATGTGGCGTGTGCGGACAATAAAATTGTATTTTTTATTTTTTTTATTTTATTTTATTTATTGTAACGGAAATGCCATGACATTTTGTGTAATATATTTAGCAATCTGTATAATACACACAGTACACACGTAAATATGTGGATTTATGTACAAAAAGTGCTAACACTTCCTCTAATTGTATTCCTAATATTACGAATATGAAAGCTTGCATGGCTGGATATTGTTACTCTTTTACGTGAAAACTACAAGGGGTTTTTTATTGCTGTTGGTGGCAGGTAGTACTTCCGCCCATAAATATCAACAATGTTAGGGTCCAGTCATGCTGCTACCTACCGTGAGGAGAGAACTCTCTTTAAACCACGTTAATGAATATATAAACGTCTACGTGATATAAATCAGACATCAGATTAATACATAGGCTATCTATAAGTATATTATTATTAATTTACATACCAATGGTAGTCACGTGGGCAAGGGCGTTGACTACTACTAATAAATGAGGCCCTACCTTTAATTTGTCACCCACCATCTGTTTATGTCAAAATGTTCTAAAAGCGGGGAGGAGTGGGATACCGACCCGTGAGTATATGCGGTAAGTGGGATATCGTTGCGAATTTCTCGCCAACTAACATTTTATCTAGGAAGATATGCCAGGGTGGTAAGACCCTGCCTAATTTCCCGTCCGAGATGAGTTATTACAAAAAGTTTTCACGACAGCATAAGCGAGTGAGTTATGCGTCCATTTTAGTGTTCCGCATCATGAAATAAAAATGCACTTAAACATCTTTTTGTTTTTGCTACTTTACTAGTATTTTCTTCCCTCGATTACGATCAAACAGAATCGCTAATCAGTAACAGATAACTCACGCACATATGAACACACATGCACATTACACAAGCATGTATGGACACGCACAGACACAAACATACACGGACACACACAAACATGTACGGACACACACAAACATACACGGACACACACAAACATACACGGACACACACAAACTTTCACGGACACACACAAACATTCACGGACACACACAAACATACCAACACGAGTGCACAATATAAAAGTAAAATAGAATAGGAAAAGATTTAATTTAAGTGCCTTTTTTAATAAATAAAATGTGGTCAATTGTAATTGATATCCAAGATACAAACTTGCTTAGTTTGGATATCTCTGGAAATTCTGTAAATGATAAATGTAAATAAAAAACTTTTTGATTTTTGATTTTGATTTTATCGGATATATTTAAGGGGTTAATCATCGTATCTTTTTAGTCTCGTAAAGTTTATGAAGTCATATAGCTCGAGGGCAGATGGATGCAAGCGTAGTCATATTTATAGCTTGATGGTGCTTATTAAACGGCATGAAGCTAGCAGTAGCAAAATGTTACGTTAGTATATTAGTATTATTATGTTATCTGAAGTGCAAGGTCTGGAGGATGCAACTGTTAATGATGGCTGATATGAAGATAATAATAAATGAGGGGACATAACTTCTTCAAAAAGAAATAACCGTTTTCAGTAGGTACAATAAAAGGGCAATGACTCTCTCTCTTGCCTAGCTCTGCTGAAGTGTACGTAAGTGAAAAATAAGCCAATAAGGAAATAAACTTAATCATGCACGAAAATAGCTTTTTAAAACGTGAAATTACGCGCATTTCAAATTACTCAAACCTGAATCACACTTATCCCTCCACTCTCTGTAACGTTACAACTGCGTTTGTAATACATTTAATGTAGCAAAGGATACGCTTGTACACTGCTCGTATCTCATTCGGAAATGTGTCAAATATTTACTACATACGTGACGTAGCTTGTGCCCAACCAACCGTTTGTGAAATAACATAATGCCAGTAGTAGTATTGGTTAAGCCCCATTTGATGTGTGACGTTGTGTAAGCGGGGTGTGTGCATATCGCTGTATGTTTGATAATAATGCATGAAAAGCATTATTATTGAAGAGAGTACCATATTGTCCTGTCCCTGATCTCTCTCATAATGGTTTATGAGAGTGAATGAATAGATAATATTGTATTTAGGCACACTTGGATGTTAAAGTGCACAGGACCTCAGCTTCTCTTACCTAAGAGACGTATGCTTGTATGTTGTAGCTATGTATATGCCTACATTGAAAGAATACTGTTCAAAAATCAAGTTCTTTTTTTTGTGCAAGAGGCGGCAGACGAGGAAATGTTATGCCTGATGGTAAGCAGTCGACCCATGGACAGCCGCAACTCAAATCGAGTTCTAGGGTCGCTGCCGGCTTTTAAATAGGAGTACGCTCGTTGGAGTTCTTAAACAAAGCCATACCTTCTGGTACTCAGTGAGACCAAAATACGCCATTGCTGCCAGATTCCTCTTGGCGGAGGCGAGCAGCACTCGGTCCGTGTCCGCGCTGCGGTGCCGCAGAGTGCCGTTGTAGCACCCCACCAGCGCCAGGTCGGCCAGCATCCGCGTCTGCCGGTTGTTCGCCAGGTTCCAGGGACACGACGCGAACTCCTCCAGGGTCACGCCGCGCCAGGACTCGCCCGTGTAGCACGGTGGCACTTCTGCACCTGAGGATAGAACTGTCGCTTTAGCATCTGAAAGCCTAATCGATTTGTTCAACTTCTTCTTCTTCTCGAGTCAGTGGTAATGTACCTCAAACGAAACCAGTCCAAAACCTGGCGACCTCGAAAGAAATATAGCAATTCTAAGGGGCGTCATTGTGTAAATAAGTTTGGGAAGCCCTGATCTATACATTATATTAACTAGTACCGTTTCCTGAGACACCAGTCATTGCGGATAATTATTGCGATCATTATTATTTGTATTTGTTTTTATTATATCTTGCAAAAAATGCTTAATGATCCGCAAATTCTGATGCGATAATACCTTTATATTTCTACTACTGTTCCTTAAACGATCGTTAAAACGCATATCTCATCATCAGGCCTTTCCCGTCGTTCGCCACTTTGGGCAAACATCTGGAGACTTTACCAATAAATCGCCACACTAGGCAGGCGAGTTGGCGATCGCAGGGCGTCGCTCATCGCTCCGGCTACGCTGCTGCCCGTCTGATGACAGGCTGATGCCTGTGATATTTAGCTACGCCTTCAATTCTGATGGTTGTATCGCCACCACTCGGTTGTCGGAGCTTCGTTTGTTATTCGGCAGGATGCACCACGAGTAGGTGAAGGTGGATTGAAGCGAAAAGATGATGAGGTCGCTCCCTTACATCCCATATACTACTGCTTTTTAAGCAATTGTTAAATCGCATACCCACCAGAGGAATATTATACAGAAATAACAAACTGCTTTTAAATAATAGCTTCTATATTTATTATTGTACTAAACCGCAAAGTCACAATAAATCCATCAGCATTCCTGACGCGAATAAAAGCAAAAACTTTATCGTTTATCTGTCTTTTAGCAGCAAACAGCGAAGTATTACTTTATTTTTTACTACATTATAAAATCGTATTAAACGAATAGCATCACGCGATTCATCAGACGATTACTCTTCCCATATCTATTCTCTTTTTGTAATAATGAATGGTAATGGAGTTAGCTATTGCTTTAATTCTATTCCGTATCGATAAGCACGCACTTGCTTTCCCCACTCCTCTTGTGTACTCGTATCTTCAAAGAGGGCTATATTAAATTCAAGTGCAAGACTTAAGATCAAAAGGAATGGTAAGGGTACTGCGAAAATCATAGCTACATTATCTGAAAAAAAGAAGAGAAAACCGGCCAGTTGCGAGTGTGCGGAACCCTCTCGGTGCGCGCGTTCTGCACCGTGAGGGTTCCGTAGTACGTTTCAAAATTAAACATATTTTTTTTATTATTATATGATGTAACTAAAACTTTAAATTTTTTCTTTATTTGTGTTATTGTTATTTGACAGATGTTTCGTACAAATTTAAGATTCTGGATTAACGGGAAGTACTCTCTAGGTTTTGATTTCGAAAGCGGCTGTATATTTTATTTGCGTTGAATTAGAAAACATGATTTTTCACAGCTCCGAGGGATAGTAAACTTCGAGTATTTGATATAGATTTAGCTTGATACCTCCACACGTTCCTAATAAAAAGGATCTTGATAGAAAAAATATCCTTTCGAGGTACGGAACCCTAAAAATAATGAATTCTGCAGGAAAAGAAACTGATGATTGGAAATGAAATACTCTCTTTTAATGAACGCTCGAAAATCGACGAACACAATGACAACATAGTAGCAACATTGTACAGTTTGTTTATACCAACGCGACGGGACGGGGAACAAAGTGTTTCTCGCGTGTTTCGACAGTTCAATGAAATGTTTGTTTACATAGTTTCGGTTAAAATCTGGCGTTTTGACGAGATGAAATTGACGCTATTGTTTCATTTTGCAATGTAAAATGTATCGACAAAATTCTACAATAAAGGAAATTGTTTCTATTTTGCAAATACGAATTTCATTAGTCAGATTGGTTTGGCATGTAAACACAATAAACCAGTGTTTATAATGGCTCTTTTGTTATGTTCAGACATTGGATTTTAGGTAGAGATTAAGAATATTTACTTTCATAATTTGTCAAATAAAATTGTACCATCAATTTTATTTAACAAATCACAAACGAAGGGCAAAAACAGGGAAGCAAAAAGTTTTAAATTTGAATTTGGAACTCTTAACTAAACAAACACTGGATCTTTAAGATCAAAAGTGGCCAGTTCGAAAAGCTAATTTCTTTATTGTTTACGTACATAGCTATATAGTATTTAGGAAATCTTATGTTTATCGGTAACAATCGATCTCTACACTTTTCGACATACACTTTCGTTCATGATTCAGGCATACATTGTTGATTGGTCATTTTGGTCGGTCCGAAACGACGGTTTGCACAGACCATGACCATGCTATGTTTGCCCTAAGTGGCGAATGAGTGGAGAGGCCTATGTCCAGCAGTGGACAGCAATATGATGATGATGATGTGTTAGAGGCAGCGATGACTACCAGTGAGCAAAACTGATCGTCAAATAGTACTCTCATGATAAATAATAATATCTCGAAAACAGTTCAGTTTAATCAACCAAAACCGTGTGCCTCTTACTGTCCCGTTTATAATTGATTTAAGCTTCATTATAATGGCAGTCGCTAAGGGAGACGGAAACGATGTCAATACCTATTAAGCTAAATTAATAATTAACAATCAGAGATACAAATTCAATCTAATTAAAATTAATTACTACCTACACCGATTCTTTGTGTCTGTCTGTACCGCTGTTTTGTAGGCTATAAGTACCTCAGTAAATGATCAGCTCTCATTACTTTGAGAGGACCTTTTCCTCCGACGCTCATTATAAGAGTAATAAGTAAGTGTGTTACATTGTCTATTTTGTTAGCAGAATATTGAAATATTTCCAATTTTCATCGTAACATGACTGGTTGAGTGAAAAGTACCAGGAGCGCAGAGGTACGTGAGGAGAAGTCACAGATCAATTTTGTTTTTTAGGAAAGTTAAGTATCAACATTGTTTGCTATGTGGCTATCCATGCGCCCCTGATATACTTTGTCATTCTGTCAGTCACTTTATGTTACGATGTCAATAGACATTATGCAACATGGCCCTTCTAGGAATAACGAAAAAAAAAAGTTTACCTAAGCGGAAGTTTAGAGCGCATACTTGGATTTAGTGATTAGGTGATGTGATTATGCCTACTCTCTGTTAACGTGAGGCTCAGACAGAATACGTAGAAATTTCGTAAAAAAAGGAATGAATCTATTGCCTAGTGATTTGATTACTAATTCTTTGCTCCTACTTAACTGAGTACTAACTAGGCAATAAACTTTCCCCCCCATTTACAACGCCCACGAAAAATCTGACGGTGACGCATTTCAAGCTCGACTAATATTTGCGTCATCAACTAAACACGGCATTCGATGTAAATAGGTTAATTAGGGCATTTGCAAGCTGCTAAAGTAAGTTTAACCTTCTCATTGCATACAAGGTATATACCACTTGTTCTATTGCAATATAAAACCCATGAAATATTCAGTTAGTGTAAAAATGTACAAACACACGTTCCATTTTCGAATACGCATAATGTTTATAATGATGATATGCTATGAAGTCGAAAAGAAGTACTTATGATTATGTTTTATATTTTTTATGCTTATATGAGACTGAGGATAGAGCAAGTTGGCTCACGCCAAGATAGTCCGGGAGAAATTACTCTAAGAGCAATGAGGAGTAATGAAGTAAGGAGTTACATGCTCATTTGCGATCGTGTAATGAATTAGATAGATATTCTTGGCTTCAAACTGCAGTATAGAGTTGTTGTACAATTCAGGTGGTTTTATCACTGCGAGCCATATCTCTTCCAGACATCGTACATAATAAATATAAAAGTAGTCAATCTGGGATAAAATACTTACCATATTTGAACTAAGCGCCGTTCTAAATTGTAAATAATAATTATTTAGAATTTTCTGACCCTTCGAATTTCGTCCAATGCAGTAAAAAAACGCACGACATCTATCGCGATTATCTTCTCCTATACATCGTATCGCGTGACGGCGGCCTACGGTATCCGAGTACAGTTGTTTACAAATACCCTCATTAGCCCCGTATAGCAATGTGGCGGTCCGCCCTTGGTACCAGTTCTGCGAGCCCTTCCACGTGGCATCGCGCTTCACGTGCCGGTACTCCGATAGGTACCTGAAACAAACCTAGTAATGACGGCGAGCATACCTGTGGCGGTCCGCCCTTGGCACCAGTGCCGCGAGCCCTTCCACGTGGCACCGCGCTTCACGTGCCGGTACTCCGATAGGTACCTGAAACAATTACCATAGCTATAATACGAGGCACATTAGTTGGTACAGAAGTTCCAGCCTGTAGCAACAACGACGGGGAGCAATTTCTGGGTATAATGATACCTTTTTCCCGTGCGGTGAAGGAGAAAGGAAACAAGTTCCATCTTTTCCCGTGAGCATCGTGTGAGTGGACTAAGGGTGTGTTTCTTTCTAGTGGTGTTCCGCAGAGCTAATAAAATTTTACCAATTGTAGAAGACGCACGCATTGTAGAACTACATCAACATACTTATAAAAAATTACCAAACGCTAACAATAAAAGACGAATAACATGAAAGGAGCCTCGGTAGCAAATCAAGTTCACATACTTGCATTTTATGTCAAATTCTTATAGGCGATACGTCTATCGCTTCTTCCTTTGATCGTATATCAAAGGGTTTCGTTTCTCACGTAGACACGTGTTATTACACCCGCTACATACTAAGTTTACGTTCAGGAGGCCTGTCTTTATAACGTAGAGCGAACTAGTAATATTAGCAGCCATCGTGCTCAGCGCAAATATAGGGTGTATGAAACCAAACAACTGTCGTTTCGAGTGACAGGCGCAGGGAAGTAGGCTAGTGATGTAAAGAACTCGAGTCTTACATTTTGAGTTCTATTGACAAATTGCACGGCTCTACTCATTAAAAAGACTTGGAACATTAGAGAACTTAACCCTATATGAACGTTTGAGTGCAACATGAACCTCGAGTCTTTTTAGAGCTAGAGTAATTTTTACGGGGCGAGACACGTCACGTTAGATTCGTTCTTTTTTTTACTCGTAAATAAGGCAATAAAATGTTGAAAAATAAAGCCAATATTAACAAAACCTTAATACGCTCAAGACATAAGAGTCAAACTTTAAAACACTTATTTAAGATTCGAGGTGTAGACCTTAAGTAAAGTAATTAAGAGTTGTGTTGTGAGTTGTTTAAGTAGTTAAGAGTTGTGCTTTTTTAAGACTCGAGTTCTATTTTAGCGCTCGAGTCTTTATGAATCGACTGAAGCCTGGTTTAATTGAAGTTTAGTTAGTTCACTGCATCATGTAAAATTGAGCCGAGTCTATCCAATCAGGACTAACAGACTCGAGTTCTTAACATCTCTAGAAGTAGCAGACTGTATTAGACAATTACAGTTCAGCACCGAGTCTTTCACGAGCAGTGCTTACCGTCAGCTGTGCGTTTCAGCTACATCATCTTGACGACGCAAAAGTACATAAACATGCCTACCGCGAGTTCATTATTTGTAGCCGAGCTTGCATAGCCATATTATGCAGATAATAGCGTAATAACATTAGCGCACCGCATTTTATTATCATGAACGTGTAATGTTCATGCGAGGGACAAAATGTGTACAATTTACATTAGTAGGAAATAAAATGGTAAGAACATTTATAGCAGTAAAATAAACAACATTTTATGTCGCGACGTCGTAAGGAAACTCACACATGCAAAACTAATGGGCATACTAGGGCTAGATGGTACATGGATTTAATAATAGCTAGATAATACACTTAGTCAGATTAATTCAGTTGCTGGGTAGCATAAAGTTTGTAAAACCGCGTCCTCTCACCACAATTTCAAGTGACACTTAAACTTTGGGCATGCATACAAAACTTTGCCAGATGCAAACGGTACGAAATTTAAACTAAATGCCGTTAAGTAAAAGTTACATAGAGTTGTTATTAAATTATACAAAACTATAAGAGGATACCTTTTTGCAGTAAAAGAATTCATTTTGAATTAACTAATTTGCAATTACAATTAAGTGAGTCTGCCAAATCCTGAGTTAGCGGCCGATTACAATTTTTATATAGACTTGGCTTCTTTTTAATTTTCAGCCACTTAAAGAGGACTATTTAAGCTAGAGTTTGGCGAGGTAGGTACACTTTTTGAGATAGAGGGGTAATGGAGGATTCCTAACAGGGACATTGTGAAAATGTTAGCCAGTTTGGGCTGAGATTAGTAGGCAGCCACAGACCAGCCGATCAACGAAGGGTGACATATACCGGAAACTATTGAAAGAGGTTGGCGAGAGATCAAACTAAATGGGCCGTTCAAAAGAAGAGCCCTATTAAGCAAGGAGTGGATATTCTGGTAGAGGGTGATCAGTTATTTCAATGGTGTGAGGGCGAGAAGCTACGCCCTGCGATCGCCAACCCGCCTGCCCAGCGTTGCGATTATGGGTACATATATCCTCCAGATGTATGCCCTAAGTGCCTATGTCCAACAGTGGACTGCAATATGCTGATGATGATGGTGTTATTTTTCCTTTACCTAGCCACAGGCTCCCTGAGCAGCGTGATGTAGAAGTACCGCCGGTGGACCGCAGACCCCTCATGTCTGTCCAGTTCGCCGCCCACGCACGCCGTCAGCTCCGTGAAGTCGGCGTGGAGACCACATCTAGAACAATGATAAACAACTATCTAGTCACTGATTAACAATAACAATATCATAACAAATTCTCGACAGCATAAGTAAATAGTTGTGGGATAGCAAAAGGCCACGAAGACGATCACCAATCCACTGGTCTGATTCCATAAAAGAATTTATGGAGATCCGTGTGACTATAACGCTAAGAAAGGCTGACGACAGGGTGGTGTGGAAGTAGCCCGTCAATTCTCATATAATGTCCAATCAGGACGGGACGGGTAAGGCCTTCAGAAAAACAAAAAGCGCGGTTATGAAAAAGTAAAAAGCGATAATCGTGGTCCACGTTGCAATATTATCACAAATTTTGCATTTGAATCCAACGTTATAAACGAACAAGAAAAGGGACATAGCACTACTCGTACGTGCAAGAAAATTTACATTTAAATGTCCCATGTGGTAAGCGCAGGTCCTAGTAGCACCTATTTTATTACTGTTATTAATCGCTAAATTATCCCTTATAACGCCTACCTTATAATATTAAATCTTATTTCACAGACGCTAAATCAAAGCTGCTTATGTGTAGGTACAATTGAAACAAAACAAAGCAGACACGAGTATGTATTTAACAAACTTTATTAATATTGAAACGTTTCGAAATAAGCTATTAGACTGCTGTTTAATCAGCTGGTATGTTTGTCTAGACACATTTGAAGCGAGAAACGATAATAAAAGGAACATATTGGAATACTAAAATTCCATAGAACCTCGAACTGATTATCTGAGTACTAAATTGAGCCATTCCTTACAGATCGGTGGTAAAGATTACCCAGCTGAAACAGTACTTGTCTACCTACTCACGCCATTACGGCAATTGATCCGATGAAATGGTATTCAGCTATTAGCTAGCTGGCAATGAATAATACAGTGATTACAAAAGTAGAGTCACGCCTTGGAATGGAACTTACTCATTCTCGATTGACACAGTTTGACATTTTGAGCAATGGAACTTCACATCATCCATCAATCCGATTGTACAAAAGTATTTAAATGTATCTTTGGAACTGCCAAACTTTGTATTCTACTCTCATTTCTTATACGATGATCGATTGGTTGCTTTACAAGTTGGTATTACTTTTTACTTTACGAGCGTTTCTTTAAAACTCGATGCTCGACAAGCTCGATGGCTCATTTGGTAGTGCCCTCTGCCTTCTGAGCCAAGAGTTGTGGGTTCGATCCCCGCACAGTACAAACATTTGTGTGCATGAACATGTCTGTTTGTATTGGTCTGGGTGTTTTCTATGTATAATATGTATTTATTTACAAAAAAAAAAAGTATCTAAGTAAGTTTATCAGTTGTCTAGTACCCATAGTACAAGCTTCGGCTTAGTTTGGGGCTAGGTGGCGCTGTGTGGCCCAGCGTGGCATGTCTTGGGATATTTATTTATTTTAAAACTGAAATTGGAAAGGAAAATGATGTAAGTGAATGCCGTGCACTTTACGGTTTAAAAAGACAGACAAAACGCTCAAACATTTTCGATGACGAAAGCTGGGCGCGTGAACACTCAAATAAGTCGCAAGGGAAGCCATACCCGAACACAATCCTCAACCAGGCTTAAGCCGACCCGGACCATACCCTGTTTCCCTCATACAACGGACTGATTGAAAATTCATAATACATACCGCCGTACAAATCTCTATTCATATACATTCACCACTCGATCGGATTAAGGGGCATAAAGACCGTATCCTATCTACTCTATCTGGGCTTGATTAATACTTACTGACAATAGTCGTTTTCTATTCTATGACGGCACTAGAGTAGTTTGTCGATTTGCTTTGTAACGTGGAATAACTAGCATTTATTAACGTTATCGCTTTCAAACACCGATCAGCACGGAATTCACAATGCTTTCAGACAGATCTCTGTCGGAAACGGGAGGTCCGAGCGGAAACTCGATCGTTCACTCAAATATTCGATCGTTTCCGAGTGAGATCTTTCCGAACGCATTTGTGAATAGCCCCGCAGGTCTCGATTTAGCAGACTAGACACTATTATGCAAATCATTATAGTTATAACAGCACCTATTCCGTACCCTTGATACACCATACAAGTCGAACACGTTTATAATTTTATGAGTTGCATATGAAATGAGATTAATGTAACCAGAATGGGTGCGTACGTATCTTTTGCATATTCTCGCCAGTGGCGTTGAAGGACGAACGGTATCGTGGCGAGAGGTTTACCTTCAGACAGCATGGCGACGGACATAAGGCGTGCGCGCCGCTGTTTTTTATTTATAAACTAATGCGCGTTTAATCGAGCCACGAGATAAACGAGAGACGGACGCGGACGGTACTGGCAGTCGGCCACAAGAAGCTTTCCTTTAAGCTATATAATTCAATTAGTCTAATTAATTACCACTGTCAAGAACGTTTATAAACACTTTTCTAACTCAATTATACAATAAAAAAAATACTTTCAAAAATGTCAACACTGATCATGGAATACCTGTTGATTTTCAAGCATGTGGTTGTGGGTATCAGTAAAAATAAATTCCTTCGTTCTGGCATGAAGCCACAAGTCAATGGCCAATGTATCTGTATATTTTTGTAAATATTCCGCAATAATTTGCGAGTTCCATCCACGAGTCTATTGGAAATTTATACCATTCGTCTCGAATAATAGGTATTAGATCTGGTTATGAAAATCAAGTATGCGAATGAAAACGAAGATGTTATGGCGTGGGCGGAATTGATCGTTATGTTACGTATTATTAATAATAAAAAACAACATTTCTTTTGCTTGAATGGTGTTTTTGTTCCAATAGAAGCAAACATAACAAACTTTAATTGTAAAATATCGATAAAAAGTATAAGTAAGTAAGTTCAGCGGAGTAGAACTACATGAGATTTAATTGATATTACTTAAATTTACTTTGACTTAAACTTACAAGTTCAGTACACACTAATATTATTACGAACATTTATGGCAATGTACAATTAATACGAAAGTATCTCTATAAATTGAAGACTAAATCGCACGTAGGTACAATATTTACAGCGCCCATAACTCGATGCGAGCAAAATGGCTTCCCTTGGAAATCCTAAGGCGTACTCGTATATAGTAAAGTTTAATTATCCTTTGAAGTTATATAGCGATATTACGTGACACGGTAAATAGTTAGAAATTAATCGTAAAAGCGGGGTAATACGTATATGTACTTAGTTTTTTGTAGAATAAGCAATTTGGAAAACAAAGAAGCAGTGGTAGGGAAACCTTTTTCTGTTCGACACGCCAGCGACCATATTGTGCGAGTATAATACGTCTACTTTAAAAATTACCTATTGTAGTAGGTATATATCTGATCTGGCATACACTTTTTTATTTCGAACTAAATAAACGTTCCGTTTTAAATTTGCAATATCTTCTTCATAATGTAATTTATAGTGCAAACTTTTTATAATTTTTGTATTAATTTAACGTTCAAAATAAGATATCGATCGTGGAAGACGGAAGAATAAGGAGATGCCAGGAACCGGGCAGCAGCGTTTAAACGGAACATATGCCAACCCGCATGCCTGGTGAAGGCAAATCTCCCCTATTGACAATCGTATTGCGAGACTTATGTCCAGTAGTGGACTTTTGTAGGCTGATGTGAACAATTTTGATCTCATTGTGGGAGGCTTATGTTCATTTTAAAAAATCAAGTATAGTTGAATATTGACTGACTCGGTGGCTCAATTGGTAGTGATCCCTGCCTTCTGAACCAAGGGTCGTGGGTTCGATTCCCACCCGGGACAAACATTCGTGTGATGAACACTTGAGTTTGTTCCGTGTCTGGGTGTTTATATTTGTATTTTAAGTATGTATTTGTGGTACCTTCGTTGTTCTGATACCCATAACACAAGTGCTTAAGCTACTTACTTTGGGATCGGAGCAATGTATGTGATGTTGTCTGATATTTATTTATTTATTTATATAATAAAGGCGAGACGCGGCGCAATATTGGTCCGATGACAAACGTTATTGTGCATTAGCTGGTAGTACAAGCAAAGTGTTAGACGATAACGGCTCCCGCAGGACCCCGCGCCGGGATTGGCAATCCGCCACTCGGCAGCGAGCATGCCTGGTTTCGCTGCACCAGCGTTTCTCAAACATTTACAAAAGCGAAACCTTTACGTGAATCGTGAACTTAATTTGAGAAGATAAAAGCATCGCTGGCTGTGGTAACAACTATGTAAGAAACGTATTTTTAACACAGACAACATTCGTATGACAAAAATTACTCTTATGTTCTGTTTCCGAGTGTTAATATTGTATGTAAATTTATATTATGTGTTAATTACAATTTCCATAACATAAAGTTATTAGTACTTAGTATCCTCATCATAATCAGCATTTCGCAGTCCGCTACTGAACATAGGCATCTTCAATTGCTCGATCTTGGGATTCTCGCATCCAGCACTCGCCAGCCGTTCCGCGCAGAGTTTGGATATGGGACAGTGACTTGCACTGTCTGATTTTTTGATATTTGTTAATAACATTTTGATTTAGCCGTCGTCAAGCGACTCTAAGATTGGGAACCTCTGAATTAGCCGATACGACAAAGCACCGGAATCAAGAGCGCCCGTGTTCCCCAATTTATCTGGACCCATGCGGGTATGGCACAACATCAGCAAAATTATATGCTGCAGAGCCAAATGACGATAACTTATAGCTGCCCACCACGAAATGTATATTGAGTACGCTTTATTTTAGTGGGGTTAACAGCGATGGTCGTACCGGTCACTATCTATCGTAGATTGAAGGGTCAAGTATAATGGTTGCGAGAAAATATTGATATGTGCTTTCGACATGGCTCGCCTGAAGTTTACGCTCATAGACTGTTCAAATGCGTTGGTATATGTTCACATATATGACTTATCAATTCATGCGAAATTGGCTCTTTCCATTACGAATAAGTAGTATACATAGACATACCTACATACATATACAATAAAATTTACCATTTTTTTTCTGTACCTATATGTTTTCAAGAATTAAGTTATTTTATTTCTTCAAGAGCTGTTGTCATTCAAAATGCCAAAATAAACGCTTCAATATTGTAGGTACATAAACCATAAAAAACCCTTCGGAAGTCAAACTTCAACAAGACTACATCTACTGCCGACAGCTAACTTTTAAAAGAATTGAAAGTACCGATAACATCCATGTCAGTTCACAGATAGTAAAGATTTTACGACTTTAAAAACAAAAACCATCGGAGGAACAGTAAAAATACATATTGTTACAGCAAACGCTTTAGAAAACACTCAAATACGCATTATATCGATAAAACACATTACGGGGCACGCTGCCACTTCGATATGGTAGCTTTACAGAGCACTCATTGAAATATTTATGGGCTTGACGTCTGCCAAGAGAACAAGAGCGGTTCAGGTTAAGCCTTTTAATTTATACTGACCTCTGAGCGGACCCGGGTTAGTTATAACCCAATTTGTAAAACAACTACACATTATTGCATTATTATACATGCGTATATTAATCTCTTTTGATAACTACAGAATAATAATGTTAGCTCGATATGAGAGGGGTCTCTTATAGCACAGGTTTGAACAAACTTAAAATAAGAGATCCACACATTGTATCTATATCAATTGTAGTTTATAATAAAGATATTTTTGATTTTGATTGATTTTTTTTTTATTTTTGATTATTCATCCATGACATCAATGTCGTGACACCAACTGGCGTTCGTAGACATCAACGAACTAAAAATTTACTGATCATTATTTTTGCCCACATTCTGTGTAACATATTTATGACCCTATTATGTAGCCCGGTGTTCAATTTACGTTACGATAGATCAATTTAATCTACTAAAACCCCACGTTGGAAATGAAGAGGGCACGATCGTTATCAAGGAACAAAAAAATCATAATGACCCATTGATCGATCGGCAACACCACGAAATGTCAGCCTGCATGACGTTCGCTCCTAATGAAAAACTGTTGTTGTTATTATAATGTAAAGGTCTTTTTGTCGGGAATTCAGGTCATAGCAATTTCTAGGCCCGATGAGAAAAGAATATATTAGACAGCTTTGTTTTTGTGGTTAATAATATAAATTGATAGTGGAGTATTCTGATATGGTATTCTTCATTAACTACAATGGCATTGCATTAATACAATAATGTGGTGTTGTGGTTAAAAATAATAAGTTAATAAGCATCCATGGACGTCATTTGAATTGCGATACGAAATATGTTTATGTAAATTATTATATACTAGCTGCAACCCGCAGCTTTACCCGCGTGAATATCAGTAGAAATGAAAATATTCATATAAATCCTATGGTTAACTTCATGTGTAAGCTCTATTAATTACTGTAAAGTTTGATTTACATTCACTAAGTAAGTAGTTTTCGTAACAAACATGGATGTTTGTTACTCTTTCACATCCTAGCAAGCTTTCGCATTTAGAATAATCAGAAGGATTGTTTACGCAGTTACAATGACCAATAGAACTCCTGTCCTCTCAACTTAGTTACGAGTGCTAATACACGTATTTAGTTGCAGTTTTACAAACCCGACTAACGCTGAGCGCCCGTGTTTGTTTTACTATTTTACTTTGAGCTTAGCGCGTGTTGAATTGTCCGGTGCCACAAACTTTGTTTCCGATTACTTCCAAGTCTGCTCTAAACTAAATTGGATTAAATTTTGCACATAAAATTTCCAGTGGCCTAGTAGTTGAAATAAAACATTCATCTATCATAATGAATTGTATGAAGAAGTGTAAACGATAGATCATAAGTAACATTATATAGTACTATATTATATTCAAAAGTAAAGTTTTTTTTTTATAGTGGCTCGACATAATGGCTTCCCTACGCCTGATGGAAAGCGAAAGAGAAACCCAAGTCGCTGTGACAACGGGCAAGTAACTGGTCAGTTACCTGTCAGTTGCCACCGCCATGTCGGCCCAACCCTAACCCCCCACGAGCTCCGGAAACCCTACTCACCGGCAGAAACACGACCCAGAGGTCATTTGACTGCGGTATTCTATAGGGTGGAGGTCCTTCCCCGGACGGGCGGCTCAATTCGAGCGAAAATTCGCTATGCCCTGCCTCTCTTAATAAATTCGCTATGCCCTGCCTCTCTTAAGTAAGACTAATTCAGCTGAGGTTAAGTTATAAATTCACAGAGGACATTTTATTCTTCCTAATAATTATCCTATAGCAGCATATAAGGTAGTCAGCATCAATGATGGTACCACACACTTAGATTTTTACATATAATAGAAACAATCCTCTCATATAATAAACATAAATATGAACCCACGACCTAGCACATAAAACAGGGTCAGTACCAAACGAGCCTAATGAGCCAGCCACTGATAAAACATCAACCACCGTACTAAAACCTCAATTAAGATAACGAACGTTCGAATAGCAATCTCGACGTTACCAAAATGTTCCGATTTTAGTAGAGTTGATCATGTACTCAGTTAACGATAGTGCTCTGACGCATGTAATCCTCCTATTAACCCTACAACACCAACCGAAAGTCCCCTTTAATAGTACGAAAATACTGCTCAATAACGTGACAAAGGTACTGATGTTGCCACGGCTGATAGCGTAGTTAGCGAGTGTGCTCGAGACGCGTATAATCCGTTGATCCCCGACGACCCATCTCCGCTATCTCGTAATGTCGCCACTAACCAGCCACTACTAAGAGCCACTAACCGCTGACCACGTGACAAAAGTGCTCACGTCGCGACCGCTATGACGCTGTGGGTTAGCAAAAGTGCTTCGCATCAAAGTGAGACGAGTAAAAACCTTACTTCCTCACTAATGTAAATGTAAAAGTAAATCTGTATGTCGTGCTTTTCATGCCAAAACTACTGAAATTTGGTACACAGAAAATATACAGTCTAAAAAGGACATAGGCTTAGGAAATAGGAAAATGGGTCCCGGACCAAATCGCGGCCACAGCGCCCATACCATGCGAACATCCCCACTACCTCTGCCATGTCTCTGATGATATTGATATAACAAATATTAAGCGGTATAATGCTCCAGTCGGATTTAAAAATAAGGAGCTTAAATGCCCATATGAAGATAGATTTAAGTTCCCGGTAAACCGAGAAAAAGGTACCAAAATAGATATTACTGAATCTTAACTATGAATATATTTATCTATAGATAGCCATCTCTTATATTAATTTGCGATGTTTATCTATTTCACAAATCGTACAAAAGGACAAAAACATCGCGACAATGCTATCTCTGATGCCATAAATACCAAAGAAGCCGAAGTAGTGAAATAAATTGAATGAAGTAGGAATTAGCTCAGTGCCAGCAAGTTACAAATTCTATCTAGGCGCCAAGATTTGAAGCCACCGTCGGAGATAACTTTAATGATTAGTGGCCGGTGCCAAATCAAACTAGGTAGACCATCTTTTTTAATCACCTTTTTAACAAGATCGTAGACGGAACCAAATCACGTTACCTAACTAATTACCTTTTATTTAAATGCACAACTGTTTTGCAATTATCTGGCAAGACGATCGACGCTAAGTAAGGGTGACTCAAATTAGATATGTAAAATTTCCCGAGATTCATGTTACATAGGTATGCAATTTAGTATGAAGTTTATAGTAGTTGGAAATGACTACATCCTCTTTTCTCATCCAAATTCAACTTGTGAAATTTCTGAATTTATGATGGCTAAGTAAAAGAATCATTTTATTTTGAGCTCATTTAAGTATTTGTTTATAATTTATCAGTGCAGATTACTAAAGTAGATACCTTTATGGTACCTAAGTAGGTACTTTTTAAATAACCATCTCGTTGATTACTGGCCCGATTTGTATACATCCGGCTGATATAGGCAAGTTATGAATTTATTTAAAGTTTATTGCACAAAATGGTACAAAGGGCTTAATGCTAGGAAAATTCAATTAATTTTCTGCTGCTAAGTAGATTTGTTGAATAAATTCATAAGTACTGTATACCTGGCAAAGATTTTACTGTCACTCAACACACTATTTGTTATGTCACACACGACGCCGCCACTGCCTTGCCCGACACGAGCTTTAGAAAATATCAATGTTATTCTCCGTATCAGAAATTCTGCACGTTCGCCGGTAAATTTTATACAGAAGAGATATTTTTCATTTCAACGGAGCGATCCAGTATTAGACGTTCGGAAATACCGTAACACATTCTTGGATCGCGTAAAGCCGTAGATAACGAAAACCCGTAGTGATGGCGAGTCTAACTCGATGGTCAGGAGGATTTGCCGCTCGGCGTATCAGCGCCGACATGAGAACAGAAATACCCGGCTCTTTATTTCGCCCTTTTCCAGCCAATGAAAATCCTCATTACGTAATCCTTTCGTGGAGAGGATTAAGTCTCTGTCGCGATGATGCTTCTTAATATTGTTGTACAGTCAGAAGCAGATATGATTTTTTTATATAGCTACATCTTTCCTTCGCCTGATGGAAAGCGAAAGAGTACCAGTTGCCACCGCCAGGCCGGCTCGCCTCTAACCTGCTGCTGATGCAGCGCTCACGCCACGAGCGAGGACACCCTCCTCACCGGCAAAAACCCTACCCGGAGGTCGGTACCTCGGACGGGTGGAAGTATGTCTCATCATACTCGGAAATGTTGTGCGCTTCGTGTCATAATATTGATACATCTCCCCTATAGTTATAATTTTAGTTCATCATCAACATTCAGACAACGAGATACGACAAAGGTTGCCACCGGAATAACCCCGGCACGTGAAACCTATTCGAAATCACGCGCAGAGTTTATAATACTAAGTTACTACGCAATAAACGTATTTTTAGCTTTAACGAGCATGGTAAACTATTTTTATTTAAATGTGCAATTGTAATGTATTTTTGTTCTATAAACCTCCAAGGAGTGGATATGCAAATAAAGCATAAAGTTACTTCTATTTTCTGCCAAGTGATTTATTGAGCTGATAAATTGCATGGTATATGGTTGCTGCAATCATAATCTGCATTAATAGTGAGCGATACCAGCGTTTTAATGACTAAAGATTATTTTAATTAATTTGCGACAATGGTACAAATAGGCCTCGGGGTAGGGTACTCAATAAATTGATTGTGGTAATCTTTATCACAATGTAAATGTGGATACCTATTCGCTTCTTCTTATAATATTTGTTATATAGAATCTTGTTTACGAGTCTTACTTTTTTGTTTTAATAAACCTAGTGACTACTTACTACCAGTCTCATGGTAGATAGTGCAGGCGGTAGATCACAACTGACAAGTAATTAGGTGTTGTGACATAATCTAACCTTTGGGCTGAAGAGTTAACTATCTATTTACCCGACTGCATGCTGGTGTTTTTAAGATAACAATTTTTTTAAGTTAGCTCAAAGAAGGAATGAGGTAAGGTCTATGTAACCTATGTGCATAGTTGTTAACGACTGAATTTTATGTCCAAGAATTCCATCGTACATACCATGGTGAATGCACTAATGATCTTTTAGATCTACTATCATTTCTAGGACCACACCAACAGGTTTGTGATATCACAAACATTCTGTGCTGCCAATCAACACCAGAAAAGAATTCGGTAAGGCATTCTTGAATCCGCCCCTAGATATCTGATCGGCTTATTCGGTAAATCATTCCGCTGCTTGTAAATAACTTCTGTGTGAAACCATCTAGTACGAGTATATGCTATCTATACAATTGAGAATCATACACAGTTCAAGAACTTGTGTAATAAATAACGCAAGACATGCCATTCTGGGCCACACATCGCCATCTAGCCCCAAACTAAGGCGAAGCTTGTACTATGGGCACTAGACAAAGGGTAAACTTACTTAGATAGTTTCTTTAAATATATACATATTAGACATATTAAACAACCAGACCAATACAGACAGACATGTTCATGAACACAAATGTTTATACTGTGCGGGAATCGAACCCACGGCCCTTGTCTCAAAAGGCAGAGGATGCTACCAAATAAGCCATCGAGCCAGTCGGTTTAATAACAGTTGAATGCAGTAATGTTGAAGAGCTAATAAAAATATTATGCTCTATCTCAGAATATAGCCGAAGCTTTGAAACAAAAAGCTAAAATATGTAACTACGGCAACGAATGATGATGATTATGAGTATCATTAAATAGTAATAATGATTTCATCGACGGTATCATTCCCTAGCATATCTAGCTATACAGATAGAGAATCATTAATACCCACTCGACCTAACTTGTTGAAGCTAACCTTGTGCTCGTTTTATTCTGCTCTTAAAGAAGAAAGATCACTCGAATGTCAATAGTTACATCGTGTAACCTGAATAACAACCGACCGAGTATGAAACTTAATTTAATGGATTTAGGATACTCCTATTGATATTAGAATAGGTTTATTTCTAGACATTCTTTAATCTTCTTCTTTTCGTGTCAATGGCAATCAAAATCAGATAGGTTCTATCTGAAAACTTAGCGACTTGGACACCGCTATCCATCGCCTCGAGAAGGTCTCTCATCGTGCACGTGGTGGGGCACTTCCGGCAAGTGAGCAGGTGTCCCATGGTCTGCAGTGGTGTACCACAGTCACAGCCCGCACGCGTTTCCCCGCCAAGCCCCCATTTCACTAAGGTGGCTCCACACCGACCAACCCCGGTGCGAAGTCGGTTTTACGATTTCCACACCGGCCATACTTCCTGATGACCAGGGGGAAACAATTCGGCCGGCGGTTCTTCTTCTTAATTTCTTTAATTAAACTTACCAATACTTATAACAATCTCAGGGGGAAAATTGTCTTAGAAGATTTCAATTACTTTTCGCATAATTTCTCACGTCTCGTAGAAATTGTTTTTAGAGATTGGTGGAATAAATAGCTTTAAAATAATCCTATACACTTATACATGTGTATAAAACAGGAGATTGATCAGTTAAAGGTATCTGGGCGTGATCTAATCTGGCGTGACAACATTAGGCTTGTTACAGTACGTTTCAATCCGGAATATAGGCTTAAGACGGTGTGGGTGAAAAACAAAAGCTAAGTTTACAAAAGCTTTGGTTTCGGGGCACGATAAGAATAAGAACTACTCTTAGATACGGGTATTACAAAGGAGATACATTTCCGTGGCGTTCACATTATGGTTTTAATAGATATAATCTCAGCTATCTTCTAATAGCGTCATAGTAAGAAAGTACTCTCAGTAGTCAAAAGTACGCGTAATTAAATATGCGACGGCAAATATTATTATCTAGAAACTAAACATTTTAAAGATGTTGAGAGATTTGATCTCAATGATAAATATGGCTGACCCTAGAATTAAAGCTATGAAATCAAATAACAAATAAACATTACAATTTATTTATCAACAAAGTTGTAATTTCCCTTGATGCGTTGTTTGCTGGTGACATAACGTGTGCAAGGTAGACAGCATAGTATGCGACGTGATTCGGATTGCCCCGACAGTACTCAGCACATTCGGGAATAATGCCACAACATGACTGACATGTCCCGCCCGCAACATTCCACCTCCAATTATTTTAAACATTTTCGCTACACCACAAATCAATATTAAAATAATATTGCACAATTTTCGTTATTACAAAAGCAATTATTACGATCCAACGTTATACCGATAGGATTTCAATTTATAAAAACGTAAATTTTGAGATTTCTGAAGCGATATAGGGAGCGACCTATCATCATCTTTTCGTACTAAGACCTCACCTGCCCGTGGTGCATCCTGCTGAATAACAAACTAGGTTCTGGAATACGAGTCACGATTGAAGGCGTAGCTAAATACCACAAGTCGATGACGGGTAGCAGTGTCATCGGAGCGAGGAGTTACGCCCTGCGATCGCCAACCCGCCTGCCCAGCGCGAACGATTATGGGTTAAGACTCCAGATGTTTGACCAAAGTGGCGAACTACTGGAGAGGCTTATGTCCAGCAGTGGACTGCGATAGGCTGATGATGAAGAATTAATTTTGATACTTAATGGACTTTTAACTTATTAACGTTTGCCGGCGAGATGTTTTACTACTTCAAATCGAAACGGAGTACATTAATATAAATGTGACCGTAAAATAGAAAAGGTAACAACTGTTTACTGTATCGAGAGCTACCTTTGAAACCAAAATGGAAGTTTGTTTGTACAACTATTGTATAGTGGGTGTGTTTATGTTGCGAAGAAATCGGCTTGTTGCCCTGGGGCTCCGCAAAATGTTTACACATGTGAAAGTACTATACCTACCATATCGTTGTTTACGTCTTGTTTGCAGAACGGCTTGGACGACTCCCAACATGGAAATCCTGCGACGTTTTATTCCTAGTCAAGTCTGAGCAGCCATTATGATTTATGTTCATGAATGTAAATGCGTTGACAAAATGACGACTTAGTACGACCAAAGACTGTTCTTGATGTTAATAAAAATTAAGTTTACTCAAACGGGTCATAAAAATATGCGAGTAGCTACGCGCTTTGTAGTTTGGTAAAAACGTTTGAATTTAATCTAAACATACATAAACCTGAAATGAATTTACGCATAATGTGTGTATGTGGTAACCCGTAATACATTATCAGTTGATTATGTATGTAAAATTTAAAACATTTAATGTTTATATGCTAACGATATATTTTATTATGAAAACATTATTTTATCACAAGGTCAGCCCGGTCGTTCAGGTCACAAGTAGAGACATTATGTCTGTAGTATGAGTATTTTACTATCCACGCAACTGATTGGAAAGAGTCATAATCCATCCAACCAAACAAACTTTCGCATTTAGAATAGTAAGGTAATTTGGATTAACATTTAGTTGCTTGGATTAGGCAAACATAGTTAAAAAGTACCTAATATTAATTTGGCATTATTTATGAATAATGTATCTACTTCATTCGAGCTGGTATCAATGATTGTTATGAATTCATTTCATTTGTCTCTAGAAAGTACTACGAGTAAACCTAGCAAGTATTTTTCTTGAGGCGACGATAAGCAGTATCAGAACGAAATGCTGCGGCATTATCCGGATAATCCGAACAACTTGTCTGACTGTTACCGTCTCCACTCCAACTCCCAGCCGAGATCAGGCTCAAGGGCTCGCCCCTTCGACAAACAAACCGCAATACAGCTCAGCCAAAAATGTAAGTAAACGCAATTGCTTCCCGTTATAAAACATCGCTATCACGTGCCAATAAATTATATCGTTGACGTAAAGTTAACGTCTGTACCGGCGGCTACTTACAATTTTATGAGAGCCAATAAAAGTGCTAAATGAGCTTTAACCGCGAGTGCACTCCGCGAGAGAATTTTTGCGGGCGATCGCGTCGGGTTATAAACAAATGCGTGCGCTCGTAAATATCCCGGCGCTTAAAGTGTGGAAATTTGAGAGGCATTGTCTGGATTGCGTTGAGTTGCGTTAGTTACGTTACGCATACCTGCCGATGGAGCGGGACAAAAATACCGAAGTGAACGTGTGCGTTGGGTATTTTCGGCTCAAGCGCGCCGTCAGCATTCGTCTAATGCACTGCCTGGCCAAAAGAGATCGCGTATTTCAAATCGTGGGCTGAAAACGGCAACCTTTGTAGATGTCGCAGTCACGACGGCTGTTGGCTGTCACCTCATTTGTTATACTTTTTTTAATTTTTATCAAAATACAGTCATTTCATAGTATTTACGGAGTTTTTTATACGACAAAAATCCATAAACCGCCAGCGCTTTAAATCTATACGTCGTTGGAGCGTTAAAAATTTGGTAAGCAATAAAGCTTTTTACAAAAACATTTTCTACAGACCTTGTAACAAACAGGAACGACGTATAAGACGCCCAATTTCAAAATTACTTATTGTAACATGTATTTGTATACTAATATTGCAAAAGTTCTGTTCCATGTTTGCTTTTAGATAGTTTATAGAGCAAACCTGTCTCAATGACTAGTTTATTTGGATTAATTTATCGTGCATAATAAAATAACCCAAATTTTGTTCTATATTAGATAGAAAAAAAAAAAGAATTATAATAAGTTTCGTACATTACGCCCACGAAAACAGCTCGCGGGTCGAACCGCCGTCGCTCGCTTCATGATTCAACCTTTGAGAGATTAGTATGTTGACTTCATCACGTATAGTGGCAACATGCCTATTATACGTTCATTAGGCGGAGTGATTAGCGCGTGAGGTGATTTCTGTGACGTGTACAAGGCGCGAGATGTTACCAGCGCGAGCTATTACGACAACCAGCTAATCAATAACATTTCTATTCAACAACACAGTTCGCTTTGATGTTTCGATATTCAATAGCACACTCACGAGTGGTAATTAATACTCATCCTGTAATTTAATTACAGAGATCTAATTGGGTATTGATAGAAGAGGTGGAGCTATTTAATAGTTCCCTCTGTCGCTTAACGGATTTAATTAAAATCGGGATGCAATTTGAAGTAGGTATTATATTTGAAAAATCAGCCGGGTATGCGCTGAATGGGAGCTGTTGGTACAAGTTCAAATGACTCGCACAGCACGTTTCACCTCTACTAGTATGAATGGTCAAACTATGGAAGTCACTGCCTGGGCTCCTTGTTTCCCGAGACTTATAATCTTCCGATATTCAAAGCGAAAGTAAACCGGGATTTAATGGGTGAGCGCGCTGCGTCATAGACTCCGACATAATTTAACATCAGGTGAATTGCAATCAAGTGCAAACCTATTTTGAATTAATATAAAAAATATCAAATTGAAATGTAAACGGGCGGATCACATAAACAGATTACCTATCAGATAAACTAAAATCGTAATTTAGTATTTTGTAACAGATATAATAGTATTACACGTACCTACGCAACTTTCATCGATTTCCCGACATCCATTATGTAGCTAAGTAGGTTAAAATGTGTAATTATCATAGCAACATGTTTTTACATTGTCAATGCAGCTAACCCCGATACAAGCGCACCGTATCCGACCCCAGGGCACACTATACCGGCTACTTTAAGTATTGTTTCGTTCGAACTCAATGAAGCCCATCGCTCATCGAGTCGCCGGGAAGCGTTCTAAGTTTACTCGTAATGTTGCGTGACTGACGCTGTCCCGTCCCCGCACAATGGGGCAGATTTCAGTTACATAACGTGAACTCGTTTCCTCGTCATAATGAATTCATTAACACGTTCGTGCTACGTACGACTGTGGACGGAATGTAAGCATTAATGGCACCAAATTTGTTTATTGTCGCGTTGATTGCGTTCGGGATGATCGGTCACGGGCGTGTAATCGGCGTAGGGTCAACGATGGAACTTTGCTTGTTTTAATAATGTAGCTAGGATTTTGGTTTGGCTTTTTGTTTTGTTATCATAAAACACACATCGTTTGTTCTTTGCTGGTATAATGGTATATAATATAGGAAACGCAATAATTTTGTTTTGTTTTGATATCATAAATCATACATTATTTGTTCTGTACTGTATTGAGAGACGCTTTATATGGTAAACAAAACAAAAAGCTTTAAACAAAAATATTTAATCTATCTTTTAAAATTATTGCCAATTTGTCAAAGTCATTATTCAATTGCTGAATAAAGTTTCTTCTAGTAGGTACTGTTTTTTACTGAGTACATCAAAACTTTGTAATATGTCGTACCTTTTAGCAGTCTCATAAAACTTATGTAAGTAGATATAAAAATCAAGCCTAAAGTCGGACTAGTAAGGATTAGTTGGTTACATGATTAGTTGCCAATGATTGTTGAAAATGCTTGTACGAGTACAATCCGTGTTTATTGGACTATTTTAACATCTTTAAGTGAATTTCATGCTTTTTGTTTTCAACAATATAGTCAAACACATGATATACTTAGGTATAAATAAATACAATAGACACCCAATAAGTTGATTGTCCTTGTGAAATGATGTAATGATAAATAATCGAAAGGTCATTGTTGCTATAAATCATTTAAAATATAATTTAAATTATCATCACTATATAAGACATAAATAACAGTCTAGTACTTATAAATTGCTAAGTTTAACTACCCATCTATTTGACCTTTATCGACTATGCAAAATTAACGAACGCACAGACTCGTATACCTAATAATTTTGATTTTGATTGGACACTCAGACACTACAATGTAAGTAGGTACCTATATTTTATATTAATTATGCAATGAGCTGATAGTTGCTGATATTTCGTAAACATCACGTGTACCATTCATGACACTCATGACAGTTTTTTTTTATTAATATGGATTAGGTATCTCGTAATTTTCAGTGACATTGCCGTCTTAATCTAATAAGTCGGCGAAGGAATGAAGATAGATATTATTTATCGCATAAAAAATAAAACATTTGCAGAAAAAAAAGTATTAAGAGATATTGTAGTACAACGTAGGGGACGGAGAGAAATCTCTTACATATGTATGTTGAAGAGAAAGGGGTAAAGTAAAGAAGCTTCATTATCAAATTGCTAGATCACATATTCATACTAACTAGACAGGGTGATAAACAAAGATGTTTAAATATTAATTAATCACTTAGCCCGATATAGCTAAGCATTATACAATTATACATCATTCCCGGACGTTTTGTTTAATGTCCGTATTAACAATTTGGTCCATAACTATACGAGTATGTTATGCTTATAGCTTTGAACAAGGCATGTGACTGAGAGGCTAATGGAACAGGAAATGAGGCGGCAATTTCCTACGAGTCTATTCTCTAGCAGATAATTTACCAATATCACTTCAGCTCAATAATAACCTGACAATCAATACTTTGATTGATATGTATTAACTATGGCTCTATAGTAGTGGTTCTTAACCAGTGGTCTGCGGACTGGTGGTCCCTGGAAGCATTCCCAGTGGTCCACGAAGCCATCCTATATAGATAGATAAGAACAACCTTGCATTTATTTACACTTAGATAATGTATATTACTCGTACTTCAAAACTAATAGGTAAACCAACTAGACCAAGTGATTCTTAACAAGACAGAAATTTTGACAAATGGTCCCTGATGTCTAAAAGGTTAAGAACCACTGCTCTATGGAATTACTTATCGACCACACTTATTTGATTTAAGGCTGTCATAGACGTGTGAGAGAGCTAACAGTTATTGGAAAATAAATAGACGATTAAAAGAAAAAACCTTAACATATAAAACCATGATTGGTTTCTTATTTTAACGTGTTTTTACGAATATTTTTTATCATGAAACTGTTTCCTTTTTCCGCATAAAAGCTTTCTGTGGCAACGCGAATCCCGTGTGGGTGGAGATTTGTACAAAAGATAACATATTTCAGAGTAAGTCAGTTCGGTAATTTATGTTTTTCCATGAAAAAATAATGAAAGTCCTACAGGTATCTACAATATTTGTACGTACCTCTTACAAACAATACTGAAAGTAGATGATGTTTTCAAGTAAAGTATGGCTGATCGTCCCGTACCGACCGTAAGACGAGAATTTAGTGACACTACTACCTTTAATCATTATTGGCCTCTGGATCTCTATGTAGGTATGGCTTAAAATTACATATTTAATTCCTTGTTGATTGTTAAATTCTAAATCTGAATACGTTCCAGCCGAACAAAGTAATTTTCTTGACAGACGAGTTATAACAAATTGAACCGTTCGTTAGGTACTTACTATGGTAGGTAATGTTTTTTTCGGATCGAATACATTTGTTTGTTTGTTTTGAACGAGTTTTTTTATGCAAGAATAACAACTTGAACTATTTTAAGAGAGTCCCTAATCTAAGATAAGAAGACATGATATTTTGGAATAGTTTGCCGGACTCAAATTTGGGCTCAAACGAAGTTTGATGCCTCAAACGAATTCAAAGAAAGTTAAAACTTTCGAAAAGGACGATGTTCAGTTACCGTTATGAGTATCTTTTTTGCGTCCATACCTCGCTCGTTATTCCTACCTTCTAAGTAAACATTGATATGCAGTTTGCGGGACGGGCGAAGTCGCAGCGCGACGGATCGTAACTTTTTTCGACATCCTCCCGAATACGTGTTAACTCGCCGAATAAGATGGGAAAAAAATGCGACGCCGCAGATGCGCTCCGAATATTGATAAAACGAAACGCAACCCACTACGCGATTGGTATACTAACACCTAACATCACCTAACATAAACACAATTTAGATAATTAGCCTGCTCTTGATAACGTATAACATTGTTTTTTTTTTTTCACTACATATATCAGTGAGCACTTAATTTTAATTATCCTGTTTTAACGGCCTACAGATGTTAAATTTTTTCAAACGAGTTAAGCCCGGCCGATAACACAATCGTCTAATTTCAAATTATATTCTAACAAATAAAATACTAGGAAAAACTCAATGTTTACCTTAGATAAAATGTATATTACTGTTTGTAAGCCTGACGATTTGAAGGGATATTACGATATTATTTTTTGTATTACACCTAATTAGAGCGCCATGAAGCAAGTGTAAAGATTATTTAAAGGAAGGATTATTGTACCTTATTTTAGTATAAGCTTTTGATCGATTCCCTCAGGAACGTAATATATTATATTCTTTCGCAATCTACAATAGAGAAAATAGGCATAGATTTTCATTATAAAAACTATGAATGGTAGGTACAATTCAATAAGTTATCTATGGACTAATAAATAACAATTTCTCTACACTATTTAGTGTTGTTATATCTGACCCGTGAACTTATTTTAGCCAATAAGGGTCATTCTGTATTCCGAGGTAAGTCATGGGGTTCAAAACCCATCTAAGACAATTAATGTAAAATACATTTTGTATTTATTCGGTGCTTTTATGGAATTTTACATACAAGCACTCGTAGTTGTTCTGATTTCCTTAACACAATCAAATCAATGAATTAATTTACCACTTTTCTTTCCCGTTTGAATTGACAACAATTTCACTCAAACGTTGATCGCCGGGAAAGCTTAGCGCGGGACTTATATTCGAGACATATTTACATAACTGTTAAAGCTCACGAAGTTTCCAACGAATCGTCATAATCAGTACGCGGCCACGCGGAAATTTATTTTCCCCTCGCGACGCGCACCGGTCAAGGTTAGGCCCTTTACACGCTGCGATTTTTGGCCTACACTATACAATATATATGTCAATATCAATACATTTCAACTACCGTTTGTTATATTCCGAAAGTTATTCAACTACCTAGGAAATTGATCAACTTACGATTCTTGCTATTTTCCGGTGACATAATATACGTAAAGTCGAACGAAGTGTATGTGCAATATTCGCCTTTTTTCTTGTACATATGAATGTATGTTATAAGGCTAAGCGTATGCTGCGTCCTAGGCAGCATGACACAGCAAAACGCAGGGTAGAGCAGATTTGTCTAACAAGGAACGTCCAATACCTACCCGCGGCGCAAGGTACGTGTGTCGCAGACATGTCTCTGTACTAGAATGTTTGTGTCAACTGCTCTCTCCTTTAGGCCTACTCTTCTGTTCTGCGCTGTGATGCGCGTTTCAATAGGTATACCTTTTACCATGCTTACCTTTTACCAGTCTACTCGTATTATGTCTACTCGTCCAGATCCGATACAAATTCGAAACAGCGTTACTACAAATGCGATAACATTTACCTATCGGTGATAAACATCCGTCCTTATCAATGTCAGCATCAGTTCAACACACCTTTACAGTGACGATTTACAGGGGATGTAAGGGAGCGACCCATCATCTTTTCGCTCGAAGCCAACCTCACCTGCACGTGGTGCATCCTGCCGAATAACAAACGAGGCGCTGGCAACCGACTGGTGGCGGTATAACCATCACAATTCAAGGCGTAGCTAAATACCACAGACCGATGACGGGCAGCAGCGTCACCGGAGCGAGAAGCTACACCCTGCGATCGCCAACCCGCCTGCCCAGCGTGGCGATTATAGGTATATCCTCCAGATGTTTGCCCTAAGTGGCGAACAACTGGAGAGGCCTATGTCCAGCAGTGGACTGCAATAGGCTGATGATTACAGTGACGAGTAACCCTTCAATAAACCTCGAAGACTAAGTGGCAAAGTGTAAATGACCAAAAGTCGCAACATATAAAGCCTAAGCGCTTAGTTCGCGCGATGTGGCCGCTCCACATGCAAGGAAACCTCGCTTTGCCCCGCTAAGAGCCATTCGATACAAAAATTACAGCTCCCTTTATTAATATTCCAACTTGTAGTCAAGGCCGGCGGAGCCGTAATCAATTACTTACTTTATTTCACGAGGAAGGTTTGTTTGCCTTTCCTTTTTTCGCGTAATTGTCGGGTTGAATCTAAGCATGAAATATGCTAGGATAGGGGCATGATCTACCGATATTTATAGCTGACTCGTAAAGAGCTCTGTTGATTTTATCTATTGCTATCTGCACAAGATTGTTAATTAATTACTGTTGTATAATAGCCCTTATATATGGATCATCATTACGATTTAGTACACATTAAAATAATATCTTTGCACGAACTAGGTAGTAGTTTTTTACTGAAAACGATGATCGCTAAGGTGGCCTTGTTATCCTTACCTGTCTATGGGTGAGTTAAAGGCTCTCCCCTAAACAGAAGGCTCACATTCCTAGATTAATACAAGTTTGTCCAACTAACAAGATAATAAAAAATTGAGTTCAGATTTTCCTCAGCATTTTTCTTATTCGGATTCAGAGATCTTACCAACACGCTCAAACGCTGGCGCCTAGAAGTTTATCATGCTAATCTTGTTTTATTACGATCAGCGTTGTGTTTACATGAGAAGTCAAATGTTGACTTTCCTCCCTTCTTACTAACACAAGCAGTCGCCCAATTTTCCCCGAGTGCCGAAATAAATATTGAAACAATAACGAAAATCATTAACTACCAAAATGAGGTATCCCGATAGCTATTATTTACTGCTGCCCATTAACTTTGTTTAACCCTCAAAGTTAATAGCCAGAACGGAATATTCACGAAAACAAAATCCCCCGGGTTGTTTGTAAATTTTTAATTTTCTGCTCGTTGAGCAAGCATCACGAACACTGTTTGCTGTAGAAAAAAAATATCTTATTAAGCGCGAAATGGGGTTGTCACGATCAAGAATCCTTCTTTAATTTTAGACATCAAAACAGTTGAGGCCAAAGTTTTGTGAGAGCACTGTGGCTTACGACATCGTTCGCGGAGCAAACTTCTGAATTTGTTTTCTTATCATCATTAGGCCATAATTGAGTCGGGGCGGCCCCGCCCCTCGGCTTATTATTGTACCGGTAGGCAATTAGTGTCGACAGGTCAGACATTCGAAATTTCGGACGAACCTTAGGTAAAAAAAAGAGAATTTGCTTTTTGTACAACAACAAATGAAAATAAATTTACATTACAGTACATTTTTATATAATGAGCCTTTCCTGAAGTCTCATTCAGCGAATAAAATATTAACGATACTAGGTATTACGGTATAATGGTAGCCGTAAAAAATTAATGCGCTTTACAAAAATAATTCAAGCTTCTAAGAAATAAAAGTATACACAAAATTTACTAGTTCCAGATTAGAATATAATCAACACAGCACAAGCATTTCGATTAATTCTCTCATTAATCGAATATAATTTGCTATGCTTTTAGAGGCAGTATAGAAATATTCCTGGCTGTAAATTAAGTCAGCTTTTGCTTGTTTTGCTATTTATTTTAGATAACCTTCACGTAAGCTCATAAGCACATACACTGTTTAATATTTATCATACAATTTGTCTTACAATACTACAGTCGATTTTATGAACATGAAAATGTCGTACTACGGCGTGTTAATTACTTTGAAAAGCGCAACATGGTTTCATACTATAGCCCCCATTCGAAAGTTCAAGGTCACCCGGCGCGGGTTAACCCTTGTGTTTCTTTATGGAACCGAATCAACCCTCCTATTCAGGACATCACGGAAACATATTCTATTTCGATATCTATGTTTTGGTCTCTGTCAAACTACATATGTTTATTTGAAAAAACAAAGCATAGACATCGAATTCAACTATGTTTCCCTAGAGTTCTGAATAGGGGACCAGGAAATCGGTTACAACACTAGGGTCATGGATATTTCAAATGTTGTGACTAGGAGGTACAAAACAGTCAGTACCATGTCTACGCAGAAATAATGTAAGTTGGGTCAGAAATGTTCCGTAGTAGGGATCCTTAAACAGAAAATATGCAGGACGTCTACAAGCGAGGTCAACAGACGGACTAATGAAAGGTCACAGAAGTACGCTGTATACATACTGTTCACAATATGCCATTGCATAAAGACCATCCGTCTTTATGTGAGGTTATGTCCAGCTATTGACCTCTTACTGCTGACAATAATATACCAAAACCTAGATTCCCGCTAACATTGTGTCAATTCCATTAGAATATTCCATCAGAAAAACCTATTCAAGGGTCTGACAAATTGAAAATCAAAGCGGACCTTTTTACTCGGACTGCTTTGATAGATTTGTTATTTTACTGTCCCCCGGTGAATAAGTTAGTAGATTGAGATATCAAAGGGTTCATGTAGTACTAAGCGTAGAGAATTGGGGGGTGGGAGGGGGACCGCGGGCGGTTCATTATTGCAACTTGTCGACAAGCCGCGGAATCCCTTTGTCCGTTCGTCACGCGGCGTGCTCCAATCTACCGTCTGATCCAATACCGGGTTTCGGTAAAACTATGCACAATTACAGTTATAGGTCGTAGAAGCAAATATTTTTTCCTAGGATACGAGTGAAATTATATATTTCACAAAGCATTGTCCAATATTTTTACTAATGATTGCC
The DNA here is from genome assembly GCA_031163375.1 of Conogethes punctiferalis. Lineage (NCBI taxonomy): Eukaryota > Metazoa > Arthropoda > Insecta > Lepidoptera > Crambidae > Conogethes > Conogethes punctiferalis. Next base: position 14,407,612 of record CM062078.1, read on the forward strand.
ATAGAGTACTTTTATCTTGATGATGTTCACGACTTAACAAGCAATTTTCGGAAACATCTTCGGGTGATGCACGTGAGAAGACGCTCGACCAGCGGACCTCCTGACGTCATAAAGCCGGCTACGGACCTCGGAAGACGTTGATGAGTATCCTGAAGAAGGCTTCCAAGAAGACCAGCGTAGCAAATGACGCGTCATTCGGGACACTAAGGTCAACGGACCCTACTACATACCTCTGTACTTACTCCTTGAAAGGCGAAACACGACACTTCTAAGAAATGACATTCCTCCACTCATTTAGTCTCCAAGACTCCGTACAGCTACTTTGATATCAGATTGACGTAGATATGATATAACGTACAAACTAGGTAAGTATGTCATAACTACAATTCAGTTCAAAGGATATTTGTAACTCCGCAACAATATTGTCTAAATAATAGCGGGTCACGTGTAAATTAGTCCATAATCCCACGGGCACAGCGTAAACAGGAGCTACATCGTAATCCGCATAAGGGAGCGTGTATCCTCATTTCTCGTATCGAATTTGGATTAATAGCGTTTGTACTAAGCGAAATCAGCAAAATCAGAGTGGATCATTAGCATAAAGGGCTTTGTAAGAAGGGGTTTTAAGATGGGTAAAGTGGGGCCGGTTCATTATTGCGATTGTCTAACCCGGTGTCCCTTTGTTCGCGCGTCACTACGCTTTATACTGTACAAAGTCCCGAGCCGGGCTGGTAAAACGATACTACACTATAACAAATGATAATTATAGCTTTTCCGCTCCAACTATGTACATGGAATATAACATACACTTTTATAAAGGGTGAAATACCTATAAAGATAGCTACACAGCAGGACAGGCCTGTCTTTCGCTACATCAGACGACGAGAGAGGCCACTTCGTACAATAAAAAAATTGATAGAATTGACCGAGTATCGAATCTGGAACCTTCGGATTTTCAGCGCTTAAGGCGAATGCCTTCCACAATGTGCCACGAAGGTCATCCAATTAATCACAATAGTAAAAGAAAATGTAACCTGTCATGTGAATTATTTATGCGCTGATAGAAAGAGATAGAAACCTGCAAGAATCTAATCATAAACATGTTATGGTGTGTATTTAAAAGTCTAACACATTCCATTTTTTATTGCAACTCAATAAAAAAGCGAAGATCTATCTCAAGTTTGTTTTTATGAATCGCTAATGACCATTGGAAATACCGATACACAGCTATTCTTTTCACAAAACACATAAAAAGCAATAGAAGGAATGATTCGATACATCATTTATGTCATTAAAATATATTTATTACTTACAAGAAATTGAATAGATAAGTATTGATTTATACTGATACGAGATTATCCTTAATCTTGGCGATCTCATTTGAATAACACATGGCTGTTTCTAAATAACAGATCGCTATAAAGACAATGCATAAACACGGTCGTTCGGTTTCAGATTGTTCGAAGAACGGCACTAGGAGACCAGTTAGAAGATGGTCGAATACTCGTAGAATGACGCGAGAGAATCCGACAACGAACAATAAATGACCGCGAAGTGCCAATATCGTAAAGAAATAGAAATACACTTGGGAGCACGTGTAAAGGAACATCTTCCTACATTGATCATTTCAATTTACGACTGTGTAAACAAACTTTACTCAACATCCGTTAGTAAAATGAGAAATATATTCAAACATAAACTATGAATCGTTAACCTCAAAACAACATTTTTTTTAAAGAAATGTTAATTGCCATTACCTACTTAAAGCCATGCATGACTCGGACAATAGATGAACCAATGAGATGTGGATGATATGAGGGCATTGGGCCTCACGGAGTTTAAATCTTCCTAAATAATATAAATATCACTACGCGTATAAAGTGAGTTTTATTTTAATGTGAAAATACATTAGAATTTATTTATTTGTGTACAAAAATGTGAGGTTTTGTCAGTAAAAAACTAAACTAACATTCGCTAGTTATACCTTTTCTTTAACTCTCTTTTACAACAATAGATATTTTTAAACATTGATACTTGAACAGAGGCATTAGGCATCCAATTATTGCTAGCAGTGCTAAATAACTTTGCACCTACATAATGTTTCGTTCTTACACCTATCAATGGGTTACACAGATCACATTGCCAAGAGATGGTATACCACTCACAATCATCCATCAAGAGTAGTCTTCAAAAGAAAACTAATTTAGATCACTCAACGATGCACCGATACCCATGCACGCGAGTGTAATCGAAAGAATGGATGTTTAGTCTATCCTAGTCGCAGTACATCAGTCTCTCAACGAGTTCGTGTAGAGATAAAAATAACTGTAACACTGTTGAATACACTTACCACTAGATACAACGTGCACTCTATCTGAGACAATCAATATTTCACTAGACTATTGTAAACTGCGCGAACTCGGCTCTAGCGAGTATTTTTACAGCTTACGCAGGCGTGATACTATTTCCTGATAAACCAAATTGCCTACTAAACTAAATTGTCGGAGGGGCAATTAGTTTCACATGTAATAAACAAGATAAGTCTTTAACGTTCGGATGACTTATTAAAATCCAGTAAGATTTGCATTAAATCCTAAATAGTTTAAACAGCTTACATTTAGACAAATTGCGATGTACCTTCACCTTATTCCCCATTATAAAATGATCATGACCGAGGCGGGAAAGTAAAGTACCTACATTTGCTTAATTAAAGCTTATTTTTTTTTTTAAAAAAAAGTTCAATAAACTAACATATTAAGGAAAATAGTCACATTACTGACATAGAGCACCATAATAATGCAAATATATCCTGACCAATCATACGTTATCGCAGTTCCAAACCTAATTTATCGGGACATTCGCCTATATCTGGATGCCTAACCTTAGCCAGTTGGATTCCCCATATAGGGTTTTAGAAGTCAGAATAACAATCGCTTTAGTTCAATAATTTAGATTGCTGTATTAACACAAGATGTACCTACGCCAGCACAAAACCAAGCAATACGGATAAGTGATATGGGCTTTCAGAAGTCGGCGTCTATATTTCATCTAAAGACAAGACTATTCCTTCATATCTCGTGTACAAGTACACACGCACGCACGCACATGCTACTGCGGTGTCATTGTATCGTGAAATACATCAACGGTGACATCTTTATTAATCTCCATACATAACGTGACCAGACGTCCCGTTTTGAACGGGACAGTCCCGTTTTACAATTACGAGTCCCGGTGTCCCCGAAATGAACTGCGGGACGCAAAATTGTCCCGTTTTCAGAAACCGCGCGAAAATTTGAGTAGCAGGCGGCCGGCCACCGGCCCGCCCGCCTCCGTGATGTGACGCCCGCACCAATCGGACCCGAACTAGCGGTGTGCGAGAGCGAGACCGCGTCTTCGTCGACGCAATGACAACCGAGAGTGACCGAGATGTCATATCGCTCGTGTTTTGTTGATTGACATAAATAGTTTGACAAATTTTTCATTCGCTCACTTCTTGCTATTTGTTTTGTTTTTGTTTCATGCTCGTGTAGTAAATAATTTAAATTTCTTTTGCTTTGATATCACAAGTTAAAATGCCGAAACGCAAGTGTTCGTTCAATGTTCAAGCTTACAAGCGAAATATCCGTTTATCAAGCAAATAAATACTCCATCGGATGTCAGATGTGAAAAGTGTCGGACAGAATTTAGTGTTGCCCACAGTGGTAGCGGTGATATTGAACAGCATTTAAAGTCTGACAAACATAAAAATGCCGATCGTGCCGCCGCTTCGAGTTCTTCGATGTTAAACTTTTTCAAAAAATCGGACTCGCCAACTTTGAAGGACTTGGATATCGCCGCGGCAGAAGGCGTCTGGGCTTATCACACGATACAAGAAAACCACAGTTTTCGTTCTAATGATTGTGCATCGAAATTGATTCAATCATGTTTTGATCCCAAATTTACATGCGCGCGTACGAAATCAGAAGCTATTGTAGTAAATGTTTTGACGCCTACGGCGATGAAAGAGTTAAAAGATGACCTTGATAAGTGCAGTTGTATTACAATACTGAACGACGCTTCAAATCACGGTAACAAGAAAATATATCCTATTGTAGTGCGCTTTTTTCAACCTTACGTAGGTGTGCAAGTAAAAATTTTAGATTTTCAAGACCAACCTGGTGAAACTTCTGATATCATTGTCAATTATTTAAACCAAGTTTTGACAGATAATAATTTGACAGCAAAAGTCGTAGCATTTTGTGGGGACAATGCCAACGTCAATTTCGGAGGTGCAGCTAGGCGAGGAACTAACAATGTATTAACGAAATTACAATCATCTCTGAAAAAAGAATTAATAGGTATTGGATGTGGAGCCCATGTAATTCACAATGCAATAAAATCTGATGGGCTACCCGTAGATTACGAAAGCGTTATTGTGAAGATATATTCATTTTTTTATATTTACACGATTCGAGTTGAAGCTCTAAAAGAGTTTTGCGCCGAAACTGAAACGGAATATCAACAAATGCTCGGCTATAGCAAAACCAGATGGCTTGCTCTTATGCCTGCTTTAGAGAGGGTTTTAAAAATGTATCAGCTGTTAAAAAGCTACTTTTTGAGTATTGAAAAATGTCCCCTGTTACTAAAAAACTTTTTTGAAGACCCTACATCCGAATTGTGGTTTTATTTTTTACACGCTCAGTCAGCAAGTTTTCATCAAGCTGTCTTGACACTTGAAGGTCAGACTGTATCGGCAATTGAAGCTGCAAAAGAAATCAATCAATTAAAAAACAATTTAATTCAGAAACAGACCAATCAGTTTCTTCCATTTATGGTCCGTCAATTAATGTTAAAATTGAAAGATAATGGTACTGATATCGATGAAGAATTTGTGAAAAGGACGGCTACAGAATTTTATAAAACAAGCCGTGAATATCTGGAGCAGTGGACTTGCTTTCTTACGAAAGAAATGGAGATATTTTATTGGGCAGATTTAAAAAGTCCCCTCATGGGAAGACATTCAAAAATCTCTGGATGTATTAATTGAAAAGCAATATATTGACTGCAATAAAGATACTGAAGTTTATGACGAATTTTCATTGGTGTCTAATTACATTACATTACAAAAAGTAACCGAATGGAATAATTTAAATGTTTCCACGGAAACCCGTTGAGTGGAAGTATTTAAACACTTTCGCGCCAACAATCTTAAACATGAAAACTTTGCTATTTTAATTGAATATATTTTATGTTTGCCTGCTACAAATGCTCCAGTAGAAAGAGTATTTTCTATTATGAATAAATTGTGGACATCTGAGAAAACCCAGTTACAAATTTCAGTCCTAAAGGCGATGTTGATAATTAAGGTGAATATAAAAAAAACGTGCCAAGAGTTTTATTGTTACTTGAAATCGTCACCAGCTATATTAAAACAAATTTGTTCTTCTGATAAGTATAATTATCACTAAACATTTAAGGTACCATTATTTTGTTTTTCTAAGCCAACTAAGTTTTTCTGAATAAATAACTTTAAAAAAAGCGTTTTTTTTCATTGACTACCTATCATTTGACCTAAATAAATCAATGTCCCGTTTTGGGTCAAAAAATAAATGGTCACGTTATCCATACATCATATTAGATAACCCGCGAACGCCCCCGTATCTATGAGCATTCACGGCTATTAAGCCCGCGCCGCGTGCGCCGGGCCGTACGTCAGCGGGCGTAATCACGCATGCCTTGTCAACTTCAAAGCCTCGCAGCAGGGCTTGGAATACCGGTAAAAATATGGTAACGTTACTTTTGCCTCGCCGAGGTATCGATACTTTTTTAAGTAGCGATACCTAAAGTAGCGGTAATTTTTAACGTTAAAAATTACCGCTACCTTCGTGATGGTATCGGTAAAAAGTATCGGTAAACGTTCAAACGTTACTTACTTAATTTTGGATTAAATTCATTCTCTGTCTCTATCGCTCCCACCCAACATGGTCTCATGCGTCTCGTGTCGCGAAGTTGCCGCTCTGCTATAGGTAACCGTGCGGAGCGGCAACGCAGCAAAGTAGCGTAATAAGTATCGTTACTTTTACCGGTAACTAAAGCAGGTATCGATACTTTTAACGTTATATTGCAGTATCGATACCTGAAACTTAACGTTAAGTTTTCGTTCCGGTAAAAATTACCGTTATAATTTACCGTTAAAATTTAGTATCGCTACCGACTTACCGGTAATTATTTTACCGGTAAAAAAAGTAACATTATAAATTACCGTTACTTACCGCTATTATTATGTTAAATTGGTAACGTTACCAAGCCCTGCCTCGCAGCTCGGAGCATCGCTTTAGTTTATTCCGACGTGAAAGCATTACTCCCGAGTCGGCCCCCGTTGGGAACTGTGCAATATCACACTCACTACAGCCGGCATTTCTGTTTGCCATACCGTACTTTATGAATAATCTCCTAGCGTGCGGGCAATTATGTGTACCTTACCTACGTTGCTCGGAACTACGAAACTGTATGTTCATAAACATTACAACCATTATAATATCTCCGGGTCTTGTAATTTAGTTTCCGCTCGCGCATTTCGGTCTTCCAACTAGAGTTTTTGCGCGTGTCTCAGGAACTGTTTATTATTCTGGAATAAAACTTTACAACTCCCCGGGCCATTATAGACGGCTGTCCTAAAGAACGGATCAGTGAAATTTGCTATCCTCGCCTTTATAATATTTTATTTTATTAAATCAAGCATGAACTTTTTAAAATAGTCTTTAATAGGTAAATTTTAGGTAGGTATATGAATTTAAAACTTTACCATATCCGTAACGTTTAGTAGGTACATCAATTTCATTTGTGATGTTAATGTATTATGATTACTGGCAATTTATTCAGTCATATCCATCGGCATACCTTCGTGTGTGTTTATTTTAATACAGGTATCCAAACGGAATTATTATATACCTCGCGCACACGTTGTAGCGCCTCGCCTATCCATCATGTCAGTTGCAGTGTCAATGTATTATTCATAGTCTGGTATTACCCTCTAATCATCATAGTGTTTCGGCATTACCCCTTGATTTTATTACGAATACTCTTGTAATGAAACATGAAAGTGTCTACAACTCCATTTCACGGATAAATATCTGCCTGTTCCATTACAAGCATCGCTAAACTGTTTACTTATTATACAGGAACATATAACGGCCCTTATTTCTTGATAAGGCACGCACACCGCGTCTAACCATAACCTAACCTACTCATGCACGAAGTTATTGGCACGCATGCCTTGTCAGATAGAACAGTTCGGAACAACGCCGCTCCAGTTCATTCCGAGGAAGCATTACCCCCAGAGGGAACGGTGCAATATCACACCAGTCTACCGACACACCCCGCCCAACACGAAACGCGTAAATTATTTCTCTTTTTCCCGCCGGGGCGACCATGTGCAAAAAGAAGCTATTAAAGTTTCCCTTACGGTCGAAAGAAAGGGATTGCTTTCGTATTTTTGTATCGCCCGTACTACATAGCTACGAGTAAAAGTAGGTATCCCGCTTGGAACGGCAAACGAATTAAAATGTTAACAAAGAAAGTACTATTTTAATTTTTTGATTTCTACATCTAAACCTTTAAATTTAGTTTGACATGATCTACTTATATACGCTGTTGACATTATCTATATATTGCTAACGCTTGCTAATGTATTAGAAACGACTTCGGTGCATATTTTTTCAATGGGAACTACACTTACTCGTATATTTTAATTTCGATTTGTACAATATTGAGGATTCATCATGTAAATATGACAGTGAACGCTGAAATTAAAATATGTAAAATATTATCATTTTAATTAGTATTTTGTGAGCCGACCACGTTTTTTAGTATCACGTGGACTAATCCTATACAAACTCATTTATCACGAAAGCAGAACAACGCTAATATTCACTCGCATTAGGTAAGATTTATTTCAGAACAAATATAAAATTCCCTCGAATTTCACTGAGAGAAACGTTTATTAATAGGTATTTTAATATTAATGTTGTTAGGAGAAAACCTTCATTTTGACTAATTAAGGTGATTGTTTCTAAGATCAAAGCGGCCTCAATTTCTACCTAGTACTCCGCCTATAAAATTAAATTGAAATTCAGATTTCTCGGGATCATTAGGATCGGGGAAAATTACTGTAACCAAAATTTTCGATTGTATAAATGCTTGTGCACTGGCTTGAATATTTTGTTGTGTAATGTTTTTGCTAAGATTAGGCATAATATTTTCCTTACTTTTAAAACTTATCCATGTAAAAAATAGTAATAAAATACGCAGTTTAAAGAACCTGCCGTAAAATAACTCGGATCGCCTGGTCGTAACGGATCGCGAGCTTTGAAAAAAAAATGCCACCGGAATAAACGATCCTTTTCCCCTATGATACAAGAAAAAAAAAATTTTGGCAGGAAACATTAAAAAAAAAGCAATCAAACTAAGCACCTTCTCGTCAAGCATATAAGCCACTCTTATATTCCACACCGTTTGCATACCCAGTGATATAAGAGCGACACATGTCATTACTCGCGACGGAAGCCCCACGCGTGACTCGTCTCCTGGCTGGCCGAGACGTGACCCGTGCTTCTAATGCACCATTCAGCGGCCCTAATGTCTCCACTCGCAGGTACACGCACGTGATAGGAAGTACCCCACGTAGGGTTGCCATCTTTAAAGTCAATCAGGACGAAGAAATGTGAAAACGACGGCCTCCGAAGCATAAAACCCGGCTAGATATATGGCTCTAGGCAGAAATGTGTTTCAACTGCACTCCATCTGCAAATTTGCAGTTTAAACGCAGTTAGTATAATAATGAACTATGTTCAGCCCGATTCCAAACCATGTGCAGTTTCCACAACAGCAATCAGTTTTCACTGCTCAATAAAGTTTCTTGCTATCAGAACAAAACACGATCTCAAAATTAAGTACCTAGCATTTAATAAAACCGTTTAAAACCACTACAATTGGGCGTTCTCTCGGTTCTCTCTTCTAGACTAGGACAAATCCGAGGAAACCCGAACTGGTGGATACTTTGTTCCCATGCCACAGTGTAGTGCGCGCTTCGTTTTTAACCCGTCAAAAGAGCTGAGGTTTTCAGGTCGGTTCTATTTTTATATATTTACGAGTAGGTTAGGAGTAGGTACATAACTTAGGTAGGTAACTTCCATCATCGAAAATAACGGAATGTGTACATTCCGTTATTTTTCAGTGTGAGAAAAATAATATAATAAACCACTAAACACAAAACAAAACCAAAAGGGTAAGTCGCTTTTGATACTAACTTGTATTTTGAATAAACATATCTTTTGAAGCAGCCAATATTGCAATTAAATGAAAAAGTTTTGCAACAATCACTACATTGACCTGTTTCGACACTCGACAGTGACAGTTTCTCAATGGGAGTTAGCTTTGGCAACGGACAAGTAACTTATTTTCATCCTATCAGTTGCCATGCTGTCTTGCAAGATATTTTGACTAAATTTAAATGCACCGACATACACTTGGCTTTTATTAACATTGCTTCATTAATAGATGAAAATAACAAAATCTAATTTCGTTAGATGACAGCATACAAATCCAACTAATTAACTATTATGATGGGCAGACACAAATTTACTTTTGGCCTCCGATAATACAATTACAGCCTTTAATCTTCTCTGTGACATCTGACAATTTTCGACAAAAACTTCGGGGAAATCGTTAGGTACCTACGTAGCTTTTTCGCCGAAATCTTACAGACATGTTTCATAGCGCCATCATCCTACACTTTAATGACTAAAACCATGTTTCCACTTTTATTGTATTGGACTATGCATTTAGACTTCGGTCGCTACGAAATCTTTGCATCTTTCCGAAAAAATACAACACAATATACATGTATACGTATCAAAACATATACGTCGTCAGTGAATACAATAGAATAATAACAATTGAACAGTGTAAGCAGTTTTATAAATCGGCAATTTATGTAAATGGCCATATAAAAAGCCATTGGGCACTACAGTATTGTAATCAGACGGGACAGATGAATCTCACGTGTTTTATTTTTACATTAAGGACCCATTGTACACCCAAGGTTCATCAGCAACAATAATCAGACATTCCAAGGTATAACTTAATTTAGTTATTATAAGCCAATACAATCAAAGCCCGCATAATTTATATGCGAACCATACGGGCATTGATTGTAATCTATTAACTTTTGATAAGCAACTCTACGCATAATCAACAAGCATCAACATTTTCGTAACCCGATATCAAACGGTCGACTACATCTTTCATCGCATAATCCCGATGTTATGGAAATCTGATCTTACGACAGTGACCGAGGAAATCCCACGGCACTAATAATCCGATACATTCGACTTGTACCAAATATTAACACAAGCATAAAATATGATGGTTGACAATCTAAACGCATTATGAACTGGAAAGTCATAAGTACTTAAATACATTCTCTATACATGGTGCTATAAACAAGTTAACGGTATCGTGATTAATATAAGACGTAATATTGATGGCGGCACCCGGACCCCCTGAGAATTTTTTGTCACGCACAGAAAATATATTCAATTAATCGAAGCTCGTTAGCATGAACGGATGAAATAAATCTCGTCTACTCTGTGCCATAATGGGTAACGATACTTATTGCGTTAAGCAATAAGTTTGTCTGACAAATAATGCTTACGTTGAATTTTCATTACTATTAGCCTTAATCTGATGTGTCTCTAACAACAATAGGCCAAAACAGGCTAGACACCTTGATAAATCCGTTTTTATTGAAATTTATGTATTATAAGTTAATGTAAAAGGGTACACAATATTTTTCGTACTTTTTATAGCATTGCATTCATCAGACATTATTTTATTGTTAAAAATTTGGATACACATTATTTAATAAAAATAAATTTTTATAGACATGGCATTTGAAATTTTGAGCCAAGGTGCCAAAACTCTCGTATGTACCATCCATTAATACTTTCATAACTTATTACAATAAATACCATACAATAAATACCACTATGTAGGTATAAGCCAAATGGCTAAGAACAATTGCAACCAATGATTGGTTATTAAATAACATTTACAATTAATTTTAATGATCGTCAAACATCTTTTTAAGCCACTAAGTCTCTTGTGTTTATTTTAATAGGTTAAATAAATTATTATAACGATGTAATACCCTAAATACCCTACTTACGTTATTTTGAACTCCATTTAAAAGCACTGACGAAATCCTTTTCAACTAAATAACAATCCCTCACGAATCAACCACAGCGTTTAACCTTTGCCATCTACAAACACAATAGATTGTATCCAATTATTCGTTTACGTAGCCGAAACACGATATAACACTATTATAAATCCCTCATTTACGGTTTCCCCATTATACACAGTAAAACACATCAGTGGGATCGTTACTTTAATTAGTTAAGTTCAGTAATCGTAGTCAGCTACTAATTAGAGAATTACTTATAAACTGTTTTACTATCTTTCAGAGTACCTACATAATGGTTTTATAATCTACAAATATTATATTATGGCCCGTTTTACTAGGTTAGAATTAGTCTTAGATATATTGGACGGTATCTGTCAGATAACTATCAGGTACTTTATAAGAAACTAGCTTTCTCCGCGGAAAAACACAGAAGTTTTTTTTGCTGTAAAATCATTACTGTGGCTTACTTATTAACTTTTAACAACTAAATAAATAAATTACCTTTAACTTATGACTGACCATTTAGTCAGCAAAGGCGCTTAAAGTGCGCCGTAGCATTTTTCTTCGGACTTGTACGGCAAATAATATGTTTTCGGGAAAATTTACCAAATAAATATTGTAATCCAATTCCTAAAACCATACAGAGCCTATACAATAACAGCAAACAATTACTTTCTCTTTATAATATTATAGTACGGGTACCTATAAATTTAATATAGACTGGTAAAATTAGACCGATATCACAGATTAATAAATAGATACTTGGTTCTCGCTATAACGTCTAGTAAGTGTCCTGCATTATCTTTGATCTTGATTAAATTTAATTTGGCGTAGCTGCGAAATGTTTAAGATCATCAGATAAGCCTTGGCACGTTTTTGTATACTCATTATTCATTAGACGTACTCGACTACTGTTTTGCTATTACAATAAGATCGTAACGTGTAACTTTTATTGTATAACACGGCTGTTACCTTACAAGCATTGTGATGTAGTCCTAATCAAATCCATCGTCACCTTATTAGTAGATAGTCCGTGGTTTACCGTCCGTGGGCGTTAAATAATTGATACTTCCTCACTAAGAGATTATTATAATCGAGAATGGACGTGGATATCTGTGGAATAGCTGTTTTTCAATCGGCCCGTGGGAAAGCAATGCGCGCGCGCACGCCGCGTGCGTGCCGGCTGCCGGTCGCATATGGAACGCAGAAGAACTTAATCTTTAACTAGGGACCGGTCCGACCTGTCATTATTTCCCTTTTTCGATGCTAATGGAAAACGAAACAGTGCGCCCGGTCTTGATTAACTTTATTGCATTTTTACACGACATGTTTATGGTAAACACAGACGGCTCCCCTTGAACCCCGATGGTGTTTTAGCCGTCTATTTGAATTGCATGATGTTAACGACGTTTCAATCATCACGCGCAATATTTGAAATTTAAAATGCCGGCTTTATATTTAAAACGTCGCATAAACTTTGATTGAACGTATAATAATTAAATTAATAAGCTGATATGGTTGGTTAATTTGATGGAAAAGATGTAAACAGTAACGAGCGCTCATTTGGTTGGAGCAGAGGTTCTTATGGTTATGTAGGGAGCAATAAAGTGAATTGCTTTTCATCCTGTTTCCGAATGGCACGTATGGGAGCGGAGAGGCATGGGGCGCGGTGCGTCGCGCTCATTCACACTACAATATAACATAACAGTAAAACAGATTGGGCGGCCGTTGACGAACCAGTCACTTTATTCAAATGGAACTCAATTTGAAAAGTGTACAATGTTATATTAGATTTTTAATATTCCGACCACGTATTTTAAACGCTTGTTAAACGTTTTACCGCTTTAACGATCGGCGAATGAAAAGTCGAAAAAATCTTCTATTCCTAGTCAGTAACTAAAATGTGAGAGCCAATAAGCCACGATGTTTACGTAAGGTAAGGGTATCATGTACTTAAGAGGTATCATTTAATTCCCATTATACTTTTCCTAAAACATTGGTCATCGAAAAGATGACTGCTAACTTCCCATGGTAAAGAGAGCCATCGCGAATATTGCTTTTATCCTACCCATAGTGCCAGCCGCTTGTCATCTGCTGCCGCGGTTGTTTGGCGCTACCCGTTTCCCTGCCACCCTGATGACACTGAGGGATTTAATGGGTATGTCCTCTCGTTCTGAGTGAGAGAGTAGCACTTACCACGACGACTCACCTAGGGTGCAGCGTAACGGTGAAGTAGCGCACAGGTAGAGAAGCGTCGGATGTCACAAAATTGGTGTTTTGCAAATATTCATAGACTTGGCTAAGTCCAATTATGCTCATAATACCAGCGCCCGTTTAATCTAACTTGTAGGCACGGGTTCAATGTTTAGGCGGTTGGGCATAGGCCAAGAGTAGGGTGTTTTCACGGTTGTTGCAGACAGAGCCGTTCTATATGTACTTTTTATGTGCATAATTAGTTTTATACTATAGTTTTAAGTGTTATTTTTGTATTACGAGTTGTTTTATAAGCTCCTTACGTTTCTATGGTTTTGATTATTGTTTACATTATGTAATACAGTTCACAGCGGAACATAGCATGTAGCTCTTCTGTCATAGTTTCACCGTAGAAAACATTCCATCGCGTACAAAAAAGTTGGGCAATTTCTATCTTTCGTAAAATGTGGAACTCATCGTCCCTCCTATATATCGTTTAAACGGGGCATGAAGAAGCATCTTATGGGCAGGCGGTGGCACCTGATAGTTGACTGGTGGTTATTTGGCCGTTGTCACAGCGGCTTGGACTTCTCTCTCACTTTCCATTAGGCCGTACTACTATAAAAAAAAACGTGGAAATAACCATCGGTGTTTGTTCACAAACCAACAACGATCTTTTCTGTTTTCGCTACACTGTGGTCGCGGTGAATTTGTGTGCCACACTTGATGGATCACCGTACTATCACCGGTGCCGGCGTCAATACAAAGAACATAATGAAATTTCATTCGGAGGTCTACACTTCCTACAGCATAATGTATTCGTATAAACAAATTTACGATCGCCTTCTGACACATAAATAACTTCGAGTGCGGGAAATGTTTCTAGTGGATGTATAACACATTGGATAATTAATCGACTCGACTTTCATTGAAACAACTGATGTTAATTATGGCATTATGAATTGCCGAAACGACATAAACTTTCAGAGTTCACTTTAAATCAATAATTATGTCTATTTCTGTAGTAGTAAACGTATTTATTTCACTTTAATAGGACATTGCTTAATTGATTTTACATTTAGACCTCCACAAATAACAACAGCGTACATTATTGTAGCGTATGACTTAAAATTTCAAAATAGTCAGTTGATTAATTATTGTGATAGTGTAAAATAACGAAAACCATATGGATGGGAATCATTAAAACCTTAGTAAAAAGAAATAACAAACTACCAGACTTATAACTAAAAATAGGTTTTATAAATGCCAATAAAAAGACCAATCAAGAGACAAAGGCCAATTTAACTTGGGTGGTTTCACTCTATTAGATACGTGATCTAACCCAGTTTGCTAACAGATATTCAGAACGTATAATTGGATAAGCAAAACTGTTAAAATCAGTTGAAGGACATTTTAATACAAGTTAGTAAAGTTCTTTACAGCACCAATGTATTGCAGAACGAACTAACGGATTCGACCGTGAATTTCGGATGTCACAGAAAGAAAGACGTAGACGTCTTCAACGATAAATATATGTATTTGAACATAAAGTATGTGCTTTTCCTTGAAATCTTTGTACGAATATTCAACGTTTGGCAACTTCTAGCGGAATCGATTTTACGATCTGACTGTAAAAACACAGTATACAAAATAACAGAGTACCTAACTACAATAATAAAACCAATAGAGTACCTAACTGCAATACCTCCCAATCATCTAAAATGTAGCAACAGCACACGACCGGCACGAGTTATGCGACATTTGCGAGCGGCCGTAACGTCCAATACTCATAAATCCACATCGGAATGATTACCAAAAGCGCACAGGTCTAGACCGAAAGCTAATCACAGCGATGCACGATCACTGAGCACACGGCACCGCAGGCGAGACCCGTATCAGAATTCAATATGGTTACCAAACGCCGGAGTATAGTGTCGGAACTAATATGGAACAGTGCGCGATGCTCGTAACAAATCATGGGAAGGCGGCGGGGAATCAAAGTTTATTATACCAGTGAATTAGGAAAACCCTCAAAGAAAATCTTTTGAGCCCTACCGCCACTCGGTATTTGATCTTCGTAGGTCATTCACTTCCTAAGAACTACTTATTTAGATACATTAGTTACCAGCTATTGAAAGCGACACTGAGGATTGCAATCCAATTTTTCCCATTAACTAGATAGATTTTATTACAGGCAATTAAAGATTGGACGAATTTGTCAAATGATATCCAATAGTAACTTTATAAATGGTGGCCTGTAGTCTGGACTATCATAAAGGTTGAAATTAGGGTATAGATACTAGTCAAGAAGCCTGTCGCTTACTCTTGATGTTCTAGTCTCTACGGGCTGTCATAAAGAAACTCAACTAAGCAGATAAGATATTAAATTGAACATGTTTTACCCAGATGCCATGCGAATACGGCAATATCAGATCCTAAGTTTGCGTTTCAAATGCCGGCGTCTGATTACTAACTGTGAAGGTTCTTCCACTTCGGACGGTTGTAGGCATTTCTAGTGAGACCACGCATACCACCAGCCACATCAACCCAGCAATTTCGTCCGAATGATTTCAAAGACGGTGTGGTCCAGTCCGAAATTAATCATGCCGATACGCCTCCGCCAGAATTCAATAACGTTACCAAAAGCAAGAATCTAGTGTCTGACGGAACTAATAACGAACAAGGCGCATTGCTCGTAACAAATCATAGAAAGCCGGCGACGAATCCGAGTTTATTATTCAACTTGCTTTTAGGCTATATCCACCCGGGATGTCTGTTACTAAATCACGCAAAAAGTCTTATCGGATTTGGATGAAAAACGAAACAGACAGGATTATACTATTAATAGATAATCCTCTTATAAGGTTGGGATTTGAATCCATGACCCCCAACTCACATTGTAAGGTGCGAAAAATAGAAAATATTTTGATAAACTCACAATTTGACGTGGGATGACAGGGGCTTATCGAGCAACAGTACACCTAAAGTCAGCATAAAACTAAAAGTGCCAATATTACGTCGCAAGAAAATCGAATCAATAGGTGAAAATTGTATTATGGTGCCTATCGTGGACGTGCGAGGTAAAGGGAATTCGAGCTTACTTCTTAGAATACGAGTATTAGTCCAATTTTCTCCACGAGATCGTGCACTATGTTCGGCGATCGTTTTAAATTAATCAAGTGGAATGTTTCGATCTGGCGGGTATCTCCGGCAAAGTGGGGTCGGTCCCAGAGGCCCCGAGTGGCGTCCGACCTCCCCTCTATATTTGTTGACACAAATCCAATATATCGCCTCAAAAGCTCCTACACGAACTTTGAAAACACAAACTTTTACTTCGTTTAGTGAGTTAACGTTTAGGAACAAAAGCGGTTACTGTACATATACATAACCGATTTAAAGTTTATACGTATAGATAAGTGTGTTTCTAAGTATGAAAATATATGTTGAATATAAATAACAAATTGCTTGTGTATATTACATATTTAGCACGGGCCGTATATGGCGACTGTTTTACTAT
This sequence comes from Conogethes punctiferalis, assembly GCA_031163375.1. NCBI lineage: Eukaryota > Metazoa > Arthropoda > Insecta > Lepidoptera > Crambidae > Conogethes > Conogethes punctiferalis. The sequence goes on from CM062078.1 coordinate 14,424,546, forward strand.
ACATAGAGTGAAACCATACTCGCTATACACATAAAATTACAAACATAACGTAATACCCGAGCATTAATTACGTACGTAAATATATGAAATGACGACGGCGATATCCCCGGAAAATCACAGATTAGGACGAGCCATTAAATAAACGCGTGTTCGCGAAGTTGATACATCGACGTAATAAAACAAAAAGTGGTTTACATTGTAGTGGTGCGTTGGAGTCGCAAAATGGCCCCCACTTAAGTACGGTCCGGCGCTTTCATGTCGGAACGAATTTTCCGGACCTACCGTAATAAGCATCCGCGCCCAAACAAAGACATTTTTCGTTTGAAACAGCCGGAAACATTACACCCAAATTATGTATTTCAAGTTGATATTGTTGAAAGAATTACAATAGCACAAAAAGCTATTCCCTAAGGAACTTAATGCGACGCGGGGCGTTACGACGATCTTTACTACAGCTACATTTTATGTCTACATAATACCACAGTAAATTTTCGGCAAACATCTTAAGTAGCGGCCGCCCGGATCCCACATGTTCGGGTAGAGCAAATACAGAAATAGTTTAGGACAGCCAAGTCTCGGAGGAGTTTTTTTGTCTCAAACCTTATTATCGGAGGTTGAAGCTGACGTGGCAAAGCTATTGGGGATATGTGGAAGTTATGTCAGGAGGGTCAAGACATTGATAGCGCGTGCGAAGTGGGAACATTAATTTTGGTGGCAAACGACTGCTTCTTAGTTGGGTCCATTGCCCAAGGGAGTCGTATGGCGCGCTCCCCTATGTGCTCTAGTTAAATCCTTCACATAACTAATGTATTTAATAGTTCGCTACAGCTTACGTAGTAAAGCAGGCTACATAATGAGTGCTTTGTGGGACCGTTTATAAAACAAATAGTGTCCCTTGAGGATACATGACTGGGTAAAAGCTTGTAAATGTAGTGATGGCACTCGCGCCCGGCCTGCGCTCACTCCGACCGACCACAATCCTACAAACTGTTTTGCCCTAGAAAAACAAACAGTAAACACGATTGATAGGGTAAAAAGTTCGTAGGGACGCCATCCTCGAGCTTCAAAAATACTACGAATATTGCTGTATATTTTGTATAAAAAGTCAATTATTTGGCAAGGACATTCTTTTTCCATTATAGAGACCTCGGTCTCGCGTTATGTACAGTTTTCGTAAAAGGTAGCTAGTTCACATTCAGGGAATTTACTTTTCTTTTACTGGTTTATGTGAGCTAGGAGCTGTCAATGTCAGTCCTATGGCGTAAGGCGAGGGAACTCTAATTTATGACAAATGATTTATCAATTCACACAAACAAGAATTGTACAACATATATTTGTGGGCAACTATAGCAAAAACCAATACTAATACTACTTCCAATTTAAAAAAAAGAACAACAAGTTCTGCTCTTTAATTATTATAGGAGAATTTATCGAACTTTTAATTAGAGAAGGTAGATAAACGGAAGGCTACTCGCACCGACACATATAGTGCTAAAAGATGTATGAGGATGAGCATTGTGAATACTCGTAATGGAATGACTGATCGCTACCTAAACAAATAGTACAAAATAGATGAAACTGCTGACAAATAATCTCACTTAAATAACATCTGTAAATAAAACTGTTGCCACTACATAACTCGTCAATATAGTGCGCGAGTGAGGTCGAGGTTTCACAAATTTAGAGCGTCATTTCGCGAGACATTAAACTAACGACTGCATATCCACTATTCGTAGACAGCCCTATTTGTTAGGGCGCCCGAGGCGTGTCGGGAACACATGCCGCCGATCCGCCTCCGAACCAAAACAATTAGATCACTGCCGCCGCCGTCTTTCGACACGTCCCTGATATAAAACTTCTGGTGACCGTGTTTAATCGCCTCACTCAATGAAACTCGTTTTTAAATACCCGCCGAGTTCGAATCATCAGCCGTAAACTTTTTGCAGATGTTTAACTCAGAACTCTATAAAGGGCCCGATTATATTTCAATCACGAGCGTTACAATCGGTTCTCATTGTGAAAATCACCAGCGGAACCGATTGATTTACACGACTCGCCCGAGCGTTATATTGAAACAGATAGATGGCAAATCCGGGAGATGCGTCTGTGGGGGAAGTGAGAGAATTAATTAACCGCACACATCCCGAGTGGAAACGCACCAAGCCAACGCAAACAACAATATTAGGCCGTCGCCGCGGCAGACACGAGCGATTAGTTCCGACTGTAATAAACCCCGAGGAATTCCGAAATAAGTAAATAATCGCAATGTAATTAGACCATAAATTAAACACGAAGATGGAATAAATCACTCATTGTACCGAAATAGAATAAAGGACAACTAAGACTGAAATTAATTTACGGCAGTGGGTGCTTCTGTAACGGGGTATAATATATTATAAGATATTGCAACAGTGAGGGACGTAATTGAATTCAATGAACCGCAGACGCAAGTTCACGACCGGCCCCGCCATTCGTCAACCCTGAATCATGTCATGTACAGTAAATGCAGACGATTATCCATGAGGATGCAGCTCGTTTTGAGCTACTATGTAAGCACAATGTCTGTGAATTATTTCATTGGACGCATGCGTTGTAAATCGTAAATGGCAGGATAATGTCAGGAGAAAAGGCACTGTAAAGAAGATCATGATCCAACAATAAGGAAACGTTGCCAATAGGAATTGAATTGTAAAGCAGTAACGACGCGTCCCTGCTACATCGACAGAACGATCCTTTACAGTTTACATCGTCCATTTGCCTGCGAACAATGTCGCATCGAGCACTAAAGTCAGCGAGTTTTTAATGTCCCTATAAACTGGGATTCTCTACTTTATAAATCACATTACAGATTGTGTTTCAGTCCTCCCACCCACTCGCTAAAATTCAATTTTACCAGAAAGTTTATTGAAAGTAGTATGAAACTACCAACTGTTACTTCCTTAGTTTCTTGTAAGTGATGGTAGTAATTACTACTTTGGAGAGCAATAAATAATCAGGCGAGCGCTATTGTCGGGATAATTGAATGAGAATTGATTTAACGCAGCGAGGCGTGCTGGTTTTCCATGTCCACACGAATGAGTGCGCAAAGGTCTAAAAGGTTTAGACGACAATGTTTATCGAATATATAGGTAGAAGCACATCGAGTATGGTCTTCAAACAAAAACACATATAAACAATGTTGTTATAGGAGGGAAACGTTCAGCAAAAACAGCAATAGGAAGTTGACGTGACAAATCGTAGAATCCGCATCGATAGTTTGGATAGGCCGCTAGCCCAGCGGGCGAGTGGAGGGGCAATTTGCTCGGATCCTCATAGTTTGCAATTTATTCGGAACCCGGGGGCCCGTAGATTTATATCGGCAGTAGATTGCTGGTGTACCTCACGCGAACTCCACACGCTGAAGGCAATTTCAGTATTGGCCACAAGCGCGTCGCTTTGCAACTAACACCGTGATAAAAGCCGGCGAAATATAAACTTCAGTCAATCCACGCCACGAGTATGATTACTACAATATAACGTTGATTTGTACTGTACAAAGAAAATGGTGGCCTATGAGCGCTTCAAATAAAATTCACATCACGTAAAGCAATAAGGAATACCGGTAGCAAAATATTAGTAGTCCAGCGCGAGCGGCGATAGTGGGGGCTTAACGCCATTCCCACGCGTCAAATATTTCCGGATGGCTGTGATAAATTATTGTTCGGATAGCGGAGCTAGACAATGCGTCAGCGAGCGAAGCCATTAGCTGCACAATTAGTGCAATTGTCGTTAATTTATTGTTGTACACCGGCACCGGCGGCACAGCGCTCGTCGTCTCTACACACAACCGCCATTTTAGAAAATACCACTCAATTTTCCATTAGATCCCTCTTCTATACGAAACTTTGTGTGTCTAGTAAGTGCACACGTCTATAACGCAGCTTTAATATGATTGTTCTTGGTTAGTAATAATATTTAACCAGCGCTCTGAGTTATAAATTAAGCGACTCGGTATCTCTGTATTTTTGAGTCCTAAAATTGCATAGACTGATTTAACATGCAAAGTTTTATTAAAATAACAAATCAACATCTACGCAACTAAACCACCAATCTCAAAATTAAGTTAAGACACAAACATATAAACGTTTAATTACTTAACCGGCGAACACATATAAGCACATACATCGGATACTGGATGATGCGCAACAACTGCTTACACAAACTAAGCAAACTATTCCAATCTAGTTAACGTTAGAAACAAGATGAATTTTAGAATCGGGCCCCGCCAGACGAGCCAGCGTTAATAGATTAGACTGTAAATGAAGTTTGCGAATGTCACACCCTCGTTACGAAGCCCTGGGAGGGACAAATCAGGCCCGACCATACGGAGCCGAAGTTTAAACTCATAATTCACTACACCCATCGCGCCAGCGTGATCAATAACGGAAGGAAAGAACTCACCCTTTTACGTCACTCCTACATATTCCCCAACGAAATTAAGCACTGTATTAGAAAAGATATTCATATATCAGTCCCCTTTATATTTTTATTGACTACGATTTATTACATTCATGCCATTATCAACAGTATTTCTTCTATAATCCTAGGCAATGTGTAGTGGTAATAAAACGTCAATTTGAAAAGCCGATTTGACTGGATTTATTATTGTTGAAATTTATAAAAGCACAAAGTGTTGTTTAGGGCATAGATGAATAGCTTGTCAAAAACATTGACGTCACGGGGCTTAACAAAAATTTGGGGAGCAGTTTATTGAGCATTCTCGACTAAGATTAATTTTCTGAGCTCGATTGACTCGTTCGTAATGTTATGTATACGGTATTTATTGCCCATCAGAATTTAAAATAACAGTACGAAAATTTTATGAAGCTATTATCGGAGAAGTTACAAAAGAAAAGTGTTTCTCAATTATTATATTGAAAGAATGGTTTCACATGTTAATAGACAAGGTCACTTTCAAAATATCGACAATATTTATGTCGCAGTCATCTGGTTGAATCTGCTATTCAATTGAATGACTAGCGCGTTCATTGAATGACGACATTTAATTGAATGCCTAAAGGACAACTCGTCAAGTTATTGAATGAAACGTTCAACGTTTTAACTGAACGTCATTTTAGCATAGTCGTTGAATGGATAAAAGCCGACTGTTTAATGTTTAGTTTTTAATTTTTCTTTAAAAGTATCCGGAGGCGGCGTATTAATAGGTAAATCCGTGCTGTCATACTATTTTATTACGTTTAAGTCAGTTTAAAGTAAATCTAATCAAAAAAATATCAACACTCAGGTGATCATGTTCGACGCCATATTTGTTTTAGTGACTACTAACGCCGCGCGGGAAAAAAATGAACTAAATTACAATCACTTGACTGCTTTTACGTCCGCTCTTTTCAAAGGGCTATGTTTCAATCCGCTACCTAGTTGGACGTTAAGTGACGCGTGTTTAGTCAACGTTCGGTCTAGTCATTCAATTGAATGTCGTCATTTAATGAACGCGCTAGCGATTCAATTGAATAGGAGATTCAACCAGATGACTGCGACATTTACATAACAACTTGTCAAAAGTGATCTAACACAAAAGATATATTTGAGTAGAGCATACGAGTACAGTATGACCGTAACCGTTAAAAAAACCACTGCTCCCTATTTTAATCACAATGTATTCTAAACGGCTATGTTTAATGCAACAAAGACGATGCATTTCCAAAACAAATCAACACTACCAGCTATCCATATTACATAAGGCCCATAGCCAGGACCATCGATAAACAAACCGAGACACGAACTACAAACCAAACACGGCCCAACTGTTACCGTTGTGATTGTAATCCTCACCCGTCGTCGACTTTAGAAAACGATATAGGAAACAATGAACACCAAATTGGACGGGAAGTGACTGGTTTGAGCGACGGCTGCCAATACAAAAGTGGTACGGTTAACAGCCCTTACATTTTGGGTCTATGGCGCCGTTTTATCGAACGAGGATCTTCTCCCCAAGTAAATACATTAGACACTAGCTACCCACACTCGCTTCGTCTCGGGTATTTCAGATAAACATTGGGTTACATTTTATGGAATTTTATTATAAATCCCTAATCTTTTCTTGCCATCATCATCATCATCAGCCTATTGCAGTCCGCTGCTGGACATAGGCCACACCAGTTGTTCGCTACTAAGGGCAAACATCTGGAGGATATACCCATAATCGCCAGACTGTGCAGGCGGGTTGGCGATCGCAATAAATAAGGCCTATGTTAGGTACCCGGGGAGAACGTGCACAGTAGTTTTTGAGTTTATTCATTACAGGCATACACACACACACAAAACCAAAAATCTTTCTTCTTTTTAAAATTAGAGTAGTCTTGACTCTTAGTCCTTTCTAATGAAATGCCTTAGTCCTTAGGATCCCGGTTGCCGAATAGCATGTTTTAGCAACTAAAGATACCGTTGGTTATAATACAAACTCTGTACCCACGCTCCTTAGTAATTTGTAAAACATGAATAACCTTAGAACTAGGTATTCTATTTAATTTCACATAAAATGCTTTAAAATGAGAACACTTTTTGAATAAAAAGGGATTCCGTACCACGAAAGGAAAAAAGGAACACAGATAGGATCGTTTGTTATCTGTCTGTCAAGACCCTTTTTCTCAAGAATGCATGGAGATTTATAGCTAAAATTATGTTGTCGAATTTGCAATCTTGTTAATGTTTAGCGAAATCAATCCTTGAACCCTAAAAAGTCAAGAGTGACATACTTTAAAGTCTTCTGCTTGTTTTTCAGAGTCCATGGTAATAGTTATATTATTTTCCTAAACCAATGGTCCGCTTCTCAAACAGCATTACGGTTAGCCGGGGTATCTGGATAGGCATGACAATCCAGAAGATATGACAGAGTCGCACTAGGACTTTTGCTGGAACCGAAATAAATAACACGTCACGCTACCACCACACAACGCCGCCATCCAGTCCCAAACTAAGCCGGAGCTTGTACTATGTGTACTAGACGACTGATAAACGATATAAACGCAGATAAAATGCTTACAGCGACCAACCTGAAACCGAAATCCAATAACCGCTTAACATCGGGCGGACCATATGCTTGTTTGCCACCCTTTTTTAAACCGGGGAAAATGCTTTTGCGCTTTCCCGCCGTTCGGGGGAACGACGGGGTATGTGTGACTCACGCCGCTCTCAAAAGCAGGGCAGCACCCTGTCTCAGGTTGGTAGGAGACAGGGAATACCCACTAAAAACCCCGGTCCCTCCATCAAGCACTTTTAGGGTGGTGTCACGGGGCCTGGAATGGTCCAGAACTGCCGCAACTTGTTTGCCACCCTAGTGGTTTAACAAAAAAAAAACTAAATGTCTTCTGCTAAGTTAACGATCAACAATCTGCCTCACTCATACAATAACTATAGACCCACTAAAGAATGAGTACGTTAGGAAACGATAAAGAAAACAATGCTTTCGAAATTGGACAGGAAGTGACCGGTGTGACTGACGGCTGCCAATACAAACAAGTTAATTAATCACTTCCCCACACTAAAACACTTCTCCTTTACTACTATACAAATAAGAGCTAATTTCGCAACGTTTGTTTTGTATTAGACGCCATTCATCAATAGCTATACGTTTAATATACCGTATAGGCTTATTCTAAGACCAGCTGTCAACTACACATCGGGGTTAATGAACGATTAATTCCCTGAGTTCTATTTGTTTATCGAACTAATAAAGATATATCATCTCGATCACTTGCTCCTCATACAAGTTAACGCATAATAATATGTATTACCCAATTATATTCCTGTTCGCAATGTATCATAACAATGTATTTTCGTATTACCCAATAAAACACAATGTAACTAACTACAAAGTGGATATTAAATTGAACACGATTGTGGAGTAAATTATATGATGTCTTTTGTACAAATATGAGTATGAATTTAGTTTGGTAAGTAGGTACTCACTTTATTATACCGCTAAGAGTTCCATATTAATTACATACATTCGAGCCACATTTTGTCCGCTTGACTCTCCAAGCTCAAGCTAGGTCTTTTCTGAGTCTGAAACGGTTCGCCAACAGTCGATTGTTCCATGAACGTTTGACCAACAGAATCTTTCGCCCATTAACTTTTCGCCCAAAAGACATTTGGCCCATGAACTGTTCGCCAACAGAACGGTTCGTCAGTGAACGTTTGACCAACAGAATCTTTGGCCCATTAACTATTCGCCCAAAAGATATTTGACCCATCAACTGTTCGCCAACAGAATGGTACCTACGCCAGTGAATGTTTGACCAACATAACCTTTTGACATCAGACTTATGCATACGACGTTTAGCCTACCAAGAGCGGCCGTACACGGGCTACTTCAAGCAGTTGAGACCGACTGCTTCAAGCCGTGATCGCGTGGTGAACCATAGAAACCGTCGCGACTGCTCAAGCCGTCGTGTGTGTGTACGGCAGCGTATGAATGACTATGCCGCGCGGTCGCAGATGGATTTTAAACATTATTTTTTTGTTGGATAGAGGTCACTTCTGAGGTGGTCTCATTAACACCAGTCAGGTCAGGCTCTGATGATGGGCTCTAAGAGAAATTGAGGGCAACATCCGAAAATTGTATGCTTGTATGGTACTTTTGTGACGTAATCATAATTATTATCATCAGCCTATCGTAGTCCATGCTGATCATAGGCCTCTCAAGTTTTTCGCCACTTTGGACAAACACCTGAAGGATTTACCCATAATCGCCACGCTGGGCATATGGGTTGGCGATTGCAGGGCGTAGCTTGTGGTATAAATACTCTTTTGTATTTTGGCTATTTATTAACCTTTTTTATGCAAGAGGCGGCAGACGAGCACGTGTGATGCCTGATGGTAAGCAGTTGACACCGCTCATGGACACATCTCTAATCGAGTTTAGGGTCGCTGCCGGCCTTTTGAATATGAATACGCTCGTTTCTTAAAGGTTCCCAAGTCGTAGCTGTTCGGAAAGACTGTCGCAGTATGTTGGTCAAAGGTTCACTGGCGTACCATTCCGTTGGCGAACAGTTCATGGGCCAAATGTCTTTTGGGCGAATAGTTAATGGGCCAAAGATTCTGTTGGTCAAACGTTCACTGACGAACCGTTCTGTTGGCGAACAGTTCATGGGCCAAATGTCTTTTGGGCGAAAAGTTAATGGGCGAAAGATTCTGTTGGTCAAACGTTCATGGAACAATCGACTGTTGGCGAACCGTTTCAGACTCGTCTTTTCTACCTACACTAGACAACGATGAGCACTAGTTAAGTACTTAGACCTTGTATAAGGATACGCATAATACTCGTAATAAACAAAAAAAGGATGTTCGTACACTTGAGCAGAAATTAATATAAAAAGCGCACAGCCTGCGCTAATGAAAAAAAAATCCAACTATCCTCTTCCCAAAGGTTGTCCGGAAGAGATCGCTGAAATCGATAAGGTCGCCTTATTTGTACGTCGGGTTGTCATTATACCTAGTTTTAAGTAATCTGTTTGGTGTGCAAATCTATCTATCCTTTAATAATTTTTATTCCGCCAGTTTTTTGCTTTTAATTACAGGGCTTCAAATGAAAGCGATTGGAGAAACTTCGGAGTGACGCTTTTATTGCGTTTTTACGTCAAGCATGGCGATGAATTGAAAGTAGTTAGGCACTAGCAAAAACAATCCATCATGTACGTACACCCGACATTCTTAAGTAAAGATTAGCATAAAACAAGAAAAAGATGTTTTCCTAGAACGGCGAACGAGAAACAATGCATCGCATGAGGATGCATTAAACATTCTTAAATAGACGAAACACGAAGTAAAAATTCCATTTAATTTACAAAGCAGACAAAGATCGTGTGGGTCCTCAAATAACAATGTCACAATGCGATGAATAAAGCGCGTATGGGATCGGAATGGTAATCGCGTGGATGTGCTGAATGCTGATATGAATATAATGCATAGTTTAAGTCATCAGAATGTCTCGAGACCAGCGCGAGATGCAACGAGGGAGAGTATTCTACAAAAGAACTTTTCTGGAACTATTTAGGTATTTCTATGACAGGACAAACGGGCGGGCCTAAAGGTCATCTGATAGTAAGTAAATACTTCAGCCTTCAACACCTGGGAAGGCACAAGGATTTAGAGTAACGGTAAGAATTCTTACACAATGAACAGCATTAATTTTATTTTCAGCTGGACCCAAAGGTAAGTTTTAAATAAAACAGCAGTTTGCTTACGGACTTGGACGTATACGAGTACAATAGCAGAAACACAAACACATACCGCGACGGCTGTCGACATGCATGGATGCGTTGGTGTTGCTGACGGAAGACATTGACTTGTACCTATCCGTGTCCACCATTTAGTCATTGGCAAGCTGTACCATACTATACATGACATCTGACATCAGTTACTTTTTCTTTTTTTTTCTAAATGACTACGATGATGGCCAGGGCGGCCTTGTCATCATCACTGGACTATTACCTGACCTCAGATGTCGATAGCTTGCCGTGAGCAAGTCGACAGCTTACCATAGTCAGTGACTGCTAAAACTCTGAAGTACCTCGTGCTCGTGTGTTTGAACTCTACCGCCCCTGCAGGTGAATTAATCCACGAGCAAGGCACTAGCTAGTTCTGGCATTGTACCGTTCCACAGTAGTGTACCGGATCACCCCGAGGAAATTTGTAAGCTTCCTGTCCCTGTCTACCTATTAGGTATATTGCAAAGCGTCCCCAATAGTCATAATCTAGTATTCAGTACAAGCGAGAGGCTCTTGACACCAGGTGCTCAGTAATTCGGGCAGTCATTGTGAGGGGACGCATTATTATTATTATTTGTAGCAGGTTTGTTTATTCGAGAGTACCATTGAGTGAGAGGGACCGAGGTCATGACCTTACGTCTCTTCCAATCGTTTATATGTTTGTTTACGTTGTTAAGTTTGATTATCTCATCCCTCTTGAGCCCGGGGCCCGCTCCAGAAAGTACAGTTATTACAATGAAGCGATTGGCATTTGACCTCTGCATCCATATCTATTGGGACAATATAAATATTTAGAGATTTGTTTATTAATTAGTAGTTGCTTGAGATAGCCTTCTATAGATTTTGAAAAAAAAATGCGTACATACTCATGCTATCTAGAGTCCTAGAGTTTTTTGTAAATTATCAAGATAGTGTTCTAAAAACTAAACGACATTCATTAAATATAACAATGATTACCTTCCCAAAATTCAAATAACAAGTAGAACATCTATCTCTATAATAGTTTATATATGGAATACATTTTCAAGAAACGTTTACAAAAAATGCTTATAATGATAAAGCTTACAAAAAACGATAGATAATGGATTAAATTGGTCTTGTGGTCGATTTAAATTAAGCAACCAATGCTATCCGATTACAACATTCAAATTACCTATCAACTAAATTACAATAAGACAAAACAAATCATCGAAATTTTCTATGAACCTACAATTCAATTATTGTATGCCGTCAGCAGTAATTTGATTTTGTGTGGTAGATTTAAACGGTTACATTTAAAAACAAATACTATGTAGTAATTTTTTATATTCAAACTGTGTGCGTGTTTATGATATCTTGAGGTGGTTTCAAGTAACAATGAATACGAAAGTGGAGCACACGCAGATAGTAAATGGTATAAAGCTTTGATAAGTTTTTGGATTTCGACAGTCTCAAATCGTAACACAATAGCTGTCCTCACAATTTTCTGGAACTTCATCGAGATGCCGAAGAATAAAACTGTGGACACGCTAGGCGTGTTTGCAAGGTGGAACGAACGAATTTTGAGTGTGACTCGTTGAGAATAAACGGATACCCGTTCCTGCCCTAATCATGACTGCCTTAAAATGATTTGCACAGAAAATCTGGGCTAGTCTGAAAAATACTACCTAAGCATTCATAACACGCCAGGCGTGTTCTTGGCGTAGTACATAATTACATTAACCCGAACACGCAAAAAGCGACAGTGAATGTGTTAACGTAAATTATCAATGTTGTTAAGTAGCAAGTCAAAGCTACGCTATCTACAATCTGTACCGTAAAAGCGCCATGAACCCATGAAGGCATGGGTATTGAAAACAATGCTATGGGCGCGACAAGAGGGCGACAAGAGGCAACTCGCTACAGATAGTACGGTTAATTTACGATCGCGCGATAACCGCGCCCAACCGCCACCGCATATCGTCGGTGATAGATTGGGCTTCAGATATCGTTACCACAGAATAATTAAGAAAACAGTGTTCCATCTTTCTGCAAAGCTTTTTTTATCACTCAGGTATGTGGCAACCAACTTACGGCCCGTATGTTAAGCGGTTACCACAGCCTATGGACGCCTGCAATACCAAAACTTTTGCTTTCCTTCCTGTTTAGTAATGCAAACGGCTAAGCTGTGGAATAGTCCCTCAGGGTCTGTTTTCCCAAACGACTACAATCTGGGCGTCTTTAAGGCAAGAGTGAATAGGCACTTGCTGTCTTCGAGTGCGCCATTTTCGTCCTCATTGTCACTTAACACCCGATTAATTTATGGACAAAAACGCACAGAGTTTAATATTGATGAAAAAACTACTCCAACGATGACTTTATTGAATTTCAATAACGGCTAAGCACCAACCTACCCACTTTTGTCTTTCCCTAATTGATTTGGGGGCAAACGAGGATTAATCCTCATCGTGATGGTAAGTGATCACTTCAGCCCATAGACACCGCAACGCAACACAAGTGTCACAGGTCGGTCCTTGCCGGTCCTTGAAAAATTTGTAGGCTTCCTTTTAGAAGGTCCCTGATAAAAGATGTTCACTTCTACATCATTCTTTGTTTACATAAATGAACAGGATACTCGTACTAGTCAATTCAACAAAATGTATTAGCTGAAAAGCATACGCATCAATAAAGTACGCATAAGTGAAGATGAATCCCTTTTCTCCCGCCCGGGTTATTGTGACCTTATCTTTACTGTGCTGAGACACATTAATTAAAACCGCTCTTCGACCAATTGCGTTTGACAAATAGGTACGTCACCAGTCTCCAGGACTTATCAAACGACCTATTTATAAACATAATGAGGTAAATAGCAAATTATCCACGATCGCCACGAACTTTCTAATTAACGATAGTTAAATACTATTACAATATAATAATACTATTGTATTTACGCAAGCCATACAGCGCAGTTAGTAACATCAAAGCCGGTAACTTCAAATAGTCTAAATTAAAGTGATGTTTAATGTACACACGCCACGCGGTAAATTACCCAAATTTTTCAAAATATCTCAATGCGTAAAATGCGCTCTATGCATTGGACATTTAGTTCAAAGTTGTTTGGGGAAAGACTGATGGAGAATAGGTTGATGTGGAATCGTCTGTACACTTGTTAAGAAGTAAATTGGCATGCACGCATCATCACTAAACGTAGAGGAAGACGCAATAATCTTGTTAACTTCAAGAGGTTTAGGTCACTCTAAAACACATAAAATTACGGAATTTAAGGAGTTACATAGCAGATTTTTTTTTTGTTTTTTTTTCTAAATGACTACGATGATAGCCAGGCCGGCTTTGTCATCATCACCGGACTTTTGGGGGAGTGGAAGGCTCCCACCCCTAAAGTAGATAGCAAGGGTGAGTAAGATACATAACAATTTAATATTATATAACAAATATATATATTATGTAATTATATACATATTATTTATATATATATAAGTATATTATATATAGGTATATTATGTAACAAAGTACAGTCTTATTACAGCATGTCAAAACAATAATATTACATTTTTTATTGTATACGAATCAAGTCATTGTATGTTTACATAGCTTATTCTCATAACATTATGGTAACTCTATTATTGTACCAATGGAGTTGCTCCTAATTCAAAAGAATAACTACGGTAATCAATATAGATAATGACGCTATAAATAATAATGAGGGTGATAAACGATTAGACGTTGCTATTGGGCGGCAACAATTATGTCTGCACAAACCAGCCGGCCTTCAATCATGACCAACAGGCCGAGATCTTAATCCGGCTCTTATCCGCCGTTTAGAAAGAATAACGCCTACTTGCCTCACAGTTTAATAGTTCATCTTCCATTTAAGGGAATGTTTACCCGAACGGCAACTCTTGGTAAACAGAAAGCACAATGAGGCTAATCTCGTTTCAAAAACTCCTGGTTGTCAAATAAGGGGAGGCGGCCGACCTCCCGGACTGCGACTTGGGAGGTCCGCCGGTTACAACCGAATTAATAGCTTACAAAGCTGGCGATAGCTACGCCACCTATCACCCCGTGAGAAAACGCCACGGTACTTGGAAAGCAATAAGTTCTTATGGCACCTTGTCTCACTCCTAAACGTCTTAAGCCGTTGGCAATGCATAAAATCAATTACTCACACGCATCCTTAACAACACTCATATATCTCTTTCGATTGTCAGACGTAAGAGCGTAATGAATATTTTATTCAAGGGTGTGGAGTATTTGAATAGGTCGTTTCGGTACGAGTCGAGATCTTAAGAGCTGTCCATCTCGCGTATAAAATGACCCTTTGTGACTTCACCACAAGTTGATGTATCATGTAAATATCTAGTCGGCGGAATATTTTAATACATGAAAGCTTGGACTTGTTACTTACAACATAAATAGCTAGGGTGAATGCGGCACAACATTTCAGCTTCGTGAATGTCTAAATAAACAGGCAGGAAAACCGGCTACAATTCACATTTTGCAAACGGGACGTAGAGTTTTTTTTTTTTGCTAAAATCTAGGCAAGGCGAAATTGCCAGCAATCTTGCAAAATCGTTACGAATGGGTCAAACAGAACAGAAGCTAGCTCGTGTTTGCGAAACGGCAACGTCTCTAAAAGGAATAATGTTATCGTTTTTATGTAAAATTATAGCCCTTGCAAACCTTTTTGATGTAACCCTATTCAATTTATATTTTTTTAACCCTAAAGTTATGACATTGTACATTCCGTTCGTATGGACTAGGTCCGGAGCCGTAAATAATTTTTGCATGCACAATGGTGCACAGGTTGATACATAAAATCTACTGATTAACGTCTATTTTATTGATCAACAGTTCCTTCAAATAGTTAGTAATTTCTTCGTTTTCGTTGTCGTCAATAACACATAAACAAATATTGTAAGAAGTGACACCAAGAGGTTTAATTTGCCACGATTCGTCAGGTCTATTACGCCAATCTGTTGTGATCGCTTTAAACTGTGCCTTCATCTTAAGGCCTACAAACAGAATCGAGTTCTAATTGGCAATATCTAATTTTGTCCAACAGTATAGGTTATGACCGAGCAGCGAGTTGCTCGAGTTTTCGGATCGATTGTCGACTGCACCGGCTATTACGAAGTTGAAGCTACTCGATAATAACCACTTCTTCTATTAAAGATATTAAAACTCTCCGAGCGAGTTAAAGACAATCATTTTATCGATCACTAACAAACCAAGTTTATAGAACGAGTGAGGAAAGATAGAAATAAAAAAAAGTTTATTTGGCGCAAAGGTTGTATTCATTACACGGTAAGTTAATCTAACAAAATTTAACATTGTGAAAAGTTAGCACTACGAAGAAGAAGAAGAAAAAGACAAGATCCAACGGGTAAACGTTTAAAGGTTAAAACCCTAAACAATTAAGGGGTAAAAGAAAGGTTAAAATAATTTGATAGATTTTGACACGAATAAAAGACTAAAGTAAAGAAGCGTGCCTATATCAGTGCTCAAACGTTCACTACAATAGGTGTAATTTCCAGAATAAATATATTTAGCCGTGTATTACGAAAGGGTTTGAAATAAAGAAAAACAAAACTAATTTGGCACAGAGTGTATCAAACTTAAATTAGCCTGTAGAGAGATCCATTGAGGTGACATGTAAATGTCATTTGGAAGCAGCAGCCGTATAACACAATTGACTTTCGCACGTTTTGTTTTTAAAATTAAAAAAAGTTTCAAGTACAGTTGCGCAAAAAAGTGTAAAAAAATTATCACGGTGTAATACCAGACAACTTCCTGCTGGCTTTACGTTATTATTACTAAAAAAACAGATTTCATCAAAACGCTGCCATGAAAGACTAACAAACAAATACTACAGGTACGTATTCTACGCATTCACGACATTAGTATGTAAACATAGTAACAATAAAATTCTTCCGTGTTAACAATGAAGTCATTCAGAGGTCCGATTAAGAATACTACAAAAATGTGCACGTGGCACGCGTGAATAGACCACCGGTATTCTCAATTTAGCCGGTCTTGTCATTATGGTGCGATAATTTACGACCCGCCGACCGGAGCATAGCAATGAGACGAGACGACACGAGCCCCGGCCCGCTCACCAAATTGATCAACGCTACACACCAATTGTTTCACAGACAATGTTACCCGTAATGGCCGCCAGGGGCCGCGAATAATTTAACAGACTGTTACGACAATAGTGTAAACCCCTTTATGATACTGTTTATATGCCGGGACATGACGATTGTTCCAGAAAACAAGGTCGCGTAACGTTAAGCTAATTTTCCCACTGAATTATTAACTTCTGTGGCAAAAGCGGTAAGGTCGCCGTTTCCACAAACTCAACCACTCACTCGAGGCACTTCAATCTCGTTTAGTATGTAAGAGACACGTGTACAATACTTTAAAAGTTTATGTACCGGAATGACACTTCACGAGACAGCTAAGCCATTATTTACATCTTCCTACTAAAAGTTTAGAGTGCAGTATATCTAGAATATTAACCAGTTTTAAAAGTTTAGTACCTCTGATCGTTCCCAGACCGGAGACGAGCGATCGAATCAAAATTCGATTGTAATCATGAATGCTAGCCACGTTCAGCACGATCGTCTACATATTATAATTCCCAAGGGCGGCGAACAATAGTCATGAGATATGTTTTGCATGTCACAAGTACACCGATCGGTCAGCGCTTAAATGTGTTCAAGACATTAACATGCCGAAAACGGACATCCCGAGGAACCAAGGACGGCGCCACCCGCTGATGTAATCGAGTCCCTAGCTCCAACCTCGGAACAATAATTATTCATATTCAAATTTCGAACGTCCAAATTGTCACCGGCATAAACGTACTCCTTACGATGACAGTCTCAACTCTTTGTTGCCGGCGTGGCTCCCGACGCGAATATGTACAAGATGTATGGTAATGCGACACATGTTGCAGTTTACACAGCTTGTACCGGTCCCACTAAACAAATGCTTTTACAATTTTCGTGCGTCAACATAAACATTTTACGAATACTTTTGAATAAACGGAATACCTAAAAACGTTGTGATTGTATGGAACTTTTTGTTGCCGTGTGGTGTTTAAATTTATTTAGCTGAACAAAGGGTACTCACTTCCAGCCGGTGGAGTATCTCGAAAAGAGCCATATTTCGTTGCTGTGCGGCCGAAAACAATGGCAGCGTTTTCGCGCCCGTTGACAGTTGCACGGCCTCTGAAAATAATAATCCAACGTAAACATTTTTAAATTACGCAAATGTACACTGTGCGTTCAGTAAAGATTTTAAAAATCACAACAGCCAATAATTCACTGGGGGGGATTTAAAACGCAAGCGATTTTCATTTCCTCTAGATGGGAGGGTGCTCTTTTGAGGGAGAGTTCGCACTGTGTGCGGAAATTACTAGTGAAAACGGTATCGCCGAGCCGGGAGCGGATATCCTCTGCGGACAATCGCGCAAGATGAGGATCCGAGAAAATCCTACGAGAAGGCCAATTTACACTCGGAACGGTGTTCCCGAAGGTTTGTTTAGTCATGTATAAATGCTTCATCAACGGCCGATTCGTTCCGGTCATTTGTTGTCCACGTTAGCATAAACGGTACAACCGTTAAAATAAATTATCTCAATTACTGCCCAGAGTTTAATTTAAACAGGAATGTTAACAGATGTGCTTTGCATAGGCGACAAACGACCGTGGTGTGCGTCGAGTGTAATATTCATCGTCCCGGCTCTTTAACGATCATTGGTCTATTCAATGAGATTAAACTTCAATGTGAAACTTAATAACATAATTTCGTTATGTAAACAAATACACATATTACTAACTAGCGACCCGCCCTCGCTACGCTTCGGGTATTTCATTATACATGAACCTTCCTCTTGAATCACTCTATCTATTAAAAACGCATCGAAATCCGTTGCGTAGTTTTAAAGATTTAAGCGCACATAGGGAGAGACAGAAAAAGCGACTTTGTTTTATACTATGTAGTGATTACAAAATAACTAACACAATCTTGTGATTGTAAATGTAATGATTAAGACTTTATCTACCATGAGGTTACTGGTGGCTCCCAAAAAGCTCTTCTTTTGTCTTATACCGCTTAATTTTATAGTATGAAAATTGGTCCTGGATGAAAGCCGCACCGTAATGCATAATATCAATAACACATGGGAAAATACGGCACTTATATTTATCAAGTCACATAATAATAAAAGCATAGTACGATAAAAACTCCAGCAAAATTCCCTACTCTAGTAAGACCTACCCCTGAACTTACCAAGTTTATTATTATAGTTATTCCATGAGCTCGCAATTCCGCCCCGAATGGAGTGGAATAAAAATTTATATGCAAGGGTAGTGGTTATTCAAATTCTATTAATAAAAGGGGTAGTTTATAAAAGATTTTACTTAAAAAATATACAGCGGGGCAAGAATATAAGCATTGCGTCGTTAACAATAGCCGTTGGACGTGTAATGGCACATTGTAATGCAGAGAAACAAAGCAGTTAGGAGTTAACTAGAAATTTATATACGTATGCTATGCACATAGAATTAAAGTTGGGTCCGTAGCGGAATACGTTTATCCTTTGTTGAGGCTCGGCGTCGCGAAGCCAGGAAAGTTTGCGTCGATCCTGCGGCCTGCAGCGATATCACGTTTTTGTACTATTTATTTTGGGGACAGAAAAGTAAATAGTTAAATCCTTACTAATATTATAAATGCGAAAGCAGGGGTTGCTGTCGCGTTTTCACGGTAAAACTACTGAACCAATGAACCGGTACACAATCTAGAGCCTGAGAAAAGGCACGTAATAAGGGTTGTGGTCCACGAGGATGAAGTCGCGGGCACGACTACTATGCCTATATATGATTTCAATTATGAACCTATTCTAACGTTTTCAAAGTCAAAACTATAGAGTTAGAATGCAGCGGCGCAATCATGTTCCACCGAATCATGGCAGTTTAATTAGTTTTTGAGACCAGAATCCATCTACAGGGCTTTGAAAACATTTTTAATACGTTAAATACATTGAAAGTATCCTAACTAATTGTGACAGATAAAAAGATAAAAATTCTAAGAAGCAACATCAATTTTACAGGATTAATCTCACCTCGACTAAGGAACTCCAACAAAAAACAGTAAATAGCTTTTTTTTTCTTCGAAAAACAAGCAAAGACACATGTTGTTTCTGTGTTAATTGAAGGAATTTAAATGGGATGAAGGCATATCTCATCTCAAAGAATTTGACAAGTTAATTCTTCCTCGTACGCGTAAGCTTTTTTTTTTAATGATATTATTCATAATGGCACTATTTCTTCAAACCCTATGCAAGAAAATAATTTCATTTTTGTTGAATTAGCAATGTGATGATAATAGTTTCGTGTCGTAGTTAACAATACTACTTAGTTCAAAAAAATTGCGTGGTGGTAAACATAATCTACTTAGCAAGTTACGAAGTTTAGAGGATTCCAGACTAGGGTAAACACAGTAATAGGAACAGCTACACTTTCATGGCTTCAAGCAGAATTTTCATTAAATATCTACACGGGCGAACAAAGGGAAACTGTTGTTTGACCCGTCCGTGTCTGGACTTAAAGCTTGTTTTTGTTCTACGCAGTCCTACTAATTAAGTACTTCTACGCACATAACCGAAAATGAGGTGAGCGATACCTTATACGCTAGGCGTAAATCATAGTCATGTTTAGAATCAAATTATGCCAAATATTATTGTTTTTAACGACTTGTTCGTACAAAACACGTGACCAAATAAATACTTACTCACCTTTATTAAATAATTTATAGTCTTTCTACATCCAGACAAATCATGTTTTACTGGTATATGTATAAACAATCCATACCCTTTAGCTCAATAACAATGCAACAAAAATACTTTGATCATGTACCTAATGAATTTATCTAGCGTAGTCAAAGTTTCACAGTCTTTTCGAGGCGTAAATTGGAATCCCCATTGGATTTGCAATTGCATAATCCACACAACTTGGAACGTGGCGAGTAATAAAATCAATTTAATGTCGCTGAACTTCCCAGATAATGGTTTAAACCGGAACAAATTATGGCCATTATTACTAAATCGTATGCTAGACTCAAGCATACACATACATCCGATATATTTAGTAGGTAAATTTTTAAATTTACTTTTATAAAAGAACAAAATCCTGACTGTCATCTCCCCGAGCTTACGTAAACAGCAACAGGCTACTTTCGAACTTACATTTACATAAAATAACAAAATACTGTCTTCTTTCCGAATTTACGGAACGAACATATTCAATAATTATACACATGTATCATGGTCACAATGTTCCTATTTCAATACTTGAAGCTTTTCTCACCAGGAATTATACTGGACCGGTCAGAATCGGAAGAAGAAAAGAAGAAGAAATCGATCGCTCTATCCAATGACAAAAACAAAAGATCGCGTAACATTTGCACCGAACTTAAACGAGATATGAATGAAGGATGTAAAAACAAAAAGTAACACATGTTACGGCAAATACCAGCTTACGACTTTACGAATACATACGAACAAGAAGTCATCGCTAATGAAAATTCGCTCGAAATCGCAACACGCCCGTGAACAATATCAAATGGGCTCTAACTACCCACAATTCAGATTTAAAATGACGCTAAATTTTGAAACTGTGCCAAGTTGTTCCTTATACTCGTACAATACATGTCCATAACACAAGTAGTTCTACTTGTGTAGTACAAGTGTTTTCTACTTGCAGTGCGATCGCGTCAAGGCATATTATGATGTCTGATTGTATATTGGCTTTATTTTTCGCAAGGAGCGTAATACTGGGTGGGTTTTACCTGGTCTCAAAATATGCAAGATTAATGTGGATGGTCTTATATTAGGTAGGAATTTAAAAAACTTGAAGAGAACAATCGATAAGATGTTTTTTTTTACTGCTTTTGGTGGCAGACGAGCAGGCGGCCTGTATGATTTTAAACAGTAACCGCCGCCCATGGACATCAGCAATGACCGGGGCACAACCATGCCGCTGCCTCCCGTGAGGAAAGAGCTCTCTTTAAACCACGCTTAAAGAAGGACATGTCGTAGCGATCAGGGGACACAGCGGCTGGGAGGTCGTTCCATGGTCAATGCTTTTTATGTTAAAAGTTAAATGAATGATGTTGCAGATGTACATGGGCGGCGGTTATCATCAGGTGAGCCGTCTGCTCGTCTGCCCCCTATTTCATAAAAAAAAATATAGGTAGCCAATGATACGTCTATAACCGCAAACCTATAGAATGAGGTATCCTGCGTAATTAATGCTTATACATATGTATTTTACTTACTCTTTACTACTCTAATTACTGTAAACCAGCGCCGTGGCTCCTGCGTGAGCGACGGCTTAATTGCTGAGTGAGGCCCTTTTTTCTCGGACGTCGCAGCAACGCCGTGTCCGGTCTTGTACTTTTGTGGTGTGTTTTTTTTTTATGTTCTTTTTGTGTATTCTGTTTTTTTTTTTAAATGTATGCTTTGTGTTGTTGTGATGTCCGGAAAATAAATATTTCTTATTTCTTATTTCTAATTACACTTTATTTCGCCATTCTTCGCAATATATACCAAAAGTTCAGAAAGCATTTGTGTTATAGTGTATAAATGGTAAATAGAAAGCAAAAAGTTTTGATGCACATTCCAAATCCATCCATAACTGAAATCGATTGTAGAACTCATAGAGATGCACGTTTTTTATCATATATTTGCCTTGGAAATCTACAGAGAGAGGCATGAGAAATAAATAATACAACAGTACCTTTAAGAACAAACATAATCTTGACATGTGTCACGAGTCAAAAGAAGGGAAAAGGCAACACTTACGTATTTAAATTTGACATTTCAAAAACATTACAGTTACTTTTAAATCAGCCCATTCACGGGTAAGTCGCCGTGACATAAATAAAACAACTTTTAAACGCCATCATGACATTTACAACTTTTCGCCTGAAACCACATCCAATATAGTAGGGGGCGTGCCTTATCATAGGGTTGGCTCTAGATTAACTACGATGAAAGCAGCTATTTCTGGCCCCGGGATTATGGCTAAGTCAGCTAATAAGGACACGGTATTTAATGTTATAACAACACGAGCTTTTCTTAAACTGCTCTAATCACCAGTTAAAGTTAATAGTTATCTATAAGGAACTATTATGGATATCCTCATGAAGGTGGAAGAGGCATAGTTTTAGAAATGCTAAAATTGCTGATTTGAGGGCACAATCTTTCGTCTTGTAATCATATCACCTTTCGCTTTCTATCTTACTACCCAAAGGTTATCTTGAAGAAATGGCTCAGCGACAAGACCGCCTACTTGCAAGTCTAAGCTTTCATAGAACAAAAGGTCTCTATCATTCTTTTCATACCATCGATTAAAAAGTAAACCAAAATTCAATTAAATAAAATTATTCAAGGTTTACTTCATTCACTTTTTAAATATTATTTCGTCAAACGTGCTGTGAAATACTGATATGATATGCAAATGTTGATCACTCATTCTACAACCTTCATTTTTACCGAACTTCACTGCACTCGCGAAGAATATATCAAACGCTAATTACATTACATGAACTATAGAAGTCCTCTGATATAGCATACACGATAGGTGCACATCGAATCCCCGGCGCACCGTAATAGTCATATTTGGCACATCCCTATCGCAAAGTAGCTGAGCTTTAAAATATTTAGAGTGAGGTTGAAAACGCGGCCCCGTTCCGAACGAGCTTCCACCTTAAGATTATACTAACACTTTAATCGCACTCACCATACTTTATTCACCATTAACTGTTTCTGTGCTATCTATACTTATATAATGAGGAAAGATTTGTTCGCTTGTTACGGATAAACTTTGAAAGTAGCCTACAGATTTAGGCAACTGACCTCTTTACGTAGTATATTTCTATCAACGTCGAGTGATATTGACAATGTTACAATAGAATACAACTCCGGTGTTTAGAGTTGTATCGCTATAGTGGATTCGATCGAGTAAGCTGGTTTCAACTTGTCATCGGATACAAAATTTCATTGATTTTATAACTTTCTGCATTTTGGAGCACAAAATAACTTCAAATTTAAACTACTAAGTCAGCAATAAAATAGATCGACCAGGCTTCCTGCTTAACTAATATCCAAAATCTAAAAATCTTTTACAACGTAAATATGAGCGTATAAAACTTTACGACCAACGTTCAGAAACCAATTTTCGGTACACTTGGTTCAAATCTTTCTGTTAACTGTTTCTTACAAACCCATCCGTTGTTCCTCTCCCTCCTACAAAGGCCAAGTTCATTGAAAACTTCGTCAAGTGCGTACGTGACGCGCCGACGATATTGCAACAAGCCACATCTCTCAAGTTTATCGCCGACCTACGACCTCAACAGATCTAACGGTCTTTTATTTCATTTACAAAGTAATTCATTTTATTGCAGACTTGTTTCAATTTGCGATTCCACGAACGGCGGTTATCAGTTGCGGCGTAATAACAACGAGCAAAATTAAGATAAGCTAAGACAAATAAATCTTATGTAGGTAATTAATTTCCTCTAATATTTTACACATAATGGTTAATTAAATATGGCAAATATGGGTATGCACGCCAATATCAAATCTCAAACAAATGCTTGTAGGGTGCACAAAGCCGTGAAAAAATCTGGAATAAATATCAGCTGATACGAGTTTAGTCCATTTCCATAAACTTCTCACTAACGCGATCAACCAAATCCCGGGATTGTATCGGAAATCCGGGACAAGCTTATATTAACATGTATACTTACGATCAACGAACCCAAATAGCTATACCTATTACGAACACTGATAATAATCACATAATACTATTAACATCGTAATATTCTATTTGTAGAACAATAAAAATAAAGCATGCAAAAGTATATGGCTTAAATACTTCATTCTAGTGTTCACGTTAGCTTACACTGAAACCATTCTGACGATCAGATAATTATAATTTATACATTCAGACAAGTTGATTATAGTTCAACAAACAATTTTATCTTCATTTTAGTAAAAAAAATATTAACAGAGAATTAAACTAGTAGAATTACAAAGCCGCGTAAACCATTTCGGCGTTTGAGTACAACATACATTACGAGAAGCCATAACCACCGATGAAATATATGACCATTTCCCTCCTTGAGTTACGTTTAGTAGCCAAGAAATCCATTCATACTATTGATAGGAATATGACATATTTTACACTCAAAACGGCGATAAAAAGAGGGGTTTATACCTATTTCCATTTAAATTGGAACTCGATCTTCCGATATTACATAGGAATATTTTCGGCGCCCTCCATCGCGAATTGTCACCGAAACCAATTTTAACAGACTAGGAAAAAAGGGAAAAAAATCTTCTTTAAGGCCGTTGTTGATAGAAATAAGAATAAAAATTTTAGTTTCTTAGTTAATGTCATGAGGTACAAGGAGTTGCAAGTCGCTGGCGGAGTCCAGGGAGGAGTGGAAATTGCCCCACCGACAAGAGCAAAGCTCTTTATATTAGTAGTAGTAGTAAAAGTATAATTAATCTCCTATCGTGAAAACAACTTTTAAGTCCAATTAAAACCAGATTAGATTGCTGGCGTAGAGATCTTATCAGTTGCTCATTTTTAGAGCTTCAATACTTTCGATAAATCAGTGGGGTAAATAAAATAATAAGAAAGTGTTCCCGAATCTTTCTAAAAACTCTGCTCCCACATCTGATCTGGAAAACCAGACTATTATAACCAAATTTAGTCATACCAGAGCATAGTTCAATAGACTTGTGACACCGGCGAGCGATCGGCACAATATTACTTACATTGATGTGTCAATAAAAATAAGCTCTGTGACTAATAAAAACAACATTTGTGCAAATAAATGTTTATTTTATTTCCTTCTAAAAATAAAACTGTGACTAATTGATCTATGAATAAATGAATACAGAGCTCGAGCGGAAGATTTCACTTTGAAAATTGCGATGCTTAAAAAACAAAGGTTAAAAATTTGTTTAGAGAAATCACAAAGTTTCCGAACATGAGCATTGAAGCGGGCGAGGTCGCATGTAAAAGCTACTCCGCCATAATAGGTATACAATGCCATCCATCAAACAAATGCAATTATTTGTCTACCCCATAACAATAGTTCCGTGATGCAAACAAACGATAAGCAAGTAGTGGTAAGTAGTACTTGTACAGTTGCTACACTACACTACAATTATTGGACTGTATTAATTTGAAAACTACTATTTCCTCCATTAAGGTAAGTACATATGCTATTTTTCAAGTCTTTTGCCCAAAATGTACATTATGAAATTTGTAATACCTGACTGTGCATTAATAAATTATCAGACCATTGCCGTCCACTGCTGCACATAGGCTTCACCCAGAGAATGTCAACCGGCCATCTTTCTTAAGCCATCGTACCACTGTGTCAGAGGGCGTCCTACACTTCATTTACCGAAACAAGACATTGCAAATGCTATGTACATATTTTCTGTGATCTTGGGTTCTATTTAATATGTCAATTTAATAACAATATCAAAGCGGCAATGATAATGCAATGCAAAACTCATGGTAAACGAAACTACTTCAAAGCCGGCATCAAATCCTCGATAATTAATTAACCTGCAACGCGACTTCCAGCGCGGTGTATTCTAAAGAGGCAGCTCAAAGGGGCTGGTTAAAGGGCAAAGTCAACCCGAGCCGGCGTGAACATGACGCGACATTTTCTTTGAGCGTATCCTCCATTTTCATCAATTCTGCGAAGTCACCGCACGCGCGCTCTCTTTAATAGCCCACTCGCAGAGCTCCAGCCACTTCACATGTCTGCCACGTTTCTCGCAGATTTTTCATGGAGATTTTCACGTTTAAAATTGATAGAGGAGGATTCGTCCTTTGACTCTTTGATCCCTCGGAATCGCGGCCGGAACAAAAGGCGACACTCCCCCGTAGTGTAAAGTCGGCATTCAAATTCAGAGCCCAAAAATGGTTTGTACATTTTTTCCTTGAGCAAAAAACTGTGTTAAACTTTATGTGACCAGTACGCCAAACTAGTTTACATCTCGATTCTCGGTGGACGTGATCTGAAGAAAGGACGCCTAAAAAGAGATTGGATTTTTTTGCAGAATGGAATCGAAATCTACTACTTTAGTATGGAAACGTTTGAGGAAACAAGGGCTAAGGCAATTTTGTAAAAGCCCGGCGAGATTTTTTCCTTTCTAACAACGAATGTATTCGAATAATCGAAATAGTGTTATATCTCTAAGATATAGAATAGTGTCATCTAAGAATGTGTTTTTTAAATACTGTCATTTTCCTGAATTCCCTATTATACGGCGGATTCCTAAAACCGTGTTCCATACAAGGTTTGCCTGAACATTTACGAATAAAACCCAACTAAAGCAACATGGTCAAGCCATTGTTACGATAATGAACTTTTTGATTGTCAATCATGTACCATAGATTTTTATTAAGATAAACAAAATGGTATTAGCATTGCGCAAGTTCTAACCTTCAAATCCAAATCCATGACTAGATGCTTCCCAAAGGACGTGCCGCCAGTTTTCTGTATGTGCAAGAAGACCATAACGTCGTGTGCGTCCAGGTCGAATCTGAAGTCGTCGTGCAAGACCTCATCGTAGGACAGGCCGGGCTGGGCGATTACGTCAGGTAGCGGCCGCCCTGGCGCCTCAGCGTATGTGAGAGCGAGAGACTCCGCCGACACTCTCTCCCTGGCAGATAGCGCGCACACCTGCAAAGGAAACAAAACGTAAACAATCACAATGACGACGCTAAAATAGACAAACCAAATTGAAACCAGCTTGAATTCCACACCAAAATTTCATAAACTAGTATTTCTACCGAAATCGCAAGCTTCGCGGAACTTTTGATAATTCACATCGTCTTAGGGAAACTTTCCACTCTGTAATGTACAGCTTTTGAAGCAAAAATTCTTAGAACACGTTCGAAGTACGTACATTTGAAAATGCTGGAAAAAATCAAAAGATTTAACCCAAGATTTGCGAAAGGTTAAAGGATCAAATACGGAACAACTCAACCCATACACCGATCATACTTATAGCATCGATATGAAGTACTCTTCAGAACAGTAATAATAACGACTGAGAATACGTTCGACGTACATAATGTTTTGAACGACATAATAGGCTATTCGCATTCCCTCCTAAAGGTGTTGACACAACGCCCTTGAAAACGAAGTTCCCTCATCGTTGCTTTAAAGAGCAACCCCTCCAGACGCGACCCCTTAATAATCAAAATCAATTCGTGGAGGGGACTGTAGACTCCTTGTAACTCCATTATAATGTAATCAGTCTGCGAAATGAATTATTACGATTGGTCTCGAAATTAACTTCACCCAAACCTCAATATCAAAAGTAAATACTCCATTATTGTAAGAAGATCATTTCGGTTTCGTTAATGAACTTTTTGAGGGATTCGGTTGAGCTGATATTAATGAAATTGGTTTGGGAATTGGATAAATAATAAAATGGGTCTGTTAAGAAGGCGATTAATAAATTGAAAACAAAATTTTATCCAGGATTTTTAATCTAGGATTTATGTAGAAGTAGACGATGTAATGAAGGTCTTTCTTTTATCATGTATCTGGGCATTTACTTTTGTTGATAACTACACCGCCTGCAGTATTGTCTCTATCTAAATCCAGAAGTATATTACATACGAGTATATATTCATTATTAACACATCCTCGCAATCCCAAAGCCCGATATTTTCTTCCCGCTCGCCCGGGTTTCGCGATTCGAGCTAAGATGACTATTGCATTTAAATTGATGGCTTAAAATCTTGCCAGTACGAAAACTGCGAGGTTGAGAGGGTGACGATAGAGGACGCGATCTCCACCCCCACTTGTTTGTGCGCCTAATGAAGAGGGCAGAGCGCCCTTCAACCATTATCGAGCAATTACGGTTAGTGAGTGACTGATGAGTCGCAGTAGACGCTCTTCATAACATTTTTTTTTCTTTTTCTAAATTACTATGATGAAGGTCCAGTCCTTTTTCTGTTATCGATTTATGAGCGATGTAGCTGGCCTATTGCTACTTTAACTCGCCGATTATTTAAGCTATATCATGTCGCTCGCTTTCGTCCTTCTACGAATATCCTCAGATACAAAACCAATCGCACCGAACCGATAGTAAATCCATATCGAGTACGGAGGTCATTGGAAGCCCATGTCCTATAGTGAAGCGTCTTCTAGCTGATAATGAATTGATGACTTCTAATATTAGCAGAAGTTTATTGACTTTTACAGCGTTCGTTTTTTGGTTAAAAAGTTGTGCACATAGTGCTTTAACTTTATCGTTACCTATTTTTCGGCTATCAATTGATATGCAAAATTTTGCCTCTTTTATATATGCATAGCATCCATACTTCGGATATCATTGTCCGCTTAAAATAGGCATAGCAAAAACTAGTAGTCTCTTTGAAGTACATATACACTTACGTACCTATTGTTGCGAGGTCGAGTTTACAATATTATATCATTGGTTAAGTGAGTAATAGGACCTGGCGCCACACCGACGTATAAATGTATAAGGTAGGACTGACTAAGATTTAATTACAAACCACAGTCTGTTCACTCGCGATATTACGCAATTAAGTTCCTAGCACGAAACATTTTTTAAATCTAGTATAGTCGATTTAGCACTATAATAAATAGATAATTAATTTTAAAACTGGTACCATATAAAATAAACACTATGTACAATAAGCTTATTGAAGGATTCTACTGGTAATGTTAATATTATTATAATTTGTAATTAAAAAAAAATATCACACGTTTTGTTTTTAAGCCTTGCTTTTGCCCATGACGTCCCTCGTCTGAAATGCCATATGGAATCTATAGAAGTTATCCGTTTCGAAAGCTCATACTGAGTTTCTAACTAAATTGACCAGTCAGATATCCCCACGGATATGTAGAGTATACTCACAAATTTATTTCACCATGGTATCTATTTATTAGCTCACATTTAATAATTAATACATTGGTCACACTGGCGGAAATTGTAGCAATAACAAAAAATAACTGGACCGAATGCTGATTAAAAAAAATGTTCGCAATATTTCTCTTCGAATATCGACGAGAAGAATTCCGAACTTTTGTTCCGAGATCCCTGATTGCGCTCGTGTATTACTGAGGCAAAGAGAATATCGATTATTGCTATTAAGGAAATATGAGATGCCCGTTGCTCAGTCTACGGCGAATTAACACAAAGAGTGTGGCTGGGTAGATCGATGCAACACCTAAAGACGTGGTAGGTATGGTCGGCACACTCGGGACACTGACAATTTTTAGAGCGGCAACGCAACAAGAATCATCGCCTATCTCATCTAATGTAGCCCGAGGATATAAATCTTTATTACCTACTTGTACATAATCTAAAGTCTAGAGTTCTCGATACACATATAAGGGCCAAAGAGTATAATACGAGTAGAGACAGAAAACCATCTCTTGGCATGTGTCCGGAATCGGAATTATTACAAAACGTCACTTTTGACGTTGATTTTTGACATTTTGGGTTCTTGCTTACTCCCTCATGTAACCCACGTGGCAAAGACCATTGTTCTGCAAATGACACACGCGATATGTTGTAAGATAAAATAACAGACAAGTCGATCATTATCGATCAACAACAACGGTAGGTACGTCTTAAATTTAATATAAGTTTCCTGCTTACAGAGAAATATCGCCTTGACAACGTATTAGTCAAGTAAGCGGGTTTTTTTAAACGCTACAAGGCTTTTTGATGTGAAAAGCTAATGAACAAAGTTAATGCTATAATCGCGTGTTGGTAGCTGGCCGCGAATCTAAGCTACCTTGTCTGAAAAGAAATTAAAAAAAAAACAGTGCTTTTAGAGTGTTTATAAGCAATTTCACACAGAACGAATCAACACAATTTTACTGAATTCATTCCGGCTTGCAGTTATTTAATTTATCTTTTTTACCGAACAGACAGTTTACAAATTCTTGAAATACTTTTGCAAGTATTATGCTCTAAGGTTGCATAGATTTAATCGACTTTACCCGTTCTTTTACATTATTCATTAAAAACAAAGCGAATAGGTATGTAATACAGCAGCTTTCTGCTTACTTAATATTATACTTATAT
Source organism: Conogethes punctiferalis (assembly GCA_031163375.1). Taxonomy (NCBI): domain Eukaryota; kingdom Metazoa; phylum Arthropoda; class Insecta; order Lepidoptera; family Crambidae; genus Conogethes; species Conogethes punctiferalis. The sequence continues at coordinate 14,454,969 of CM062078.1, forward strand.
AATATTAATAATAATAATATGAATACGTATTACGATTTACAAATGGTTTATAAAAATAATATCATGTCTTCATACAGCGTATCTATAAAAACAATGTTTTTAATAAGCTCATTGTTCATCTATAGCATTAACATAAAAAATTACATATTATTTATAGTTCTAGTCAACCACAAAAGCCTACGCTTCATTAATTATACATTTTCCTCTTTAATTAAAAAATAAGTAAGTATTTTTTCTTACATTAATATGCAGTTAAAGTTAGTTCCTTAAATGCACTCAATGTGCACGAAGTTTCGCAGCGAAGATGGGTTACATAAGCCATCTTCGATGACGAGGCAACGGCTAGGGGTGGAAATGGTCGTCATAGCCGAAATCGGTCGGAGATCATTATCATCATCATTAAGTTAAAGACACATACATAGCAAAACTCCCAGATTGTATTAGACATGTTCGTTACATACAAATATTTGTTCAGTGCTGGGATCGCGACCGCTGCACTGTGTAAAGTCGCGGCCACACATTGGAGATATTTGCAACAACGTGCAACGTAAGGTTTAGCGCCCAATGCACCAATGTGTGTATCGGTACTTTGACACAATGAAGACATTGAGCGCGGTAGTATTGGGCATTGTACAGTGGTTGGACGCAAAGTTGAATCCAATGTGTGGCCGCGGCATAAGAGGCACAGTTCCACTGAATCAAACTGGTCAACTACAATGTTTTGTTTCAATAAAAACCAAAAGCAATATAAAAGGTAAAAGTGAGTGTCTAGTCTGTCGTGTGTAGGCGTGTGCCCAGGTGTTATCACGAGCATTATCAATTCTCGGTGCAGCCGGATAGCGTTGGGCGGACGAGTCCCAGTGTTACCAAATCTCAAAAATATTTACCCATAAAGTTTTGTTAAAAGCCCGTAAAATCGCCTTTTTCCCCCTAAAAAATTATTTTGTTTCCTCACCACAAACACATTTTTTGTGTGTACAAGTACATAGTACAAAATCGAATAAACAACTGTTGTAAGATTATCTCATTCATTTTTTTGGCCTGTAAGGATGTCAGGGAGCGGCCTGTCATCATTTCGCTTCAAGCCAACGTTACATGCCCGTGGTGCCGCTAGGTCGTGAAAAAAATACTATAAGGATAAAATTCCACTACGTAAATAAAAAATTTAAAGATTCAAAAAGTCCCTCTAAAAATGCCATCTCACCTATTTACCCCTTAATCTGGGGAGAAAACCAGTTGGCAAGCCTGACGAGCCCGGCGACTGAGCCCTATGTGGGCAGCGGGCAACATTGCGACGCACCGTTGTTCGCAGTGGCAGTTTTATACTCTCTTTGTTTCCATTTTGCAATGATAAATGTAGGTAACCAAATACGGAGCTTTAATGCTAAATTTCGATGCCGCAAACGGTTTAAAAAAACAGTCGTATGTTTTTACCAATGCAGTGCAAAACAGAAGGCAAAGGCAATTATTTTTACGTATGCGTTTTATTCGCCGTTAATCAAATAAATTTACTTTTATTGAAACAGTAGATAAATACCTAGAACAAGTACACACATCCTATCTCATTTATCTAGGTTTTGATATCATCATTAGCCTCTCGCAGTCCACTGCTGGACTCTACAAATTAATGTTCGCCACTTTGCTCAATCCTGGTCTCCATCGCAACCAGCAATAGGCTATTATGGCTAAAAATTTCTAAATTCGAGTAATAATTACAAAGTTATAGCCCGTTGAAATTAAGCGTGACGTCACTCGGTGAGTCATTTTTTCGGGAGCGAGTGACGTCAAAGACTCCCACTCCTAACTTTCGATGCCTTGTATCTTTGCTATTGTTTATTTGAATGAAAAAAGGAAAAATGCGTGTCTTTTATTTTTGAATACGCTAAAAGACAGACTAATTACAATTTTTAGCCATAATAGCCTATTGCCAGTCATTTTGCGCAAAGCTTTTGACAGGTTCTGTCAAATTAGAGTCTGTTATATTTAACTGAGTGCCTAATTTTGTCGAGTGAAAATTGACGGATAAGGGTAAGTTAACGGAGTGGCTGTTTGTATATTAGTTTTTGCATCATTGTTAGTTTTCAAAAATACCTTGCCTTTATTATAACAGAACTTAAATTCACAACTAAAATTATCTAATGTATAATACATAGCCCTGCAGCTAAGTTAAAATCTACATTATTCTTGTTACATGAAAAACCAGAATGTAGAGAACACTACTGACTGGGGTCAGAATAAGAGCAACGTTTAGTTCAACCCCTGTTAACAGCTTTATTGCGTTAACATAAAGTCTCTTTCAAATTAGCAGTTCAGACGAAACAAAATATACGTCGACGTGCTCATACCCTCAGACCTACGTATACATTATATTTCAAAAGTAAACTTAGCTTCAAGCTCTATTAAAGCCGGGCTATGAATGCGATACAATTTAACTACAGTAGCATAATCACAGACAGGGTAACTAATTTTCTACACTAATGTGCAACCAGTATTGGGTTGCGAGGTTCATATAATTTATAAACTATGTTTATAGCATCTTCACGGTTGGCTTTATTTCTCACAGAGTATTGATCCATCATTGTACCAGGACATTGCCTTTACTTCACGGTATGGGATTCCTACCGCCTCCAAAACTGAAAGACGGCGCCTATGGTACAGGTTTCTAAAAACTCTCATAATGCTTTTGTCTCTACATTCACAGTGCGAACGCAAAGATTTGGAACTTAGATTTTCAAGGCAAGAATTATTGGTTTTAGTTGGGTGCGCGCTCCATCATCGTAGGCGCATTATATAAAAAAAACTGGCCAAGTGCGAGTCGGACTCGCGCACGTAGGGTTCCGTACCACTGATTGAATGAAAAAAATTAGGTAATTTGATTTATGATGTTTAAAAAAAAACTACTGTCTAGATTTCATTCAAACCAAATTTCGTTAGTAGTTTACATAGTAATACACATCATATATTTTTTTCAGTTTTATAATGCCCCTATTTTAGAAGTTACGGGGGGGGGACACACATTTTACCACTTTGGAAGAGTCTCTCGCGCAAACTATTCATCTGAGAAAAAAATGATGTTAGAAACCTCAACATCATTTTCAAATACCTATCCATAGATACCCCACACGTATGGGTTTGATGAAAAAAAAAATTTTAAGTTTCAGTTCCATGTATGGGGAACCCCAAAAATTTTGGATTTTTTTCTGATTTTACTTTAAAATCTTAATGCGGTTAACAGAATACATCTACGTACCAAATTTCAATAATGTAACTCTTATAGTTTCGGAATAAACTGGCTGTGACATACGGACGGACAGACAGACAGACAGACAGACAGACATGACGAATCTATAAGGGTCCCGTTTTTGCCATTTTGGCTACGGAACCCTAAAAAGATAGTCAAGAAAATACCCGACTCCGAAAATACAATATATTTCAACTAACCTTAAATACATATATGTATACGTTTCTGCAAATAGTGAGCCGATATTATACTCGTATATAAAAATAGGAAATCGTACGCTATATTTTATTTAAGTTGCAGTGCGACAAGGTACGCTAATTCGAGGCCGCACATTTGCTAAATCGGCTCGATTGCAGCTATCCAAATTACAATCGGTTTCCTGGCAACGCGCCTCCCACGCGACACCTGGTTAATTACGTTGCCACTGATAACTTTATCAATGACGGTTTATCTCTTGATCCGGATATTTGCAAACAATACTCCGGTGGTCTGGTTAGAACGTTGGGAAATTGGAATGGGACTTGAACTGTACATACGATACGATTAATTTTGGAACAAGTGTAACTTGTAAAACAAGGTTTGTTATAGTTACAACGAAGGGTTCGTTTAAGGAAAGACGGAGACCCGCGGTAAGCCTCGCATGTCTAGAATCTTCGGCAAATACGTTCCATAAACGCATCCATCCTACTAGTCTAGTACCTACTAAATATTATAAAATGCAAAAGTTTGTTTGGACGGATGTTTGTTACTCTTTCACGCGAAAGCTGTATCAAATTAACACGCTATAATTTCACGCGGACAAAGTCTGCAGCTAGTATTTCTATATTTTTCGACATCGTGATGCGTGCGATTCTCCTTAACCGATGCGGCGGTGTGGGGTGTGAAGTTTAAGTTCAGTCTAACAAAATGTACCAATGATATTGCTCAAATTACACCATCTCATCTCCACTTTGCATCTGTGTAACAATATTGTTGGTAAATTTATGTTAGCCTCAGCTAAACTCTGCGCAGCCAACAAGAAATCTAAGACACGATAGAGCTGCTTGCTATTAAAAGTGTTAGTTAGTTAAATGTACCTATTATAATTTTAGTTAGTATTACGCTTGCATCGTCCTGTTACAGAATAACCGTGCTTTTACATTAACGTAATAATTTAAAAATAATATTAACTATATTTTCTAGTTCTAATTAATTAAACTGGAATAGCACGAAGAAGTATGACCACAATTCTTGCATACGGTATATTAACAAAAACCGCAGAAACTAAGGGGATCAAAAAGAAGAAAGTTGAAATTAATTCACTGAATAATTACATTTATAATGCAGGCTTTGAGGCGAGAAGTCTACGATTGAAGGTCTAATTTTCTCGCAGGATGAAACATAAAATTTCTTTGAACATTTCTTCTTAAAAAGAAATGGGAATGCAAGGAATGCTTTCAACTTAAAACTCGCGTAAAGTTGCCAAATCTTTATCAAGTACGGTAAAATACGTTGCGTGCCGGCAAAACGTTGAAAACTTTTAAGTAACAAAGTAGGTAAAGAATTCCATTACCAATGTTCAAGAATCAACAATTCCCAAGCAAATATGTAACTGCTTGCCAATATTAGAAGTGCGTGTTCTAATTTATTTATTGTTTTGTGATACTGTCGATGTACCTTTACTAAATGTGTTACATTATGAGTTCGTTCGTAATGAATTTGATAGTTGTTTGTTCAAAAGTATGCAAGGCTTTTTGTTCTAAGAAAACCACCTACACTACGGAACAAATTTTAGTAAACTTTTGGATGTTATCAGACCAATAGATCGATCGTCGATCGATGACATCCTTTGTTGTACGAACGTCGATAGATAGTTTTTTAAATATCTACGGATCACTATCGAAATTCTATCTTACATCGATCGACAATCGACCGAATGGTCTTGGTAGTAACACCTTTACTCTACTATGGAATTTTGTAACATTAATTCCCACATCCACATTCTGCATGTATACACATAAATTTTTTTGCAAGTTAAGCTGCGAGGTACCTATAAAATAAGAAAAGTCCACCTCAAGAATATTCAACATAACGGCGGTGTACCATGAAGCAATTGAACGCGCTGTTCTTAGGATTAATAACTCCAAAATAGTATATTGCGGCAAGTTCAACGTCACCACGCAGCCGCTTTAAAACCATTCCAATATGGAACTCGCTCGTCTGGTATCCCTATATGGTCGGCTTCTCTTTCTTGCAGTCAACAATCTCGGCTACATTGAAATGCCTTTGAATTGAAGACAATTAAAACTCCTTTTAAAGTTTCGTTATGGTATTCTTATCCCACTGCATGAATTTATTCATGCACTTAAAGTTTATAAGCTTTGGCTTGAACGTAGCAAAAATGGATGATGGTACAGTAACCAGTCCATACTGGAGTGCAATTTAAGATAAATCCTCGCAATTTGTCCACAATTAAATCATATCTTTAGACCCTACAGAACAGAAAGCAGCTGTATTAAGACTATAGAATTATATTGTGGCACATAATATTTAAGTAGAACGTCCTATTCAAGTGCCTCTAAAACCAATGAAGATTGGCAGTCATCATCGCTTACATGGCCTTATCCCGCGCGAGTCGGAACAATTGTGAAACCGTAGCATTTTCAGTGCATTCCTGATGTTACGCAACCATGACTTCTTATTTCGCCCTGGATGGTTTTCCCCATAGAGTAAATTTGCTCCGTGGTTTTCCCCCTACTTTGCCCATCATTATCATTTGAAGAAAAATCAGTATAAGTAATTATTGTAGTAAATGCACCGGTAGACGCATAACATCCCATCATTCGACATTGTAATGTTGCAAGTTGGCTGCAACTTGTAACCTTCGACCCTGTTTTTGGACCTCACGACCGCTTACCATCAGGTGGAGTGAGGTCATCCTGAAAGCTCTTCTTATAAAAAAAACCCCTAAGAGACTGATTTCTAAGACAAACTGTTTAGACAGTTACCAGGTGTATGTCAATCCCATTCCATAACTAAATGATGTAATTGAATGCTTAGTAGGTATGTTATATTTTATTATTATTCCGTCCCTATGCTTTTAAATTATTGTTTGTAACTCTAATATTGCAAGCTCCAAAAATTATTCAATCACTATCTGCGGGGGAGCCCTGGTGACCTGTAATACAGGCTTTTACTAAGCCTACATCAGGCACCAGCCTCTTACAATGATGGGGTTGCTTAGCAGCAATATGTTTAAACCATGTTTGAATTGTAATGTATATACCCTTGTAATTGTGGAGGAAATAAATAAAAATATAAATAAAAAAAAAATATAAAATTCCATCACTAAATAAGCAAAAACGTGCGCACGCATTTTTGATTAAGTAGGAAATTATGATATCGATAAAATTAATGAAACGACTACATTTGGATATCGACAGGACAGGACAGCGGGAGACAAATAAGTCTTTCTATACTATTATATCCACCTAAACACTCATAATATTAAGTTTATACACATAACCTAGTACAAACATAAGAAAGTTCCTCGAAGTAATCATGCTTGATGTGTTTTTGGAAGCATTTAAAATACAGTTGTGCTTACGTACCGTGACGTGTAGTTAAATAAAAACAATATCAGAAATTGTCATTTGACTGATTATTCGTGTAGTAATTGATATTATAATAAATGGGTCGTGTTTACATTGTCTAATTTCTGTGGAATTTACTATCATTACATTATTCTAATCAGGGATTAAGTCGGAGCACTTAGGGACTAAACTAAATATTTATTAGTGACAAGTTCATTCCAGGAAATAATTATTATACAGAAAGTCGAAGTCCAGAATTTATCAAAGAAGAATCAGTACCAGTAAGCAATTGCTGTTAAATCTGCGCCTGATCAGTTTTCTATCTCTGAGTTGAGTTGAACTGTATGTCGATGTTGTCCCACCAGATTGTAAGAATCAAGTAACAAAGAGTGCATCTGCGAACCGTTTAACCGTTAAATATACGGACGTACATACGACGGCCACAGTAGCAGAAATTCTGAAAATGATAAAAGTAGTACGTGTATTGTTTTCGTACGATGTTTAACATATTTTTTATACACGCACAGCATTGCTCTCGTTGCCTGATGGAAAACGAAATCTAAGAGAAACCCTAGCCACTGCGGCAACGGACAAGTAAGCATACCTAGTTATGACTTGCCAGTTGCCATCACCAAACTAGGTACTTAGCTAGGATTATCACGACCAATGACCATACGTCGGCTGATCCCGAAACGCGACCGAAGTCACTTCGGAGATGTGAAATGAACATTCTATGACTATTTGTGCGTACAGCAACATACCTAATTTTTAAATTACTCTTTCCATAATATCTTTGTGCAATGTTTGTTTTGTTCATTCTCCTTCACTAATCTTCCAATTAGGCCCGCAGTAGGTAGGTACTCGTACCATCGTTAACGAGTTTCAGCGCTTGCGACTAATTTAATCTAGGTTTTGTGCCGAACGTACCTACCGCCTACGTAGGTGAGTACCTACTCGAGTATTGGACGGCAGACACACGTTTTTAGCCGGAGCGACTTAAAAGCTTTACTTAATTAAAGTTAGCTTTTGGCCTTCACCCGCGCGGTACAGGAATTTTATTTTCTTTTAGAGCAGAGTGGTTTGCTAATATGCTGGAGATTTCTTATTTAGATATTACATAATATAAAAAATAATAACATAAAATCAGATATGATAAGGAAATGTATCAAATTCAGCAGGACGAGAGCGTTACATAAAAGAGAACAAGTAAAGGACACTCATAATATACCTATTAAATCTTTTCTTTATTCAATTGCGGTACATACATTTCAGGGTCCATAATAGGTATCTTTTTAGGTATAAGTTACTCGTATTGTACATTCAGCAGCAAAAGGAAATAAACCATACGATTCTTAAGTCAACGTAGTTATGCCTATTTTTGAATGCAACTGCTCATCGACTTTTAGTTTTTCCGTACAACAAGCGTTACAACGCGCAAGACACTTTGGACTTTACACTCTTAACTCTGTGAACATAAAGATGCTTGTTCAACTTGTAATATTGATGTAGCGCTTACTGTATCGGAGACGGCTCGCTGTCTCGACAAACAAGAATGCTTTGAACCACAGTAGTGGAAGGAATAGTAAACTATTTTTCGAATACATATTATTTCATTCTGTCATAATAACGTAACACCACCGCCAATAGTCTGGAATCATTAAAGTGCTATTAGGCACAAGAAAAGCAACCTCGGTTACTTTTCGAGACGCATGTAGTGTTAACTAAGAAGCTTATTTAATAGTATAATATTCATATTACCTAAGTTCAATCTTCTTTAATTAACCTGTCGATACAGTCGAACTCTATAAGATACCCATAAAATAAATACAACAAAGTCACTATTTGGAGACCATACCTACAATGTAGGTTTTCTACCAGAACCTGGTAGTCGTCTGGGTCGCAATCCTTCACAGTTCAGGTGGCGGGGCATTTGATAAGGACATTTGATAAGGTCTGGCATAGTCTGAGAGGGTGGACTAAAGGCGCAGCCGCTCTGCGATCCTGTTCAGCCCCCAATTCATCATGTTTGCTCTACATCGGCCCCAATGATAAACGCCAAGAACAGTGCACAGTACACAATATTACGGACCTTTTGTCCAGCATCTCTAAATAAAAGTATTACTATAGCGAGCGGTAAATTACAATAATACTCAACAATCAATTCGTTCTTAAATTGACACGACGACTCCCAAGCTTGTATTATGCAGGTGATTCATGCCCAGTTTCTTCGGTAGGTGTTCGAACAATAAACTACCTACTACATAAACTTGTACTATGGTCAGAACATTTATCAATCGGGCGGTACTGCAAAGACGTGCGAGCGCACGCACGAGACAGGGAATGCATTGCCAATTCTTTTGATATGTTTATCGAAGCACCTATGGGTATTTTATTTATTCCCTTCTTGTCTTCTTTCCAGAGGACACCTCTACAAGAACAGGTTAAATATATTTTGCTTAGATGTGAGGGATCACATCAGGGTTGGGAAACCAGATGAATTTACATCGAAAGCTTGATATTTCTTGCGTTCAAAAAGCTAGGTTCTAGGTCCTGATGCGCAAATGCATTACCCCCTATACAGAAAACAGAAAGTTCTAGGTCTGGATGTTCGCGCTGGATGAGTTGTGCGCCGCGCGACATCACCCTGCGTCTCCTAAAATGATTCGTGCCTAGTTTAGTTCCCATCCTGTATAGCTGATATTGGAAAGTTGTTGTTTTTTTAAAATTAAATAATAATAAAATAAAATAAAATTTAAAACAATATTTAATATTATTACCATAATTTTTGGTCATATTTTTTAACGTTATTTAGACGCATACACTCTGAAGCGTGTTTTAGGTAAAGAGTAAATCACTAATGCTGTTTATACCTATTACTACAGTATTATAAACATTTGAATTTGAATAAACTTCCAAAATAAATAATTAGAAAGGTTTTTGTAAATCTTTAAAGTATCATCAACTTCATAAGTACCAAGAAAGATAAATAATTCATTTCGAAGCTCGCCAATATCGTTTTAGGATTTAAGTGATCGATCAGCGAAAGTTTTAAACACCTAGATTAGGCATTTAACTTCTGTAATCTTCTTTTACCCTTTTTACGATCAATCTGAGCAAAAACAAGATTGTTGGAATGAGACCCTTAGGGCCACAGGCATATATATTTATATATTTTCTAAATGACTACGATGATGGCCAGGACGGCCTTGTCATCATCACCGGACTGTTGGGGGAGCGGAAGGCTCTCACCCCTAGAAGGGCCACAGGCTATTATAGGCTCCGTAAAGTTTGAACGCCAGTGCTTTGGATAGATACCTATTTAAGACGAAAGATTCGTAAATTGAATAGGATACAGTGGAGGTGTTCTTAATGACCCAAACGTTACGCTTTCGAAATACATAATTGAGATCACACGCAAAATCAATCGAATGAGACTTACGATGATCACATACTTTTTGGCTCATAGGGAATTTCATGTATCATTTCATTGCAACGTATAATTATCTTATACACATGCGGGATCGTGTCCGCCTAATTCCAGCATGTCTACCTCAATGGCGCATAGTGTTAGGCTTAATCTAAAGGGCGGAAGATCCGCACTTTGAATCAGTCTTTCAAAAAGCAATTTTTCAAAATTTGTTCAAGACTTGTTGTCCTGGGTTCGAAACCAAATGTTTAGCAGAGTGCATTGACTGCCTATTGATTTGTTGTTGTTGCAAACTTTTAATTTAATATTTTCATAACACCTTTAATTATTAACTAGTGTTACGGACAGAATCAATGAATATATTTTTAATATAAACATTATAATATAATTATACTAGCAGTGCCCGCGACTTCGTCCGCGTGGAATAGTTTTTCCCTTTGTTTTTACATTGAAACTTTGATAATTGTGGAGGGATTATATTCGGAGCGCGTGGCAGAGGCGTCTGCGTCCGAGTTCCGTCGTCGACTCCGCTTCCCGGCGTCCCAGCGCTCCAGGCGACTGAGAGGGGGCGGTGCGGGGCAGCGCGGGGCATCGCGGTCGCCGATCGTTTCCCCCCGCCCCCCGCGTTGACTAACACTCCGCGCTCACCTTGCGCGCGAACATACATTTTCCATTATATCTTCGCTCCTAATAGTTGAAGCGTGATGTTATATAGCCTAAAGCCTTCCTCGACAAATGGTCTATTCAACACAAAAAGATTTTTTTAATTCGGACCAGTAGTTCCTGAGATTAGCGCGTTCAAACAAACAAACAAACAAACATACAAACAAACAAACAAACTCTTCAGCTTTATAATATTAGTTAAGATTAAAAATATATTCATTAATTCCGTCCGCAACAACTTGGTACCTATAAAGATTTTTACTATTTCTTACTATTATGGGGTTTCATTTATACCTAGACTTTACCTACCAGATCCTTTTGACACAAAGGATTTTTCAATCTAATCCCATCCTTCTGTCTAATGCTAATGTAAGCCACAGGGTCCCTGTAGTTTACTTAATCTTGTCTGCCTCTCTGCTATATTATCTAGTTACTTTTTATTTCGTGTTGCACTAAGCGCCTGTTCATACTAGCGTTTATTTTCGTTCACACTAGCGGTTGATCCGCCCGGCGGCTACCGCAAATCGACCGCCGATCAACCGCAAAACGGCCGAGGTGTTCACACTAGCGGTCGCGGTTTTGCGGTTCGGCAGCTGGTAGTGTTGTAGATCGATGGTCGGCTATAAATAATAGTTGATTCTTTAGTGAGAATAAATCGATTCAAGTACCAAATGATTTTACAATCTAAACATCGATAATCGCTTTAAAGATAATTTATGTGTGACTTTAATTACTTTGTTTTTGGGAATAGGTTACACGACTGTTTACTGTTCTATATTACTTTCTGGTCACCTTAAGAAGAAGTACAATTTAACTTATTTGAGAGCCATGAATACTAAATTGATTGCAAATGAGAAGTTTATTGACGTCTACAAACTTCAAATATTATTACAAAAGTTAAGTTTTGATTAAATCATAATATTATCGTATTTTTATCTATAATAACATCTTCACTTAAGAAATAAATTTCATGAACTCACATTTAATACAGTTGTCACAATTGTCTTAAGCGAACAGCAAATAATTAACGATTCCTTGTGATCGTTTAACTTTCTGGTGACCCATGCTGTGATTACAATTTGTACTCTTCACATATCGATTAATCATTATGATCCATTAACGTAACGATTAAATTGTAACAACACTAAAAATAAAACAACTACGTATCTACTAACAGAACGTAATCATTTTTGAAGCGCGTTGCGAAAATAAAGAATTATTGTATTTACTTACTTCGTACTAAAATTATGATGTATTATGTTGTATTCTACTATCTATTTTTATGGTAGATCTAATGGGAGTTTTCGTTCCCACAATACTTAAAGAAATTCTTATCAAATATTACAATGCTTCTTGTATAGGAATTGAATAATTTAAACTTCATTGATTATGCACTCCTGGTACTTTCAATTGGAGAAGTACACATCAGTCATGTCGGTGCCATCGTCGACGCGCACACACAAGTTTGAATCCTCAGGGAAGTAGGAACGAGATTTTGCAACATGTTCTACCGAAACCGATGGCAGTATACAGCGCTTTTAATTTACTTACAATTTACATTTTCAATTTAATCAAATATGTTATATTATTGAATAAGGAAAACTAATTAAAATCTACTAGTATTCTTTTAAAAAATCCTTTCCCTAAAGCCACATAAAATAGGTAGATATAAGTATTCATGAATTATTAATCATGTTCAGATTTCCATTATTTCGTATTTCATAGAAAATAATGTTTGATTTTTGGTATAGAAAAATGGTAACTAAAAAAGTATCCATAGTTTAATAACCATTTCTAAATAATTAGTGTGGCCTCATCGTATACTTATGTTTTCCACCATAATTTATAAATTCAAATAAATTTGTTTCATATTTTATTTTAACCGTGTAAAGTTACATTCTATAAAACAGAAGAAGAAATGTCACTAGCTAGTGATGGAGGTATAGTGCTATTAAAGTTTCGATAATATCTAAATATAATAAGCTGAAAAGTAAAATAATTTTAAATGGAAATGGATAATTTCTTGAGAAAATATTTCGACAAAGAGTAAAGAAAGGTATTTTTTTTTTATAGTGCCAACGGGCCATTATTATCACTTAGGAAATAGTTAAATAACTTTCTCCTTAGCTGTTGTGTAATGGTCGTCGTGGCCTCTCTCATCCTTTCTTTCCTATTCTATATTACCTTCGAGTACTATTTTACGTAATGGGTGTCGAAGGCACTGGCGGAGTTCAGGGAGTGGTGGATATTGCTCACCCGACAAGGAGCAAACCTCTTTAGAATTAATGAATATGAAATTTTGCGACATTGACTTGTGGTAGAGTATATCTTCTAGCTAAAAATATTTAGTAGCTGAAAATTTTACCCAAAATATGGATAGTATTGCTGCCCACCAATTGCGAACCATTAATTACGAGAGTACCTACACTAAAGAACTTACGTCGGCACCAAGTTATTTTCCTAGTGACACTACGTAGTGCAGATACGCTTACTTTGCATATGTAAGATTCGCGATGGGCATTTGTCTTCTACTTTCATCGATATTCACAATTTGACTATAGAGCAGCCTTAGCCCGCCGATGTCAAAACGCGCCGCCGCCGTGAACAGGGGTAGCGGATCAACCGCCAAACCGCAGTTTGAACGCCGCGCCCCGCCGCGTTCGTAGTGTGAACAGGGGTAGCGGTTTGACGGCGGTTTGATGGCGGTTAAACGTCAATCTGAAGGAAGCCTGAGGCGTCCTAAACTGTCAGCCAGCTATTTTGCACTGTATACATGTGGCCTTTCAATACAAAGTAACGAATCCTCTGAAGTGTCTACTTTTCTCTACTTATTAGCATCTAAGAGAAAAACCAGCATTCAATTTCGCCTTTGGAATTCCTCAAAAATTGAAAGAAAGAAAAAATGTTTATTAGAGTGGAGAAGAGTAGAGAGTAGAGTCACATCCAAAATATAAACAAAGGAATAATTGCGATTGCAATTTGATATGGGTACACACCTCTTTCATCAAATGTGAAATGTTAAATTTAAAATCGTTTTTCATAGACTTTTTCACAATTAAATTAAAAATCAGCCAAGTAGGTAGGTAGGTACTTGGCTGATTTATGATTGTGTGCATTTATAAAGCATTTTAATTCAACTAAAGTGTTATTATCCAAAAGAGGCATGTCATAATATATATATACAGTTAAATATTTCAAGAAATTAGTGTTTGCACTCAGATGTAATGACCTGGCATGGGAAACATGGGTATCTCATCTTCCTAACACATATTAAATTGTCTCAAGGGACCTCTTCTTTCTCCTCAGTCTTTCAAAAGACCAAAAAGGGACCTAAAACCTTGCCAAAGATATATCCTTAAGGAGACTACACAATAATGAGATCAATGTTGTATAGTAGTAGTAAATGTAAGTATTATAATAATTATAAAAAGATATTACAATAGTCCTTTAATTCAAATAATGATTTTCAAGATCCGCTTGTAATTAAATTTTCTGTTTAGATCATTGTATAATCCATTCATCACTGTATTAAATATACTAGTACATTATAATTTTTATTACTACTCCTAAACCTCTATCGGCCAAACATCTAGATAGGTAAGACAGCTAGAAGAATAGTTCTAGAATGCAACATAAAAGAAGTAGGTATTGAGAAACAAATAAACAATATCACAATTACAAAACAATTACTATTTAAGTGTGTATTATTATTAGAATACTTTAATTCATTCATATATAGGTGAGATTAAATAAGTACCTACTATTTGGTTTTCCTCTTCCAATTTAAACAGTATGTTATATTACATTAATTGATGTGGTTTATGTCTAATTGCTGATGATTCATTGCCATAACTAAATAATATAGTTCTGAAATCACATGTTCGAAGATGTAACAATCAGTACCTACAATAACAAACTTAGTGCCGTCTCCAACTAATTTATATTTAAATAAACTGGATTCTACCTATTTGATTTTTAATCAATGACTTTGCTATTAAGTAGCCATTGTTTATATTCTCTGATTATATATTATAATTAAATGGCACTCCTACCCAACTGTAGCTCAAAACTGATGCTTTAAAGTAACATCTTTGTAGCAAGTCAAGCATCTTTTATTACAGGAATAAAATCTTTCCATTTTACTTTTTAAATTCTCTATAAAAATTTTAATAAATGGTACCAAAATGTATCCTTGATGTATATTTTTTAATACTTATAAGCAATTGGAATATGAAAATCTAAGGATAAAAGGATTTAGAATAATGTCAAAAGAAATTGTATCATTTCAACATTTTTCTAAGTCTTGTACAAAGTCAACATTAACTAACTGAATGTACCTTTGTTTGCAAAAAATATACAATTGTAAAAGATAACCACAGAATATAGAAATCATGCTATTTATCAGTATGAGAAATTTATTGGATATGTTTATATCCAAAAATGTTTATTTTAGGTAAAGTAAATTATAAAATAACCTAACCCTGACTATAGTATGACATTTCAGAGAGGTATATCTACGTAGTCTATCTAGTTTCAACATAAACAATTAGTTTGAATCGTCCTAATATGAATAAAATGATAAATATAAATAAAAATGCTTACCTGATCTGGGCAGAAGTATCCAAAGGCGACCATCCCAAATAGAGAAAGTAGTAAACAGAACAGTATCACTTTTCGAAGCTTTGATCTTGGTTCCATTTTCTTTATCTCATAGGCACCGCTGGGCAACAACAACGCGAAATCACTATCTACTTGCACAGACACACTTTTTTGCATTTCGGCCGAATGCATGTCTCATTTTTACAAAAATATCTACAGCTAAACACGCACTGATCCTGTCGAATGTTCACTTATTTCATGTAGTCTATTTACGTATCATAACGATTTAAGTTCACATTTTCTTTATCGTCTTTCGGATATCTTTATGATAGTAATTCGTTATCATTGTTTTGAAGATTAAAACTTGGAGTGTGATATACCAAAACAAAGCCGATACGAAACCCAAGTGCAATTCACAAATGAATCGAGCGACCGTCTGTCAGCGAACCCAAACACGACAAGACAACAGTGGCGTTTGGCGTTTAGCGCTCGAACTGCACGACCAATACGACCATACGAATAATCAGAAAAGTCCAACAACCAAACGCAATGTGCAGAGAAATTTTATGACAGCAACGTGCTTGTTTGACAGTTGAACTTACTCATAAATAGCGCCATCTATCCACAGAAATAATATCCAAGCAGTTATTTGACTCTGTGGTAGGTAAGTAAGTTTGTTCCCTAAATTATTATTATTAGAAATTATAAAACAATGCTATGTACTGATCATTATTGTTTCTTAATGATAATTGCAGTAGATAGATATATAAATAAATCTCTGTGTGCAAGAGATGCTCGCGACAGAATTTAGAACTTTATTTTTTTTTTGGATGCGTTCCACTTGATCTCCCTTGCGTAATCTTGTAAAATGCATGCATTGTGCATCTCTTTGAGGGTGTTTCAAAATGAAATATCCGATAGATGGCGTTATGTAGCCTGTGGTCCACCTACCGTGAGATTGGTCAGTTGGTATGTAAAGGCAAAGGACAGGCATCCTTATCCTTTTCTGTTATTTAGGGCGGCGCTTGCCGATTTCGGTAGGATCACTGTACAATTCTGTACCATGTTTTTGTCTTAATAATAACATTATTCTAAGGTTTTTGTACCTAACCAACTTTGCAGCACACGATCTATTCTAGCCTGACAAACTTGTACTGTAGATATTAACGGCAGACTGGTTCCTGTAGAGTTGTGTGCTCGGTTTCCTCTCCAGTGTAGGTACAGCACGCCCAGTACACACCGCATGTCCCATGTATGAATGCACATTTTTTTATCTTTTGGACACTCTATTTTAATTTTTTAGGCATTCATGATCAGGATACCATGATGAGTAGGTACGCTGGACGAAGGGACAGGAAAAAAAACAGGCTCTTTTATGCTCCTTAACTTAGGTTTAAGCCTTAGTTAGCAGTAGATGATCAGTTTTATTTATTATTCTCCAGGGGCTCGGTTCCGATAACCCGTACCGGTTACCTTACCTTAGTTAATAAACTAGAATGTAAAAGTTATGCTACAAGCTCATCTTTGATAAAAATTAGTTAAATATAAAATTATGTTGGGCAAAGGAAGGTAAAATAATACTTAAAAAATTTATATGATAGGCTTTAATCCAGTATCAGTTTTTATGGAATTTTATAACTTTATAAATGTACGACATAATTTGTATAAATCAACACTTGACGTGTAACTAAGGAAAATAAGTTCCCAGTTAAATCAGGATACAAACTAAAAGTAATAAAACAAAAGAAAAATAGAATGCATCAGCAAATTCCTAACTACAAATTATTAAAAATTGAACATAAAAACGTAGTTATGTTATGTGGCACTAGCACTACTGAAGGTCTACTTCAATTATGAATGGTTAAAATAAAAAAGGCACTTTAAAATTAAGGTGGGGAGATATTATAATATATGTTAACAAACATATTGAACAGTAAAATTGATATTTTATTTCATCGATCATCAATTTCTCTCGTCACACTGCAGTTAGTTGCTCTTAAAAGTAGAAAATATTAAAATGTTTAATATATATGTACATACAATTAAAAAATTCAACAAGGAATATTTTAATATCTACCTAAAACTATCATGAAAATCATAAAATCAAAGTTGCACAGTTTAGGTGTGTAAATATTACAATCAATCACATTTGATTTAGTTAAAATAAGTGAAGATCAATCATCATCATCGAATACTAATTTAAAAATAGGTATTGCACAGTGGGTAGTAACAATTGTGTTTTCACACTATTTGCGGTAAAATAATACAAGTTATGTATTATTTTACAGCAGAACTACCACAGTAGGTAATGTTATGTCATAATAATAGATCATGGTGTTACAATATAAGTAAAATAGCGTTTATATTTAAATTCAGAGTTATTTAACCATATAAAAAATACATTTTCATGGAATAAGTATTAGCAAACAGTTAACACATTCCAGATAGACCTAAACTTGTAACAGTTTGATGAAATAAATTTTTTAATAGGAATTATATACATACATAGATTATAACAGAACTCAATGCCACGAGAGAATTCAGCTGTCCTTTACAGATAATAAAAAAATGTATACAAAATTTCCACACCCCATCTGATTACAATTTTTATTTTTTTGTAATACAAAATTACATCAAGTCACCACCGACATACTAAATTGATAACATTTTTTTTTTATTATTTTTATACAACACTTGATGACCGTGGTACCTCATTATCACTACACTTAGTCAGCGCACAATATGTTGGTGTTGTTTCCATATTTTCAATTATCTTCACCAGTCCCTAATAAAAAGGATCAACTCCTCTCACCACAGAATTTCCTAGTTATAAAAATTAGTATATTTCATTGATTCAGTCCACAAATTTGAAACAAAGTCCACAATACCACTCATTGTCATGTGTCACGCGGCTGGCACACGATGAATGTTGTTATTTAGTTAATGTTCGGTTCACTAGGCGTTTGTTTAATAAAACGTTCTTCCAGTACAAAATATTTAGCACATTTTAATTTGTTGAGAGTTTTTTAATGATGCACTGTTTAAAACAATCAATATTCTATGTTACATTTTAATTGTTCAGATTATTACGCAACGTCAATAGTTACGTTTCCGAAGGATAATTTCCTCCTTTCTGTTCATGTATGTTACGGCACATACATCTTGCTCTTTAATACGGTACCAATTAATTACTCGAGTACTAGTCGTCTATGGGGAGAAGCCAGTCCTCAAATAGCTCTCGCAGCTATTTCAATTGCGAGGACGTCCGCGGCCGCGGGAACCGTCACGGTCCTGTAACAAATGACATAAATGAGACTCGAGCAGAGCAGCAAATGACAAAAGCAAGCGTTATGTATTTCCAATAGGTACCTTATGATGGGGTCTATAATTATTAGTGTCCCGATCGCGGTAACCATGATCGCGATTGTCCCTGCCATCGCGGTCGTCCCTGTGGTCGCGCGGGTCACGGTTGTCGCGATAGTCCCGCGAGTCGCGGTTGTCCCGGTGGTCCCGCGGGTCGCGCCCGTCGCGATGGTCCCGCGGGTCGCGCCCGTCGCGGTGCTCCCGCCCGTCGCGCCCGTCCCGGTAGTTACGGTAGCCACCCCCGCCCCCACCGCCTCGCCCCCCTCCTCCTTCATGCTCATCACGATTATTGTCCTGATTGTTGTGGTGAGGGACCTTACGGGAGTCCTCCTCCTCCTGACGCCTCTCGTAATGAATGAAGTCGTCAAATATAGATGTAGAGTGACAGTAACTATGCATTATACGCAAAACCTGCAGCCCCTTCGCGTGCGGCACCTCCTGGGTGTCGCGAGAATTCGTCACTGGCTTGTTTTCGTTATTTTCTAATTTGATATGACGAAGTTGCACGTTAGGAACGTCCTTAACATAGATCCACCTCACGCGGAACTGTCCCTTCCACTTGTCCTGCGACCACACGCTAGAGTTAGAGTTATAGTCGACCGCGCTCGTCATGCGGGCCATCCCGCAGAAGTGTCCGCTGCCGTTCACCGAGAAGAACAGGTAGACGGTGCCCCCCTCCCTCTCGCGCTCGCGGTACGCCGCGTCGAGCCGCTTGTTGCCGTGCTCGGTGCTGCACCAGATCTCGTACTTGATGCTGCGATGGATGTCGTCCTCCGAGTAGGACTTGATGACGAAGAACCGGGCGAGCGGGGCGCCGAGGTCGAACTCCTTGGGGTTGTAGTCGTTCTTGACGCGGAGCTCGTCGAGCACGGGGTGCGGGGCGGGCGGCGGCTGCTGCGCGGGCGGCGGCGCGGCGGGCGCGGGCGGCGGCGGCGGGCGCGCGTGCGGGGCGTGCGGCGGCGGCGCGTGCGGCGGCGGCGCGCGCGGCTGGTGCGCCCAGGAGGGCGGCTGGTGCGGCGGCGGCGGGCCGCGCGGCAGCGGCGCGGGCGCCGGCGGCGGCACGGCCAGCTGCGGCGGCGGCTGCAGCGGCGGCGGCGGCGCGGTCGCGACGGGCGCGCTCTTCCCGGCGTCCCAGGCGCCGATGTCCATGTTGTGCTTGCCGGGCACGATCGGCGGCGGCGGCATGCCGGGCCCCTTCTTCTTCAGGCCGCCGCTCTGCGCGGACGGCGCCGGCTTGGCGGGCTGGCTCGCGATCGAGGCCCACGTCATCTTCTTGGGCTGCGAGCCGCCGGACGCGTCCTTGAGCTCGGGCGCGCGGTCCTTCTCCGCTTTGTGTTCGCCGAGCGCGAGCGCCTGCACGCCGGTCTCGACCGCCTTGATGCCGTCGGGGACGTAGAGTCCCTCGGTCCTGTAGTAGTCGTCATATTGTTTGGCGCGACCTAGTTGACCCCAAGTGGAGTAGTCACCGTTGCCGTGAAAATAATTAAAAGTCGAAGCGGGCTGACCGAATGCAGCGGTAGAGAACGGTGTAGTTGAGTGGCCGAATACACCTGAAATTAGAAGATTGAATGTGAAAGATGTCAGTTTGAATAACAATGACTTTAATGCATAATTGATATAGGAATGAAATGTTATGATGGTAGTCATTGTATGTAAACAGTACTAAGAAATATGTATAAACATGAAACAAAAAAAAGTAGTAACAAACTTATTATTCTTCTTAGCTAATGTCTAGCCTATTAGACAGCATAACGATTACTGTGCTGTGTGCAACCAAAATTAGAAAATGGTCAAACTCCATTTGCTTATCACATGTTCATTATGCTAATGAGTGAATAATGTTGTCTTGAATTACTGAATAAATACTAGCTACCATCCATTCCATAAGAATCGTGAGGATTGTATCCTCCGAGGAAAGTCATCGGGTCTGTTCCATTGGTGGACCATGTCCCATCCCCGACTCCAAAAGCTTGGTAAGGAAGTGCTGTTGTACCGTAATAACCTGAAACATATAAAAAATTACAATGAATACAATGTAAATTATTCTACACAAATAACAGACAGTTTTTAATGACATAATTCAATAAGATTTCTATAATGCTGAATTTTAAATTACTGTACATACTGTAAGTAATAAATATTTAATTATTTGTTAATTGTATTTAATGCAGTACAGTACTCTGCTATACAGGCCCCGTTTCTATGGTTAGGTTGTTTTTAATGATTGATCACGGATTTGGTCACGGGAAATCCCACTTTCTATGACTGTTCTGATTAAAAAATAGGGGATTCCCCATCCAAAACCTTTTTCTGTGTGAGTTGTCCTTTTGTTTGTTGAATACAATTTTACGAGATCATAAAAAAAGCCCAAAAGAAAAAAGATGATATTGCAATTCTAATAAAAGAATTTGATTGATTGATCTAATGATTTGTATTTCTTTAGACTATGTTTAATCATTAATCCTTATAAATATCGTAATTTAATTTATAATTTAATGTGATTTTTTTAATAATGCATCTCTAGTGTAAAGTGGTGTATTCTAGTTTCAACAGTAAAATATACTTTGAATGTACTTCTGTAGTGGCTTGCATGAATAACTGCAGTGCTATAAAGAAATGCATGGAGGTAGTAAAAGGACTTGAAACAATATGTACCTACCTGCCGCGCTGTAGGGGTCGGCTGCTGACGAGATGGGTGGTGCGTACGAAGGTTGTTGCTGATGACGCCATGACACCTCCGCCAACTCGTCTCCGCCACTCTCTAACTGTTGCTCTTTCGGTGCATTTGTCACTGTAATATGTAAAATAGGATGCTTTTTTATTTAGCCAGCTTCTCATCCAAAACTTTCTGCCAGCTTGATGTACTCAGCTCCACAAATAGTTAATGCTATTTAAATAAAAATTTAACTAATAAACTACATATTGTATGATTGTTTCATTACACCTTGTATAGATTTAAAATAAGAATTATAGCTGTCTGGATGATTTTGTGTACATAAGAACTGGGTTTCTCAAAATAGGGTTTGGCCAGTATGGGATTCATGATATCCGTAATGGTTTCATTAATAAATTTTTCCCTTTTAAAATTGATTTGTTAAATTTTGAAATTAACCATATTTTCTTTTACATGTAGTTTATTTTATTTGGGGTTAGGGACATGGAATCATGTGAGAACATGCTAACATAACAAATCAAAAAAACCTTTTTTATGAAATAACACAAACAAACAGATTTATTAAAATGAAACCATTTGGTGCACAAAACCAATAAATAAATAGGTACATTATGAATGGCTCTATATGTTATATAGGCTTGTTTAAGGAGACATAGGGCATTTCTATTGTTGCTATTCAACAGCAAAATTGCTGTCAGAAGCAAACACAACTCAAGCTTCTGATGTCACAGTTTGTGGATTGCTTGAATGAAGTGTTTTTGATAGAGTGTATATTTGTAACTATGAAATTGATATAGCAAGGACTATTAATGATAATGGAGTTATATTTTCACCCAAGTTTTTATAACTGGGTGATGCATAGTAAAAAAACACCTATTGTGTTACATGTATTACAAACAAAAAATATTGAAATTGGTCAATTTTTCCACTAACTCACAGAGTTATACATACATAGCAAGGGAAGTTCTAAGTATTATTCTTAGGGTGTTTAAAAAAAAATTCTGCTGCTGAGTAGTCAGCAGCAGAATTTTTTTTTCTACTCAGCAGCAGAATTAATTTCCAATATAAATGGAAATTTTTCAATTTTGGGCATAACCCTATCAGTGCAACTCATAAAAATGCAAGAAACTTTATTGAGCCATATCACACTGTCTAGGACTTGAGACACAACAAAAATAAAAGCTTGTTCAGAGTGTAGTCTTGTATAGATTCCAACACTGTTTTGCACCCCTATCTTAGTCTACTACCCACCATAGTATCTTTGGCATATCATTATCTTGCCAATCAAAATCACTAACTAGCCAAGACACTATTAGAAATGTGAACCTTGATTACTGTTGAGAGATAAATAAAAGTGTCAGAATTCAAGAACAGAGTACAGATGATTATGGCACAAGACATGTAACAGGTGCCTATTACTCAGTATTGATTACATGTATTTTCTGTGTAGGAGTTGAGACTGTACTCTCCAATCCAATGTGGGCAGCAACACCCACAAGTCTCCTGAGTGCTCAACTAGCAATTTTTACAATTCATTATTATGAACAAAAGCGTTATCGCAGTTTAGTTATTTGTTAGATCTTTAAGTTCATTCATTCGCTAATTGTATTTGAACGATGGTTGCGGTAAAAGTTACAAAATAATAGTGATAGAAAGTGAAAAGAGGTGAAAGCTAAAATTATGACGCTAATCATGGCATCGCAAGCCGAGCGCCGGATACAAAGCCGCCCGGTGCGAGATTCCTCGTACTGAGAAAACACCTTGCAACGTCATAATGGTATCAACTTTACCTTGGTTCCCTTGCCCTTTCATCCGCTGCTCGCCCGAAGGACATGAAACAAGAAGGGAAAAGAATGTTATGAATCATAAAACACATCATTCCAACGTAAATAAAGAAAAAGATAACGCAAATGCGAAATACCTGATCTGACACGCCTGCTGACATTGGCCACGATATTATTAAATAATGAGCACTCAGCTAAGTCCTTATTCACGAAATTATAGAATAAATCACATCAGTTTCACTGCACAATGTCCAAGGTGTCCGAAATGCACTTAAATATTTTAAAATGTCCGTAATAAATAAAAATCCGCTGAAAATCCGAAACGGATGGACGTTTTAATAATGGCGACCACAAAGGTGTTGCCATCAAACAATTTTTCGGTAAATTTCGGTTTTTATACGTCATGTGTAAAAAACCGGTTTTAAGAAATAATGCCATGGTTACTAAACGTAGAATGGTTTTACAAGTTTTAGCACCTACAAAAAGGAGACCCCATGCAAAATTAAGATTTTATGTTAGAGAATTAGATAAATGAACTGATGAGTGAGTGAAAGATTTCTCTCTGATGTTCAGATGAATATAGAAGCGACTCGAGCCCCTCGGTGGAATCACAGATGAGCTGTTGTAATAAAATAAACGTTTTACTTTGTACATGTTTGCATAGTATTATAAAATTAACAGATGTCCAACCAAATCCTTGATTTTGAGAAGGATCAAATTTAGAGAAATAAATACAAAAAAATTGTACATACGTGTTAGTAGCTAAACAAATAGAGAGCGGTAATTCCCCCCTGTAAAATGAATTTCGGTTTCGGGCATAGACAAGTACGAGTTGCCTTATTAACTACAGATACCTACACTCTCCCATAAAATATTATAAGGGCCAGTTCACATCAAACGCAGAAATCGCGCACTTTCTTGACATCACTGGATTTTAAACCTATGTTATTGGTAATACAGTTTATTATTCAGTGATATCCAGAAAGTGTGCATTTTTTGGTTTGGTGTGAACTGACCCTAAGAGGAGTTATCGGGCACTTTGAGAATAACACTTCTTTATATACCTACGCCTGATGGAAAGCGAAAGAGAAGCCCAAGTCGCTGTGAAAACGGGCAAGTTACCTGTCAGTGTCAGGCTGGCCCAACCCTAACCCTCCCACGAGCTCCGGAAACCCTACTCACCGGCAGAAACACGTCCCGGAGGTCATCCGGCTTCGGTATTGTATAGGATGTAGGTCCTTCCCCGGACGGGCGCGCGGGTGGCTCAATTCGAGCGAAGATTCGCTATCGCTATACCGGGTGGTGTATTCAGGGCATTGCCACACACCCTAGTTAGTGCGGCTCTTATTACATACTCTGAAAATCGGTCCCTACATCAGTTGATACGCGGTAATGGCTCTAAATGTAATTACATTACGCGATAGGCAGGGCGGTTAGGTAGCTAAATTGCTTTAGACCCTGGGAACTGGGTGGTGTAATAAACGCATTATGCCCTACCTCTCTAAAAGACTGTTGTAGGTAGACTCACATTAAAAAACCTCATGGGTGTAGTTACAGGGTATAAATAAATACCTACATTTAAATTGTGAAAGCTCTCTTTATTTACAAAATTAATCTTGTTTACTTTTTCGTGAAAAACGATGATATTGTCTTTGTACCACTTGCTGCTTTCTGCCTGGCTTTTTCTTTAGCTGTTAAGGTCTTTTCTTTTTTAACCTCAGTAAAACTCTGGTTTAAATTATTTATATTTTCTATGCTCTCATTTAATGGTTCACTTTTTACTTTTTTACTGGGGCCATTGATATCCACTTCCGATTTCCTTTTCTTACCCACAGTTTCAATAAGATCAGGCTTGAAATTGAACACTTTCTCTAACTGGTCAGCAAGGTCTTCTGAGAGATATTCAGATACCATTCCACATGCATATTTTAGGTAGAATTCTAAAAAATGTTAAAAACATTTGAAAATGAAAGAAAAATAATAAGTATAACAATAAAATAAATAAATACATTTCATGTGTTTGTTTTAAATGTTTCGATTTTTACCATACTTCATGCAAAGCTATTTTCAATCCAAAAATTCTTCTTTTTGTGTCAATGATAAACTTAACCAAAATAGATTAACACAATGAAATAAATAAATACATTTTGTGTTTCTTTTGTGTTGCAATCCTAATATAGAAGGTTTTTAACAATTCATGCAAAACTTAGGTACCTAGTTAGGTATGTCAATACCCCAAAGTGATCTAATGAAATTTTGTACCAAAAAAGGTTAAACAGGGCAGTAATGAAAAGTATGTTTGCATAATGATCCTAAATCAGAACTTAAAATAAAACTTCTTTTACCTTCATCCAGTTTATCATTGTTAATGTCGCTGGTTATGAATGTTGCAGAAGCTGCACCTGCACTGACATGTATATTCTTTTGCCTCAACACTTTGGCTAACTTAGAAACCCGTTCTTGAAGCCAATTCAATGTCTTTTCTTCATTGTATTTATAAGCTTTCAAATCTGGTGATCCCTGTAAAATGTTCAATTCAACTTTTTATTAACTTAATACAACTATGTTAGAAAAATGTGGTGTGAATTGAATGAGGCCTACATTTAGCAGTAAGCCAGAGCTGTTTATGGATTGGTTCGATTCTATAGTTAATTCATTATTCTATATAATTTTTCTTCACCATAAAAGTTCATCGTGAGGAAACCAGCACACTTGTGAACAAATTCTCAGGAGGTGTGAAGTTGACCAATGAGCACTTGCCAGCATGGTTGACTAAGATCATATAAAATAAACCTAGGCTCGATTTCCTAAATGGGGAAAAGCTTAACTGTTGATGATGAATTTATAGAAGGTAAAGAAAATAATATGTAGGCCTATAATTATTTTTGTTGGTGTGTAGTTGGGATGTAGCCACAATGGTCCTAATTTAGTATTTGTTAGTTGGGGTTAATCAACCCCTAACTATATCAAAGAAATCAAGCTGCATCTTTTATTTGATAGTTTTATAGGTACTTACTTTTAAATCACCAATATTGTCCAAATTGTCAATAAAGTTTAGTATTTTGTTGTATCCTTTTTCTGACAGTAAATCTTCCAGTGGCATTGCCCTGTTAGAACAATGGTCTTTCAGTTTTGGTAGCACTGTAAGAAAGGAAAAATATAACGAAATGAAACTAAACACAACTGCAGAATCTTGATTTCAAAATTTTGACCATAGGCTATGACTGTGCTGTTATATTGTTTCTTTAACATAATAACGGTACAACTAATTTACAAGTACACACTCTGCCTGTGCATTAGCCTGTGGGTAAACAAGGCCCTGATTCTTAATAAAAAATAGTTGCACTAACCTAGAAATGTTGGATTGATTGGTGTAACTAACATCATGGTACCATCCGATTTTACAGTTTCCCCTATAAACCATGAACGGTATGGTTCACTGAAGGTCACCACCTCATATAATTTATTATGAGCGTTGTCCAAGCAGTACTTCGCTGGTTTACCATTTGCAGGATGGGGTAGTGTTACGATGCTGAAGTTATCATTTTCAAGCAATGGTTCTGAAAACAAACAATATTAATATAGATTGAATACGACTCTTCCATCAAAAAGCAACATTATCTGCATCTTTTAACGACAAAACATCTTTAAAAACCTTTTATGACAAGAACCCAAGAGTTTTCTATACGTTTCGATGTTGATAAATTGGATTTCTTTTCTTCTGGTGTCTTCGATTTTCGTTGAGATCTAGTGGACATGTTGATCCAATTTTAATGTTACGTAGTGCATAAATAAACTATTTACTTGTATAAATTGATAATTTTGTAAAAATACAATTCCCGCTCTCAGATATAAATATGTCAAAAAAACATAGTGAGTATAGTGACAGTGACTGACAGCAATATTATTGATTTTTTTTTTTTTTTTTTTTTAATTCGTTCCTAATGGAACCGGCTAAGGTCTGAGACCATGCTGCCAAGTCTTAAGTAAAAGATTACATTCATTTCCAGTGTATGCTATTAACTTCATTAGTATTTTATAATTTTATCCTGTTCCATTCATTTTTTTCCGTCCAAGTTATTCATTCCCGTTTCAATGAAATGTCAAATCCATAATGTGTCAAATCCATGTGTCAAAATTTATGACAACTTCATGTCAGTCAGTGTAGAGGTTAGAAAACGTATGTACATTATATAAATTTCAACTTTTCAAATTCATCATGCCAACGACCAGTATAATACAAAGTACTCTGTGCCAACGACTCAAGCAAAAGCAAAGTAAAATCAGTAAAAATTATTATAACAAGAAGATTACAACTAAAAACAAAAACCAAAGTAGTATTTACATATATACACATAATATAAAATTGCATATTTCCTGACAAAAGAATATAATTATTACTACATAGATTTACACCTTTAGATTTGCCCAACGGTATTACAAATAAATTTATATAGGGGAATGTAAGTCAAAGCATTTACAAGGAGAGCCTGGATTGAGCGCGGTACCAAATTGGGATTACCGTAAATTTCAATCAGCTCATCCATTAGCACAAGGCGCTGAATGCCGAAGGATGAGCAATCAAAGAAGATGTGTGACACGGACTGCTCTGACTGTGTATTGCAATGATCACAGTGTGAGCTTCGAACAATTTTTAAACGAAAGAGATGAAAATTTAAACGACAGTGCCCAAAACGAAGCCTTAAAATACAAGAATAAAATTTTCTGTTAATATAAAAGCTGCTTTTGCAGAACCAGGGCTTACTCCCAATGGGAACATTGTAAGTAGCATACCATAACCCTTTGTTTTCAATTTGGACGGTGTAATTCCAATGTCTTCTCCACAATTCTATCGACCTTCTTTTTAAAATGAAGTCTATATCTGAATAAGGCACTAAAAAGTTAAGACTATCACTGGAATCAGGAATAATAGTTGATAGATTTGTTATAGTTCTGGCTAAAAAGTCAGCTTGCTCATTTCCTAAAACACCAGAGTGAGAAGGAACCCACATAAATACTACCTTTATACTGTACATCATTAAAAGGTTTAGCCATAATTCTTTAATTAAAGGGATTAAATAATTTGTGTTAGCATTATATTTGTTATTTTTGAGATTTTCTAGAACACTCATACTATCACTAAGTATGATCCATTTAGAACACCCATTATTTTTATGTTCAATATGTTTTAAGGCAGCAAGAATAGCCAAGGCCTCAGCTGAGAATATACTTGTGTTTGAATTTATTTTAAAACCAGAACCAGTATTTAATAATCTATCATAAATTGCAAAAGACACAGCAGAGTCAGATTTTGACCCATCAGTGTATAAACGTCTGTAACCATCATATTCAGACAGTTTACTAAGTACATCATTGGAAGATAACTCATGTTCAATAATAATGTCAATTGCAGGAAATTTGCTAGAAAAATCCCCCTGATAACAAGGAAGAAGGGATTGCCTGTGAATTTTCAATGAATCAAGCAAATTTACAAAATTACGGAAGTCCTGAACAATATAAATGGAATGACAATGGAAGTGAGAAATTGAATTATGGAGATACAAGAAAAGATGATTGCCAATTTTACTATATAATTTCAATAAAAACTTTTCCTTTAAATAAGAAAATCTTATATTTAACGGAGGTAAGTTACACTCAACTTGCATTACATTAATAGGGGTACTTCTAAATGCCCCAGTAATTAGCCTTAAACTTTTATTTTGTATTTTATTCAAGAAATCTACCAGCCGACTATCACTAGCAAAACAAAGGAAACCATACTCGAAATGACTACGAATTAAAGATTTGTATAAAAGCAATAGTATTTTGGGATCAGCACCCCAAGATGTTCTACAGATAGATTTCAGGACATTGAAAGCTTTATTAGCTCTAGAGCATATTAGTTTAATATAATTTTTCCAAGACATATTGCGGGTAAAGAGCACACCTAAAAACTTCACTTCACATGAGATGGGGATAGGGATATTATTATAATTAATAGAAGGTGCAATAGAACTTGATTTGCCAAAAATAACGAGCTTTGATTTCAAAGTATTAATGCTTAGATTCAAATAGGAAAAGTATGTATGTAACCCTTTCAGTGATTTATTTAGGATATCTGATACAATTTCCAAATTTTTTCCAGATGCGTAAACAACTAAGTCATCAGCAAATTGGAGATTCTTCACATCAGAACCCAGGATCAAATTCAACCGGCGTATATAGAGGATGAATATAAGTGGAGAGAGTATTCCTCCTTGACACACACCAACAGAAGCTAGTCTTGGACCATGCAATTTTCCTTCATGTTTGACAAAAACTTCCCTATTAGTCAAGAAATTATGGATCCAGTGAACTACTTTACTTGGAAACACAGAATTCAGTTCACCACAAAGGATGTCTATATTTACACTATTAAAAGCCCCAGCAATATCAAAAAAGACAGACATTAAGAATTCTTTTTTACTTAAACTATTTTGAATATCGAGTTGTAACTGACATATACTTTCACGCGATGAGGTACCTCTTCGAAAGCCAAATTGATTTGCAGGTAAAATATTATTCTTTTCTACATAAAATTCCAATCTTTGTTTGAGTAACTGCTCAAAAACTTTTCCTACACAAGAAGTCAATGCAATGGGACGATAAGAATCAGGAGATGAACTAGGCTTATCAGGTTTTAGGATAGGAACCAAACAATCAGTCTTCCAAGAGGAAGGTATAACATTATTTAACCACAAGTTATTTAAAATTTTAAGAAAAGCATGCATCCCCTGATCACTAAGCCTTTTCAACATGATATATGGAAAGCCATCTAATCCAAAAGCACTGTCTCTCCTAGAAGAAATAGCTGATATTAATTCTTGAATAGAAAATGGTTCAGTTATAAAACTATTTACAGAATTGGTTTCATTATTTAAAGGAAAAGTAATATTATTATTTACATAGTCAGGTGTGTACTTTTGTAAAAAATCCTGAACCCAACTATCATCATTTTTCTTAAAGGTGTATGTTTTGTTAAATTTACGCATATATTTCCAGATTCTTGACAATGGAGTACAACGATTGAAAGTGCCACAAAGTTCAACCCAACTATTTGTTCGCTCAGTTTTTAAGGTGCGTTTTTTGATAGCTTGTAATCTTTTAAACTCTATATAGGTTAGATCAGAAGGGTTATTTTTAAAATTTAAATATGCAATTTTAGAATTTTGAACTGCCTCTGAACATTTTTTATTCCACCATGGAAGGGGAGGATTCCGAGGTAATTTACGAGGAGGACTATGCAATGATGAGGTTGTTTTGGCTGCAGAGAAAGAGAAAGAAGTGTTACGAGAAGGAAGGGATTTATCAACAGCTGATTTCAGAATTTCACAAAATGAACTATAGGCCTCCAGCGGGCTAATATCACTATCCACATGTTCAAGCAATAACAAATCTACATTTTGTGTATACATATTCCAATCCACCATTCTAAAATTAGGGTAAATAGGCAGATTACTATCTCTACACATTGGATCACTATTTACATGACTATTATTTACATATATTTTAATTATTGCAGGGAGATGATAGCTGCCAAGGGGATCATTATGTACAGACCAATCAGAACAAAGAGACAAGGATGGAGACACGAAGGACAAATCTAAAGCATTTGGACGCCACGACAAAGAACCAACAGTAGTCGCCTCACCAGAATTGAGTACAATTAAGTTATTGTCATCAACAACTTCTAAAATATCTCTACCCCTTGAGTTGATGGAGTTACACCCCCAAGATGTGTGATGGGCGTTGAAATCGCCGGCAAAAATAATTGGTTCCGGAATTGACCTTACTAAAGAATCAAATTTTTGTTTATTAAAAGATGGATTACAAGTTGGAGGACAATAAAAACTTACAATACTAATTTCTCTATTATTTACAACTATTCTTACACAAATATTTTGTAGGGAGTTATCTGAATATGTGTTAACTTTTTTGAAATTTATTGAGTTATGGATTAAAATGGCTACACCATTATGCTTATTACCTATATCATTTCTTTCAATTTGATATCCTTTAATACTAAAGTTTTTAATAGGAGTTAACCATGTTTCTGATATTATTGCAACATGTATGTTCTTATCATATAAAAACTTAGTGAATTGGAGCTTATTGCATAAAATGCTCTGAGCATTCCACTGCATAATATTAAGACAATCCATTATTTGGGGGAGACATACTGTTTCTGAAGGTCTCTTCTAATATATCTTTAATTGATTTTGAATTGATGGGGGTATCTTTTTGATTTGTTATCATCTTTGTGACGGCTTGAGTAAAAATATTCATAAAAAAAGTAGATTTAGTTAGGTTATTGAACTGAGTTTCTATGTTGGACTTAGTTAAATGTGGGAAAGAATTTTCGTTAAATAATTCAGAGTATTTGGTGGCCATGGACTTAATTTTGTTTTCTTCTAATTTCTCTTTCTTTTTAGGACACTGGTTTGATATCGCTATATGATTACCACCACAGTTCGAACACTTAGCATTTTTGGGGTCTTCTGTACAAGTTTTGAAATTGTGGCTTTGTGAGCATATAGAGCACACTTCTGCATTCCGACAAAATTTTGCAATATGTCCGTATTTAAGGCAACGAAGGCATTGTTGCACTGGAGGTACATAAGTGCTAACTTCGTGCCGCCAACTATCGAGGTAAACATATTGTGGAAGTTCGGTGGATGCGAACGTGACCGCAACAGTCTGGGTGGGTAGAAAAGATATTGAGCCATTTTCGTTACGTACTCGACGCATGAAGCGTCTCACTTGAATTACATTGCGGGAGCTACCTATGAGCGAAAATATTTTTGCATTCGACAAATCGGTAGGAACTGATGTGAGGACACCAGTAACTTCAGAACTCATCGCTGGTATTGTCGCCTTTAAGGCCAGTTCATCTAAGAGTTTCTTATTTTTTAAAAATACATTGGCGTTGTTTGATAAGTCGAATGTAATACCGATTTTATATTTGTTAATGGACCTAAGATGTAAGATGCCAGTTACACAATATTTCCGTATGGCATGGGAAATGGCCAATCTGTCTTTGTCGGAAAAGTATCTTTGATCGTCATTATGCGACAGAAAAACGATATACTCGGATTTTTGACTATTTTCAGGGTACTTCCTCGAGTACCCTGGGACTTTAAAAATATTATACTTCCCGGCATGGTCGTCGTCGGAATCCGAAGACGTCTCCATTGTGGGAGAGGTTCGGTCGTCAGGCGGATCTTTTTTCCGTTTCTTCACTCCTCCCATCTTCTTAATCCGTACTCTTTATAACTATAAAACTACTATAAACAATTTTATGTACAGTAACCAGGTGATAAATCTATATTTACAAATAAAATTAAATATTTTCTATCGCACAAACTTTTAGGCGCCTTTCGTGTTCAAAGGTTCCCGCGCAAAAAAACGCAATATTATTGAAACGACTGTTCCCGTCCCGTTACCGCTTCATTTTGCACGACATTTTTCGTAAGCAATGAAAAGTAAAACTTCCTTTGCCTAAAATAAAAAAAAAGTATGATGACAAATGTCAGATCAGCTGATATGTCAACGTATCTGTCATTGTCAAAATTCGCCGCGCATTTTGTTTGGTTGTCCACTCCATGCTTCATTTGTTGTTATTTTGCAGATTTTGTTTAGAATACTGTGATAAAGGAAGATTATTAAATACCCGCTTGCCGCAAAGACAATAACAAAATGCAGGCATTTCTAAAAACGGGCAAAATATCTGTATCTGATAAGCCCTCGTCGTCAGGTGTTAAAACATCAACCAAGAAGAAACCGCCGGCTCCCTGGGTTGAAAAATAGTAAGGAGTTATTTAAATACGTACATTCTTTCAGCCAGTTCATTTCACGTGCCTTATGATGCAGATTTAGCTTACATCTTGTTTGTTTTCAGTCGGCCAAAAACAATCGACGATATTGTCGATCAAGGGGAGGTAGTGCAAGTTTTACGCGAATGTTTGTCTGGAGGCGATCTGCCTCACCTTCTGTTCTACGGCCCGCCTGGTACTGGTAAGACCAGCGCTATTCTGGCAGCTGCTCGGCAGCTCTTCGGGGATATCACCCGGGACAGGGTTCTGGAGCTCAATGCGTCTGATGAGAGAGGCATTCAAGTCGTTAGGGACAAGGTGAAGACATTCGCTCAACTAACAGTCAGCAGTACCAGGCCAGAGTGAGTAGTTTGGTTTTCTTTTTAATTGGAATTGCTTTTCAATGCTAAATAAATACATACATTGTTTGTTCATTCTAAAAATGTACTTTTCTAGCACTTGCTTGCTTGTAGTAGGTATTATATAATTAATTTTTAATCAGCTTACATGATAAGTAAAAATCCATTATTATTTACTTTCATTAAATCTGGTGTAAGTATAAAAACTTTAAGTTACACAATTTTCTATTACATTTAGCATTTAAATTGATCAACTAACTGAAATCCATTGCGTAAAATAATACATTTCAACTACTGTTTGTTATATTCCGAAAGTTAATCAACTACCTAGGAAATTGATCAACTTACGATTCTTGCTATTTTCCGGTGACATATATAAAAGTAAATAAATTCTAATTGGAAGTACAGCTGCCTTTCATTGCTATTGCCTACATGTATAATTAAACTGCTTTAAAGCTCATTTAAGTAAAATAAGGACAATTAAATCTAGCAACAATAATTTCTATCTTGAAGTGGCCGACCATGTCCTCCATACAAACTGGTGATCCTAGACGAGGCAGATTCAATGACAAACGCAGCTCAGGCTGCCCTTCGACGCACAATGGAAAGAGAAACTCGCACTACTAGATTCTGCCTCATCTGCAATTACGTTTCACGGATCATACCTCCAATCACCAGTAGATGCTCCAAGTTTCGCTTCAAGCCTCTTGCAAAGGAAAATGTAATTAAAAGGTGAGGTTTACAAATTGAAATTATTGATGTATGTCCAATAGTTATATACTTTTAAAACAGTCTCAAGTGCCACTTGGTATAACCAGGACATGTGCAGTTTGGTTGACTTTACACAACCTTAAAATTTTTTCACACCTGTAAAGAACAGGTTACAGCATTATGAATTTGACAACACATTAGTATATTGCCCGCACATGTTGTTCATACCCCGGTATGAACTGCTGCCTCCCATATGGAAGTCAACTGCCTTAACCTCTGGGCCTTTTAAGTTTTTTTATAAAATGGTGAACACCCATGATGATCTCACTCCATTTTATGGTAAGCGGTTGTGAGATCCAAATGTTAGATCGACAGGCATAATAGTACTAACCCACTGCGCCTGTCGCCCTCACCCTGAAGGCCCACTGAGATGCTGTTTCACGCCCCGCCTAAAGAACCCATGTTTGTATGTAAGATGTGAGCTAGAAGGGCATTCCACAACTTAACTTTTTTTTTTAATTCTTTCTCCATCTGCGATCAGTCGGCCAGCAATAATCAGATTTTCTACAACTTAATGGCACAGCGCAGGAATGTTTATGTGTATCAAGATATTTCCTGTTCTCTTACATTCTATTCTATCATTATTGCAGACTCCGTGACATTTGCGAGACGGAAGGCGTGGATGTCGGCGATGGCGAAGTCCTACACCAGGCCGTGGATACTTGCGAAGGTGATCTGAGGCGCGCTCTCACAGCTTTACAGTGCTGTCAGCGCTTGCTTGGAAAAATAACCGCAGAAGGCCTGATAGAGGTGAGTTAGCAATCAAAATAACTTAACCATATATCAATCGTCATTATCAGAAATGTTCACTGCTGGACATAAAATTCCCCAATGTCATTTGTCTTTTGGGGGGATTTGCCTTAGTCACTACACTCACCACCATCAATCAATCAATCAATATTAGCCTCTCTTTTCTGAATTGGTTTGTTTGTGGTGTATTGTTACAGTATGTCTCTCAATTCAATTCTCAGTGCGCCTCCTGGCAAAGGCCTCCTCTAGCTTTTTCCATTGTAGTCTATCGCGAGCTACTCTCCTCCAGTTAGGTCCCGCTGTCATTTTCAGTTCGTCCTCCCATCTCTTAAGTTGTTTTCCTCTTTTACACTGGGCGTTTCTGGGGTACCAGTCTGTTACGATTTTGCTACACTTCTCTTGTTTTTCTCTCAACATGTCACCACCATAGTAGTTTTTAATTGTACTGCTACCCATTTCCTGATAGTGGTCACCAGTGCCACATATTGTTGCTTAGTTATTCTGTCAACAAATTTTTTTGTTGAGGTGGGAATTTCGTGATGATACCCCTGTGCATGTTATGGCGTTGGCCCCGAGCCTGATCTCTTACCTACTAGCCGTTTTAAAGTAATAGAGATTGGACTCTGTGGCCAAAATTTTGTCAGGAAAGTCTAGAACTATCCTGGCACAAGGCAAGTTCAAGACAGTCAAAGGGAAAGGTATCAGATTTGTCTCTTTAGGAAGGTCACAGATGAACGACTTACCAGCGATCGTTTGCGACGATGATACACCATCGTAGGCAAACAAAACTATCTATTGAAGATAACTTAAACATTGGTGTGTTTTTTTACAGGTGACAGGTCTGGTGCCTGATGAAATGGTGCAACAATATTTGAATGTAAAGAATTATACAGAATTGGAGAAGTTCGTTGAAAAGTGAGTTTAGTAGTTACAAGGCAACTTCATTTTATATATATTTTGTCTATTCTTCAGCTTTTTGTCAGTCTTTATATTTTCACATTTTGTCTTAAAATGAGATTTAAAAAGTATTCCTAAAATACACCATCTGGATTTTATTATACAAATACATTGTAATAACAACTCTCGCCATGTTTCAAGGGTCAAACTGTTGGTAAATAAATTGTAAGATGCCTCTAGGAGTCTTTAAAATATGTAATGTTTGGTTAGATTGATATTATAAGAAGAGCAGGAATATGGCGAATATAACGGTGCCATTATATGGTGGAAGTTCCAAAGACTCAGCGCGTTTCGACACTACCTTCATAGTGCAAACGGCTAAACTGAAACTCTTTGCCGGGTTCCTTGTTCCCCGAGAGATATAATCTTCAAATGTTCGTTCGATCGTAGACGGCGATACCGCTTACCATCAGGCGTATCGCAGTCAAGCGCAAGCCCATCTTCTATCTATACTTATAATAAATCTGTAGAGAGGTCAATTCTGTACATGAAATATTATATTTTCAAAATAACTATCAGGGGGTGCCATACTACTACTGGTATCGATACTAATGCCAAAAATGCAATCAATAAAATTTTTGTCTGTCTGTCCGACTGTCTTTATGTTGGTTATAGAAACAAAAACTACTCAACGGATTTTAACGATACTTGGCCCAATTATTAATTACTAGCTGTGCCAGCGGCGTCGCTCGCGTGGATATCGGGTTTCAAAAATAACGGACTTCCATATAATACCCATCTATACCTTGTGCCTAAGTTTTAAGTTAGACCTCTAGCAATACATTGGTGAAAACCGCATTCAATTCTATGCAGTAGTTTTCGCGTAATGCGCGTTCAAACATACAGGTTTAAATTTCTCGCGTTTTCCCAACACTTCCCGTCACTGCTCCGCTCCTATTGATTGTAGCGTGATGAAAAGTATCCTATAACCTGCCCAGGAGTATGAAGAATAATTGTACCAAGTTTCGTCAAAATCTGTTCAGTAGTTTTTTTTTCTATAACGAACATACAGACAGACAGACAGACAGACAGACAGACAGACAAAAATTTTACTGATTGCATTTTTGGTATCAGTATCGATCACTTATCACCCCCTGATAGTTATTTTGAAAAAATATTTTATGTACAGAATTGACCTCTCTACAGATTTATTATAAGTATAGATACTCCTGGGCAGGTTATAGTATACTTTTCATCACGCTACAATCATCAGCATAATAGGAGCAGAGCAGTGCAAGGAAGTGTACCGGCACAGCTAGTTTAGAATAAAAAAACCTTGACCTGTGACACAGGCTGTCTGTACCACTGTTCCAAACTGTTTCAAAGTCAAAGTCAAAATACCTTTATTCACATAGACTTAAAATAAGCACTTATGAATCGTCAAGTAAAAATAATGTAAAAATATAAAAGTAATGTAAGAATGTGAATAAAAGCAATTTAAAAGAAGCTACCGCCGTGTTCGGAAAGTAGATTTCTACCGAGAAGAAACGGCAAGAAACTCGGTAGTTACTCTTTTTAAATCGCCAACTATAGACTTTAGTGGGATGTTTGTCATCATTAGTGGGATTAACCCTCCAACCCTATTTCAGTTTCTTAATGGAGGCGTACTCCGCATCCCAACTCCTCGAGCAACTGAGCGCCACAGTGGTGACCTCAGGCCACCTCACCAACAAGCAGAAGTGCAGCATCAGCGAGAAGCTGGCCGTATGCTCGCACCGGCTCCTGGACGGAGGCGCAGAGGTCATGCAGCTGACGGACCTCGGCTGCACCATCGTGATGGCCAACAATGACCCCTGAGGTGGATATACAGATTGTTTTTTAATCACTATCCGAATTTTGATCATCATAATCACCAGCCTGTCGCAGTCCACTGCTGGATATGGGCCTCTCCAGTTATTGGCCACTTTGGGCTAAAATCTTCTTAATCTTGGAGGCTTTACCCATAATCGGCATTCAGCGGGAATTGCGGGAATCACCAATGTACATATTTTTTCTTTCACTACTCAAATTTTTAGATAATATCGTTACAACATAGTCTAAAACACGCGAAGTCTATAGTCGGTAGTAAAAAAATTGTTATGAAAAGAAGAAAGAAGAAACACTTTGCCTACACCTACATCTATTTCTGCTTAGCCCAATGGTTGACTGGTAGAGAATGCCTATGCGGCATTAAGTCCGCCTTTTGTACACTATTTCCATTGTGCAATAAAGTTTAAATAAATAAAGAAATTATGCCCAGAAGGATTTGGATAGTGATTATAAAATCTTCCTGTATAATACTTGTATGGTGGTAGATCCAACCTGTTGTTTTAAGTTACAGTTTTTCATTAAAGTTGTTTTTAAGTATTGTAGTTGTTTGTAGCTTTGTATTCCATTCGTACATCCGTATTCACAAACGTTACTTAGTTACTATGCGACGCATGGACGCATAGTACCCAAAAACCAATTCATAAACAACACTTGAGTGCCGGTCGTCATTGTAAATGCTTTACTCGCATAGTGTTGTTAATTTTCCAAGTAGATGATATCCAAGTAGTGTATTTTTTGAATAAAATCGTACAAACTACCACCTCGGCACCAATTCGGAATGCAATATTTTACCAAGAAGAAACCGGCAAGTAAGTTGTGCAGTTGCTCTTTTTATTTTTTTCAATCAATATCAAATTAGCTTGTTGAAACAGTTACATACTAAAGTCTATTCTTACAAATTAATAAAAGATAATTTTCATATTTAGTGTTTAAGCTAAATAGATGTTATATTTTTTATTATTATTAGGTCTCAGAATAGTAGAAACATAGTGATGTTCCAGTTCTTCTGAGTCTTTACAAAATAATAATGAAAAATATAAGAAAGAGGAATAATCAAGATCAAGTAAGTACCAGATGATTCATGATAAACTAGCTGTGCCAGCGGCGTCGCACGCGTGGATATCGGGTTTAAAAATAACGGACTTCCATAAAATGCTGCTTAAATTTTAAGTTAGACCTCTAGCCAATACATTGGTGAAAACATAGACACAAAAAATTCTCTCGTTTTCCCAACACTTCCCTTCACTGCTTTGCTCCTATTGATTGTACCGTGATCAAAAGTATACTATAACCAGGTGTATAAAGAATATTGTACCAAGTTTCGTTAAAATCCGTTCAGTAGTTTTTGTTTCTATAACGAACATACAGACAGAAAAAAAATTTACTATTTGCATTTTTGGCTTCAGTATCGATCACTTATCACCCCTGATAGTTATTTTGAAAAAATATTTCATGTACAGAATTGACCTCTACAGATTTGTTATAAGTATAGATAAATAAAATACAACAATAATACTCAGAGTTGGTCTTGAAAAAATAAGTGCCTGGTTCCTAAATCATGAATCAAACCAGTAATCAAATCTTCGGAATTTCCGCGCTATAGTTGTGAATGCCTATGCGTCATTGGAAGTCGTCAAAACTCTGTTTTACCGCAATAATTAAAGGGTTACTCTCTCGAATTTCATCTCATATCTATCATTATCATCATCATCAGCGCAGTCTACTGCTCGACTCTGCCTCTCCAGGTGTTAGCCACTTTGGGCAAACATCTGGAGGTTATACCCATAATCGCTACGCTGGGCAGGCGGGTTGGTGATCGCAGGGCGAAGCTCCTCGCTCCGGTGACGCTGCTGCCCGTCATCGGCCTGTAGCATTTAGCTGCGCCTTAAATCGTGATGGTTATACCACCAGTCGGTTGCCAGAGCCTCGTTTGTTATTCCGCAGGATGCACCAAGGTCAGGTGAGGGTGTCTTGGAGCGTAAAGATGATGGGTCGCTGCCTTAAATCTCATATCCTTTAATGGAACAATCTTGGTAATTTTTTATTAGCTCCGCGAAGCTCCGCTTTTGTGGAAACTCACAACGTTTTCAACAGATTGATTCGACAGATTCATTGAGTAGGTATAGGTAAGTAAAATTCAGTAAAGGATGGTACGGCAGTGTTTGCTTCGCGCTCGACTTGGACTTGGATTCAGATAACAAAACGCATATTTTACTCCACGCTACTCCCAAAGAAGTAGCTTGAATATGCTGTACTATACCCGTAGGCATCAGAATAACGATGGTAACGACAAATATGCAGTAAATAAGAAATACATACACCTACCAGACATGGAACAAACAACCCTACAAGGGTCTGTACTATTAGCTACAAGGTTAATCAAAACCACTTCTATGAATAAACCACTTTTAAGAAACTTACTAAAGTTAATTACAGAGTATAACTATACAAGTCAGATATTATGACTTGATTCCAAAAGTAACTTTTGTTGTCTTTTAAGGAAATAGGTGCAGCAATAAGGGGTTTTTCAAAAGCACATGTATAATGGAGGAAAAGGTCGTAAAATATAACAGACACTTTATTTTGGTTACCTACCTACATAACAAAAGTCGATTTATTAATTTGGTTCTTCCCTGTTTGTTGTGCTAAGCTATGTAGGTACATATTACTAGCTGTGTCCGCGACTTATGTACGCCGCGTCGGCCACTCTTTTTCAAATTAAAAAGTTGCCCATAATTATGTCCTTTCTCAGGCTCTACACGACATTATCTGTGTACCAAATTTCATTTTTAGTGTGAAAGTCCGACATAGTCTTTCTCTCGCATACCTTACTTATATTTTAAACTATTTGCTGCCATTATTGCATTTGAAATCTCGGTCTATAGCGAAACATGTGGAAAATAAAAAGTTTCAATAGTCACCACTAGGAACAAAACTGTTTTTCCTACTGTTCCAGTGGGGACGACAGCGTGAGGGCGTCCAGGAATCATCATCATCATCAGCCTATAGCAGTCCACTGCCTGACATAAGCCTTTCCAGTAGTTCGACACTTTGGGCAAACATCTGCAGGGCGTTGATGCGTGGCGATTATGGTTAACACCCCCAGATGTTTTCCCAAAGTGAGAGGCCTCTGTCCAGTACCTAGTCGACTGCGATAGGCGGACGAGTAGGATCAAGTACCTAATTTCGCGCTGAATATCACATTTTCAAGCGTTTAGGTAGCTGGTTTCGTTTCACTACACCAACACTGCTCTCACAGTAAAAACCAAACAAAGTGATTAAACGGAAACGCGCTAGTTTGTACACAAAGTTATTGAAGTTGTAAATGGAGATGTCGATATTTTCCTGTTATTTTAATGTTTCTTGGTAATGTGTGTATCTGTTTAAAATTTACTATAATCAGCAAAATGTATTTACAATATAACATTAAGTTATTTACTTTCACATGTTAATTGTTAGGTACTAACTATTACTTTATTTTGCGCCATAATTGTTAAGATCATCAGAGTCATAGTCTCGTCTTAAGATGAGAACGTTTTCTTAGACTTCATAGTTATTTTTTAGTAGGTAAGTTAGGTTTATTGCTATATATCTTGCTACTAATGATTTCTAAGTCTTGAAAGGAACACGGTCCCCCATGGTACTAAATATCAAA
The DNA here is from genome assembly GCA_031163375.1 of Conogethes punctiferalis. Classification (NCBI taxonomy): domain Eukaryota; kingdom Metazoa; phylum Arthropoda; class Insecta; order Lepidoptera; family Crambidae; genus Conogethes; species Conogethes punctiferalis. The sequence goes on from CM062078.1 coordinate 14,496,444, forward strand.
CCAGTGTTCAAGACTAAAGGCTTCGCAAATAAAGCGACGCCAAAGTCGAACATTTCACTCAGCGTCAGGTACATCCTAGCGCTTTAGTACCAGCCAGTCTGCAGTTTACGCGCGCGTTCATTTCACTTCCGCCGTACGTCGGTTGAACGGACGGGCGAGTAGGAAAGAAAGAAAATAACGTTCTTATAGAAAAGATAATATCGGGCGGTCCCCCCGCCACGTCGCGCGCGCGCCATTGGCTGCCGTGGCCGCTCCCCGCGCCGCACGCGCAGCGTCTAGATTCCCAGATTTGAAATCTCGACCGTTTATTTCGTAGTGAGCGGGCAGAGCGCGCGCGTCTCGCGTCCGGAGCGCCCGCGCGCGCAACGTGCCGAAAGCCGAACGCGACGTGACGTACACGGTCAGTGCGTGCAGTGCCGGCGGCGGACGACGATAAGTCAATTTCTTTCGATGAGTGGAGGTTTAGTGCATGTATTTTCAACATCATGACTAGATCCACACTCATCCATGGAAGTTGCGTGGTTCTACGGGCGGCGGGCGAGCTGAGAACGACGGCTGATTGCGGGCGGGTATCATTACCGGTGCGCGGTAATGATACGTTGAGCGCAGGTACGCGGCGTGACCGAGCGCGGGTTACCTGCGGTGCCGCCCAAAAAATGTCGTTTAGATACACTTAACGCTGCTTAGCTATTGGCTATTCGGAGTGAGTTTTTGCTGCAGTTCGAGACCTTCGGAAGGTAAAGAATGGGTTTTTTTGAACGGTTAACAATGTGGGCCGGTTCGTGAGTTGGTAAACTGGCATTTTCGGTTGTAAAATTCATCGCGCCAATCCCTTAGGGTAGGGTGCGGGGTGGAGGGAGGAGGGAAGGGAGCGGTAGATAGTGGCGCGCCGCGAGCGCATCTGCTCCTTCTGAGAAAGGCCATTGTGGCGGTCCCGGAGTGGTCAGTGCGGTGACGTCACGGGCTGGGGCCGACAACCTTTCCCCCCGTTCCTTACCCCCGCTGATACACATCCGCCGTCGTGAGTCCCATGTTTTTGCATCATTGTGTTAATTATGAAGAATGTCCTTGTAAGAACGTGTATAATTTGTGGAGGTTCTGTGGAAAATTTTAATTTCCTTGGGCAATTGACTTGAGTATGTTATTTCTTGTGGTAGTATTAAATTTAATTGATAAACGTAAAATAGTTGAATTGTGTAAAACCTGAGTAAAGGACGCAATTTAGGACGAATTCTCTTGATACATATTTGTTGGGTTTTTGGCTGCCGGTTTCTGAAATCCTCCGGTATCCAATTTTGGGCGCCAAAAATCGTTGAGATTCCAGAACTAGACTTCTTATGATATTTTATACTTTCATTTGTTATTATTATTATCTTTAACTTAATTTATATCTATTCAACATTGCTTAGAAAGATTTCTTAAAATTACTACTTTAGGCCGTTACCATTGCGGTGTTTATACCTATGTACTTAGAAGAAAACATTATTTTCTGCTGTAAAATAACAAGCCTGGTCTTGTTTTTGTACAATAAGTTAAATATCATACCTTTTTAAATACCTATGACATTAAAAACAAACTCTGAAAATCTTAATTTCAGAAATATTATGCTGTAGCTATAAAATTGATATTATTAGGTATTATCCTAATCATGTATAATTTGGGGAGGAAAGAAAAATAGCAGAAAACCTTACTATGACCGTCACAAAATTTATAAAATAATAATTTTCAAACCAATGAAATCTAAAAACTACAATAAGTCTTTAGAAAAAAACTATGTTTAAAATTTAATCAAACCATTGCATACTTAAACTCAATTGCGCGGAACTAAATTAGGTAACAAAGTATTCAATGTAACTTGTTATTTTTCAAAGTCTCTTTGCAAATACATCCAAACAAGCAGAAAATTATGATTAAAGGTTGCAGAAATCGTGACAATCTGTCGAAATTTATCAGTTTTTGCAATCCACGCAAGCTATACCGAATGCCTGCATTGCGAGAAACAACTTACCCACCTGCAATTTGCATTGTGACATCGACTGTAATTTTATCGTCAAGCAATATGGAAAATGGTCGCCGATTTCTTATTTAATTATGTGTTAATAATATTTTCATATTCCGTTTTACCATTAAGTTTTCAATTCAGATTTTCAATATTAACAAACCGTTGATGTAAGTCATCTACGCTCCCAAACTATTTCAAAAGAATTCTGTAAGAACGAAAAGTTTAATATAATGGAGCATCCAATCGTCTTCATAGGGGAAGGGGAATTCAAAATAACGAAGAAATAATAAGTTCCCCAAGAACATTTCTATGCCCTCCCCATCAAACGTTGATATTGTTATTTCTCCTTGTTTTTTTTGAACGCCGAGTTATTTAATAGTTCCGCGCTGTGAGTTCATGGGACAGGTACCCGTTCCCAGGTAAAAAGATAAAAACCCGTGGCATTTGCTAAAAATAATACCACCCCACCTTTTCATGCGCGCGTCAAAAATTTGTGGATCTCTTCAACTGTTTTTGAAATCTGTACTTTGATGTTAAGGAATCCCAACAAATTAGTTGTTACATTTTTATGTGGAAATTAATTCGCGTTTAATTATAAGACTTATTAAGTAAACACCCGCATAAATACTCAGAACCGTGAAGTTATACATATTTTAGTTATGTTGAACACAACATTAAAGTGATAGTCGCATGCATTATACATCATCTCAATTTTACGTGAAATACTGTTCACTTTCCTCATTCTTTTTCGGTTTGTTGTTATTTTCCTACTTCTGTAATGAATGAGACACGTGATTATGGAAATCAACAGGAAAACGTTGAACAATTTGACGCGCTATATTCCCGAACCATGACGTCACTCCTTGGAAGAGCCACGCCTGAACTTTTCACAAATATTTGCGCTGTCCGTTTTATATCTCTCAGATGAAGTATGTTCACGACTTCGCTATTAGGTACCCAGTTTGACCTCACAGCTACGTGGAACTCAAATTTGAATGGATACACGTTTGGATACAACAATAAAGTACGTAGAACGTGTCCGACATGCAATTGCGAATATCGAAAGATCATGTCGGCTGTTAGCGTTTCGTGTTCGGAGTTCAAACACGTATAGAGGCATAGCGACACTGGTAAAAAGGTGACGAATGAATAACCGATGCAGCGTTATTCTGTGAAGACCGATGGTATTGTTGCCGGTATTTTTTTTTGTTGGGTAAACACGCCGTTTCCGCGTGGAGGGCGTGCGAACCGAGGGTCGGGAACCGACAGAGAAGGTAAATTTCTTTTGTTTAGCGCTTGAATTAGCAGGGCCAGTGCCTTCGCACGTACTGAAGTGTATTAACTGTTTCACACGTTTAAAAACCGTTGGTTTGTACGGAGCTGCTTTTGTCCGTCTGTTGTTTACTTTGCATGGAGGTTTATGTATTTGTAAAACCCTAAGAGCTGTACTGTCATCGATAGATACTTATATCAAGTTGTATATGTACCTGAAATGTTGCTGTTGTAGAGTATAGAGTTAGTATTATAAAGAAACCGCTTTTAGGTAGACGTTGTAGGACGCTCGGAAAGCCACTGGGCTGATAGCCTTAGAAGAACTACTGGCATTGGCTTGATGGGGGAAGCCTGTGATAGAGGAATGTGGCGCAAATCAAAGATGCTTACGTTCAATAGCGGCCGGTCCGTTGATTGATTGAAAACTTTCTGAAAAAACGATTTGAATCTTTATGAAACGACCGTTATAATGACTTAACAATAACAAACTAGAGAAATAGTAAATTCTTATCACACTTCCACGCACCTTGTCGTGTCGAATACGGCGGCCTTGTCATTCTTGTTCACAGTTTAACTGAAATATTTGACCCTTTAAGAACCATCACCGAAGCCCAATCATGAGCATTGCATCTGTTTTTTTTTGTATAGGGAGTGTAGAGTTAACGCGGATAATTCGCCAATGTCAAGTGTTTAGAGAGACACATCAAATCGCAGTTGGTCAGTAAACTGAGGATACTTTTCTGTCTTGACGCTACTGTTCGGGAAAAACATAATTTATGTGCGCGTTGCCGTCGCAATCTGACAATTTGCCATTGACAGATAATAGAGCGGTGAAAGTGAACTCACATGTTGTTTTTTATAATTGAGATTCTATCTCGCCTGTAGAGTTAACGCTATTTCACTATTGTCAAGTATTTAGAGATACACATCAAAGCACAGTTGACCGGTGTCTGTGGCTTTAATTTTCTGCCTTGAGCACTCTTATGAAAGAAACATCTTCTTGAAATGGGAGATAATTTATAAATTTTAAGGTGACTTATTAAATCTGTTAATATTCACGTCTTTGGCGTTATACGCGCCTATGCCAAATGAGATACATAAAAGTTTAGGAGACGTACCTATTGAAATTGGAAAAATTTGAGATTGTAACGAAATTTTAATTGAATAAGTTTTTGACAGTTTATAAACTCAAGTGTTGGATTAGAAAATAACGGTCTAAACGACTTTACATACAAGCATAATACCAATTAATGCGTTGTGTTGCTTCAGAATGGTCAACAGTATTTTATCTAAAATAAAAATTTGAGTTCTAAATCGAATAATTTAGTAATTTTGATGATGTGAACATGTTGAAGTTTTCCTCTTCTAATTTTATTCGCGATACATCACTGCGGATAAAATCATCAAGGACAGTAAAGCATGTTAAGTCATGTACGAATAGGTAGGTACATCGCACAATCTATTGTAGTCTTTTCCTCATTCAAATGTTGCCGTCAAACGAACCTCAGCAGCTTCTCTACATAACGCAGCTAATAACTTTGACAAAAATCATAGAGGATTACATTCAATCTTTGGTCTAAAGATAGATAATAATCAAACCTAGTTTGTAAAATGGAAAAATAAAATATTCGAAGCACTTCAAACTTCTTTAGAAATTGTTTGATGATGGGCGAAATTGCGATTATATCCCAAGTCAAGTCAAGTGTAAAATATACTCACTAATTATAACTTTAAGTAAAATCGAATTGAGAATCGTCGATTGTTAAATGCGTTTTGTTGCAAATTAGCCGTGTAAATTGAGAAAATTTTAGTAAACGCTATTTTACACCTACATATCAAAACACAAAAGGACCCTGAATCTCTCCTAATATCTAACTTCATTAGGTATAAAATCAAATCCAATAGCATCAAATGTATTTCCATATGAGCCCTAACCAAAAATATAAATTTAAAACCTTATTTCATCGTGTAAGTTGGTATATTTAAGATAAAATATAAAATATTGATGGCTACAATAAAATAGGTAAAGTACAAGGAAAAATAACGTAACCTCCCAACATAGTCACAACAGATCCACTACAAAGCGAATCGTCGAGAAAATTCTGTGCACAAAAGCAGTAGCGGTTGATTGTCGCCAATTAGTTGTAATAACGGCCCTCTCGGATAACGCGCTGTAATTTGTTACCGAACAACACCCGAACGAGATTTATATGTGAAACGGCAGGTCGATGCCTCGCCCGGCCTGTCTCACTTGCCTGGCTTCCGTTCGACATTTTGTTTTGTGCAAATGATCGTGTGGGTCATTATTACGCTCATAGAACATGTAGATTTGAGGCTCCGTAAACACTGCTATTAGGAGTTTGACGCTTTGGTCTTTGACGGATGTACGTAGGTACATAATATGCCACAAATCGCTTGCTGCTTTTGCGGATCTTCAGAAGTTTTCTGCAATGCGTTCATAATTTATGGTGATTTTTATAAATTGTACTATTTATACGAACAGTACATAAGCTTCTTTAGTGTGTTTATCTTGTTTTCTATTTCTATAACGTTGTGCTCAAAATTCTTTGCTAGATATCAATTTCGTAAGACAAGGTTGTTTTTAATTGTAAAATCCAGTTTATGAAAGTTGGAAGTTAAAATTTTATGAAAATTGGATTTGCCATTTGTAGTACTTAAATACTTTTTTCGATAATAAATAACTGTTGGAATCAGATACTTTTTGCAAAATCATGAATTGGACTCATAAATTTACGTATAAAGTATCAATTAAATTGTTTTTGTAAGATTTATTCCATTGTAAATTACGACTGTAGTAATCAAACTAAACGACAAATAAAATAAATCAGTACCTATATATCATACGAGATGTTGATCTTATTATCTCCTCTCTTCCGTTGTTTCCCTCACTTCTCAGGATCGTGATAGCTGGAGCAGAGATTGGGATTCCTAGTTGCTCGGATATCTGATTCGACCATCTTTGGGGTTTCTTCCTTCTACTTTCCTAGCAAGCGCTCCAGGTTATCATCGCATCTTATGTCATAATTTGGTGGAATTTAGAGAAGGAACAAAGACGACTAGCCGTGCATTCATAATTCGTCGACCGCTAATGAATATTGATTGTAGCTTATTGCCCTTATTGGTTCTAAGTACTGCCGCCACGCGAGTGCATCGGTTCGAGTTACGACGCATGTACGAGTATGTGTACGGTGAGCAACATACTCTTTTGTGGAGTATTGTGTTATCTTGCTGTTACGTTGCCTACGTTGGTCTAATAACAGGTGCCATCTTAAGATCAAGAGGTCCGATCTCAGCTTGGGCCGAAAAGTGTTACTTGGGTAAGAAATTATTCATGGTAGGTATATTATGGTAACTCCGGACTCAGCAATTTGGTAGAAATCACGTTAAACCGTTGGTGCCTTAGATAATGCGAGTGACGGAGCGTAGAGTGTTCCCCTGTTTGCGCACACACCAGTGCATTTTAAAATCGTAAGGCCCAAACTTCCAGACAATAGACAGAACAATATGATTTGGGTCATATGAAGATAATACGAGAATATGAGGTATATCCTGCTTGTACAAAAAAGGGAAGTCAAAGCATGACTATAGACAAGAAAAGCTACGTTTTCAGTCATTATTGGTGTGAAATGTCTCCTGCAATGAATTATATTTATCTACGTACATGGTCTCTGCCTGAGGAATGGAGATAGCTGCCCAACGATGAGGATTTACAGCAAGAATGCAGATCCCAAGATGACGATGTTTTTATGGAATCAACTAGCCATAATATCTAAAATAATAATATTCGAAATCTTATAACGTTGTAGCAACGGTTAGGTACGAGTACCTAACAGGGATTTTGGTGTGAACTTTGGAGAGCTGGTAATTTTGATTAAAGTAACTACATTCCTAATCGAATTGAAAGATTTATAGGTTAGGTAAGAACTCGGTACAATCTAAACTAAAGCGTTAACGCGTTCTAAACCAAAGCCTTAACGAAGTACCTACAATGTAAACTAAAGCGTTAACGCGTTCTAAACCAAAGCCTTAACGAAGTACCTACAATGTAAACTAAAGCGTTAACGCGTTCTAAACTAAAGCTTTAACGAAGTACCTACAATGTTAACTAAATCGCAGTTTTAAATGTAAGTATGTATTGCCCTACCTCTATGTTGGTGCGTTCATGTTTATCTTTTCGGCGACGATTCAATAGCCCTACAACTATAAAGAATTGAGCCTTGAAAGCCTTAGTAATATTGGATTTTATGCAAACTAATAATAGTCCGTCACTAATGTTCACAAAAACAATATTGCCCTGGCTTGTGCCTCACTATTATACATAGTACACGTAAACCGATTTCGTTTCTGTCATAATCTAGATGACAAATTATAGAAGCGTTACGCCCACATTATACTTGTACCGAGCTAGGCTTGTTGAATAACGCTTTTAATCGAAACGCGCGAGTGAAATACATTGCTCGTTGAGTAGGTATTCGGCATTTCAAAGGCTGTTTTTATAGCGCAAGCCTTGAGTAGGCAGGTCCTAGCTCGTTTGGGGTTTTACTGAATGATTCTACATTATGTATAATGTTTATTATGAATCAGAAGTGGTATGTAGAGATTATACTTAGAGCCTGTCTCAAAGCATACAATTAGTAAAGTATCCCCTAATCTTAAGTGATCTTTCCTGACTACCCTCGTCTTTTCAGACTATTACAACATGAGAACAATGACAGGCAACTTTTTTCACGTTTTTTTTAGATTCATTTTCCCGTTTTCCGAAATGTTTCCGAATGTTTAAATGCATGGTACTACTAAGTACATAAGTAAGATGAAACTATACTCGTAATATTAACTTTGCAGCAATCTTCCTACAATTTTATTTCTGCTTAGTTTTAGTTCTGAATCTCGTAATAAATAAAACTGTATCATCATCACAGTTTAGTTGAGGAATATTAACTTCCATCGTATCCAACTTTAACTATGAGACTATTAAATACCTAATTAGTGGCAGCAGTGATTCCCAAACGTATCTTTAAACGGGAACGATTGTAGCAATTTTTTGCGATGACATGTAAAATTTTTGCTCAGTAGGCAGTGTAGAGGTCGAGCTGCCCATTGTATATGGTAGGTACTCGTGTATTTTACGTAATAGAGTATGAATCATGCAGTGGTTATAAAGTTACAACATCGCCAGTGTTGTGTGCAAGTGCTACATGCGTTTTCTATCAACTTTTTGGTCAAGCCGCTATCGAATAACTCGTAACGTGAATTAGGATCGTTATTAGGCGAAATTTATTTGTAATTTAAGCTTGTTGATTGTGTTATTAAATGAAATGAATGAACAGAAAAGGTGTGCAATTTAATTTGACCCAACTGACAACACATCGTGTGTAGATAGACAAATTACAATACTTATTGGTAGATAGAGTAAGCACAACATCAAAAGTAAGGCACTTTGTACCAATCTAGGGTCGTGTAATATAAAGAAAAGAGTCTTGCTATCTGCCTATTGTAAGTACGAGTACAACCTACATGTAACTGTATACGCGGTATGAATAAAAGTTGATCAATGCAACTGTATCTATTGATCAAATCAATTTTTATCCATACTTATCCTAAATAGGTGTAACATTAATGTTCAGATCTACCTATTCTTTCCTTTATGCCCACTCTGTAGCGCAAAGGTAAGAAAATAAGTCAACTGGCCTATAAGCGGGAAAACAGCGTTTATCTACTCGTAATGATTGCCAAGCATAAAGTGGTTTTCTGTGATGCAGTAATAGCACGATTTTCTTACTAACCACAAAGCAATTCATTTCAAAACCAGCCTTTAAATTGGAATGAATTCCATTAAGGGTATAAAGCATTTGATAATCAAAAATAGGGTTAACTTTTTTAATTTTTGTCACGTTACGGAACAAAGTTGGTATGAATTTGAAATGGTATCACATAGGTACCTATAGACCTACTAAGTATTTTGTAGGACTTGAATATTTATAGAGAATAACTTTGTTAGTGGCTTACATTACATTATGTTTTGTCAGTCGCAAGAGATATAATAGGGGACGTTCTATGGCTGACTAAGAAAATAATTATGGGTCCCTTAAATTTCGTCAAAGTGTGTATAGCGCCAGCGCCGCGGTACCTATATGCTGAGCATCTATGTCCTTTTTGGTGGCACATTTGCGACATCACTATGTTCTGACATTATAATAGTGTGTTAGAATAAGAAAAAATGTGTCACAAAATAAAAAAATATCTTTCTTTTCTTTCTTTCAAATCTGCCAATTGAAGTCTTTGAAGTTGAACCCTATTGTACAGCCCCGAGCAAATCCAATCGCATTCTATCTCTGGTGCTATCCTTAATAATTCACTGGTATGATGTCCATAGCATTTCACTCAGCACGGAGCAACGACTGAGCCTGCGCCCAAGGTCGGCCGCCCGCCCCCTGAATCCTGTTTACGCGCATTCGAATCCAATTTTCTTTGAAGGCGGTCTGCAATCTACAATCATTATTTTTGCAAAGACAAATCCATTTCTGCCCGCGGTACGTGACTGTGGGGTAATGAGAGCTAATGGCGGCCGCGCTGTCATTACGGGCGGTGCGCTTGCGCCGCGAATGCGGCTCGATACCCTCGCCTCGCTACGACCGCGCTCACGATTGCTGTCAGCTAGTGACACCGTGTTATTGCACTTTTAATGTTCAATTCGCTGAATGCACGGTTTTTTGAATGCGTTTTACACTTGTTCGGATTATGCTCGCGTTCTGATGTTGCAGATAAATTGCTGAAATGGCAGTTTTACAGAATATTTGTATTTATGTTAGCATGTCATGACCGATGTTAACCAGACGACGGAGTCCAAAAAGCAATGGTTGTTTCACAAAATAGAGCGCTAGGTATCGATTTCGATTCGATCGATTTATAGGATTGTCCTGCTGTTTTACGTAACACATGGGAGAAGTCATATAAAACAACTTAGGGTTTTGTAAAACAACTCAATCTGTACTACAAACATTATGGGATTTCGTCGCGATAATGCAGTCTTCCATCCACTTTGAATAGTCCATATATAGCAAGATGGTCCTTCGAGCCAGATAACTGAAGAATTAAAAAAAGCATTATTTTGTATCTACTTACATTGAAAGTCTTTTATAAGGTTAAAGTAAATAAGTACAGTTGTTAAAAAAACAATTTACGAGTGTTCTAATGGATAGCGTAAGTATTACGTTAAAAGATAGTTTTGCAGATGAATAGCGCTTTATTGATCGTAAAAAAATCATTGAGTTTAGGGTTGGCAGAACAGCAAACGGAAAATAGGCATCAAAATTTATGCATGATACAGTAAGTTTTACCGTTTATTATTATTAAAGTAAATTGTATAGAGTAAGTCATCATGTAGTAAGTATTAGTCGATAATTTTGAGAAGGTAGGTCAATCAGTTCTACTACCTCTACTAGTTATTATACTGATGAATCTCTACCTTCGTCCTTCTGGATAGCAGCTAGACAGATGCTTAATTTGGGTTAAATGTAGAGTTTTGTTCAAGCAGTATAATAGGTCATCATCATCATCATCAGCCTATTACAGTCCACTGCTGGACATAGGCCTCTCCAGTTGTTCGCCACTTAGAGCAAACATCTGGAGGATATACCCATAATCGCCACGCTGGGCAGGCGGGTTGGCGATCGCAGGGCGTAGCTTCTTGCTCCGGTGACGCTGCTGCCCGTCACCGGTCTTTAGTATTTAGCTACGCCTTCAATTGTGATGGTTATACCGCCACCAGTCGGTTGCCAGCGCCTCGTTTGTTATTCGGCAGGATGCACCACGGGCAGGTGAGGTTGGCTTGGAGCGAAAAGATGATAGGCCGCTCCCTTACATCCCATATCGTATAATAGGTACTGGGTCGTGTTTCTGCCGGTGAGTAGGGTTTCTGGAGCTCGTGGGGGGTTAGGGTTGGGCCGACATGGCGGTGGCAACTGACAGGTAACTGACCAGTTACTTGCCCGTTGTCACAGCGACTTGGGTTTCTCTTTCGCTTTCCATCAGGCGTAGGGAAGCCATTATGTCGAGCCACTATAAAAAAAAAAACCTATGGCAATTGTCATGTGGAGAGATTTTCCTTAGTCATCACGTTTGGCAGGTGGGTTGGTGACCGCAGTAGGTTTTATTTGTACCCAGGTAAACCCTGCTGCCAGTTTTTTGATATTCCCTTAATCGTCTTCTACGACACCCACGGGATACGATGGGGTTGTCCTATTACAAATCCAGAAACTACATGGACTTGCTTGAAGTGCCATTTACTACGGGTTTTAGATACACATCTACCATTTATAGTCTTAGTTTCTACGTACGTAGATGATAGTAACATGTAAGTGTTTAGCCTAAGCGTTAATCATCATCATCAGCCCATTGCAGTCCATTGCTGGACATATGCCTCTCCAGTTGTTTGCAACTCAGGGCAAACTTTTGGAGGATATACCCATAATCGCCACGCTGGACAGGCGGGTTGGCGATCACAGAGCGTAGCTTCTCGCTCCGGTGACGCTGCTGCCCGTCATCGGTCGGTGGTATTTAGCTACGCCTTCAATTGGAATGGTTATACCGCCACCAGTCGGTTGCCAGCGCCTCGTTTGTTATTCGGCAGGATGCACCACGGGTAGGTGAGGTAGGCTTTTAGCGGAAGATGATAGGCCGCTCCCTTACATCCCCTAAGCGCCCTAAGCGGATTCGGATATTTGTTGGTAGATACAATTTAACATTCACTGCACGCATTCTCTTGAGAACCCTATTTAAGTGTCGGCTAGCTCGCAAAGTCAACTTAGTTGCCTTAACGACCCATGAAATATTTATCTACCCCATACAGCTCTTAATTTGCGTGTTCGTTTATGCAACAACCGGCGATGTTAACGCTTAAAGTCAAAGTAAGTAATAGGAGCCCTCATTTATTGTAACTAAATGTTAGTGAAGGCGTTGATCATCTCTAGCTTAATGGTTATCTTCATAATAAATGGTTATATTAAAGGTTAATCAAAGGCAACGTGGCTGAATCTTACGGCGATGTTGATAATAATATTATGTTTGTAGAGTGTGTCTAGTTAGATAACTAGACAATCAAACACTATATAGATAGTGTTAAAAAGTTGAATTGCATAGATACCAAGCTTGGAAATTACTCAGTAGGTAAGCTTCCAAGCGCAGGCGATTCCAGTCTCAGCAGGAAGATGATTCCTAAAATGCGCCATACATCTCGGTAAGATTACTAAGCCGTCCTGTATCCGATTTATTTTCGTTTTATCGAACCATTATATTATGATCAGGCTAAGGCTAAGTTCATTTAGGCCAGCTTGGCGGTGGCAACTAATAAGTGAATGTCGTCCGATGTCGCATTGACTTGAGCTTCTCTTTCGCTTTTCATCACGAGATGTGTATAAGTAGTAGGTACACAAAAAAGTGGTCTTTATCTCTCTCCGTTTGTGCCTAAGTATCGTTCCGTTAGATAAGACCTTAGGAAGGTAGAGTGCACTTGTGTTTGCTAAGTTTTAGCTAACCTTTACTCTCTGTAGATCCAGTGATCAAGATCCATTTGATTCCATTGAGAATACTTTTTCTCTTTTGATCCATTTCTGATGATTTGGTTAAAGCCATGTCTACCTATCTCCTTGGCGATTGATCGTTGGCAGAAATAAGACGAATCTATCGCCAGTTCGGATTATTTATAACTTAATGTTACATTTTATATTTAACCGCGCCATTAACTTCATAAAACAACTTTGCCTTGTTCAACTATCTTACGCGGCAAGATACTGCGCTTAAAACGCTGTATTGATCGGCGAATGTATATTTCCTTGCTGTAACACCACAACTAGATCCATAAGTACCTATTACTGGCACTAATTAAATTGTATCTCGCAAGTGGGCCACGATGTCCGTTCAATCGCTTAGCCGATTATCACGACAAACGAGCCAGTGTTCATTCACGCGACCACCATTCACGCCGAGAGGCAAGGCTGTGCCCCAATACATTCGGTACCTATTTGTTATTAGTATTGACATCAGAGATTGGTAGGTATATCTGTAGTCTCAATTTAACTAGTCTGTATTGCCATTAGTCTAGTAAATTGTAGGTCTGTCTTGACTTGGCGCAAATCGCTTCATATTCCTGCTGTTATATGAAGAGGCTTATTTATATATGCAGTAAGTACAGCTATAGCTTAGTACGTACTTAGGTCATCATCATCAGCCTATCGCAGTCTACTGCTGGACATAGGCCTCTCCATTTGTTCGCCATTTTGGTGAAATATCTGGATGCTTTGCCTATAATCGCCACGCTCTGGGCAGGCGGGTTGGTCATCGGTAGGGCGTAGCTTCTTGCTCCGGGGACACTGCTGCCCATCATCGTCCTGTGGTAGGTATAGGTACCTTTAGCCGGTTGCCATAGCCTGGTTTATTATTCGGCAGGATGCACCACGGGCAGGCGAGGGTGGCTTTGAGCGAAAAGATGATGGGTCGCTCCCTTACTTCCCATACAAGTACTAAATTACAATTTAAATTAAATAAAGAATGCATACAGTGCAACATTTTTTGGCTGGCTGACTGATTAAATGTCTGTAAAGAATTCTAATCCGATACATCTATCGTCTTGGTATTCGTCTGGTGCGTTCCGTCAACAAAGCAGCTTTTAAAATGTATATAATGCCGCAAATAACATAATCAATGACAATCTAAGGCCGGCAACTTGTCACATACAGCGAGTGCCATGACGCGTTCGTTTGTTTCACAAGATGCGGACTGCGGGTAATTGTACGTGAGCGACGCGAGATAACACAACTTGCCCTGTTGGCGCTCGGCCGGATTCGGGGAAGCTTATACGAGTATAGGGGGTTTTAACGGATAAGTAGATATATCTAATAAAAATCCGACCTACGACAATAAGGTACATATTGATAACTAGTTGTGCCAGCGGCGTCGCACGCGTGGATATCGGGTTTCAAAAATAACGGACTTCCATATAATACCTATCTATACCTAGTGCCTAAGTTTTAGGTTAGACCTCTAGCAATACATTGGTGATCCGCATTCAACTCCATGCTCGCGTGATGCGCATTCAAACATACAGGTTAAAATTTCTCCCGTTTTCCCAACACTTCCCGTCACTGCTCTGCTCCTATTGATTCATCACGCTACGTGATGAAAAGTATACTATAACCTGCCCAGGAGTATGCAGAATAATTGTACAAAGTTTCGTTAAAATCCGTTTAGTAGTTTTTGTTTCTATAACGAACATACAGACAGACGGACAGACAGACAGACGGACAGACAGACAGACGGACAGACAGACAGACGGACAGACAGACAGACAGACAAAAATTTTACTGATTGCATTTTTGGCATCAGTATCGATCATTAATCATCCCTTGATAGTTATTTTGAAAATATATTTAATGTACAGAATTGACCTCTCTACAGATTTATTATAAGTATAGATAGATGATGGTGTCACATGACCATTCTGTTAAAAAGGCTGTCTAAAAGTATGTAGGTACCTAAGTCACAAAGGAAGATCAACAATCGTCACAAAGGAAGTGCCACAAAGGAGAGAATCCGCTAAAGCTTAAGTAGGTAGACCATCCCATCTTAGTTAAACCTCTCTATTATTAGAGTCAGGTAAGCTATCTCGAAGTTTTCCGATTAGCCTGTTAGTAGGTGCAATAGGCTGACCTTTCTTGCATCAGAACTCATACCTTAGGTAGGTATGAGTTCTGATGTATTCTTAATGATCTCTGATTATGTCATTTCTACAGGCCAGAAGGACAGAAGAAGATCAAAAGCGAGAGTTAAATGAGTTATGTATTAAAGTATGTTCATAATATCCTGAGTACGTTTCTGTCTGAGGGTTATCCTCGCCCGCTCACCAATTAGTCCGTCCAATTGACTATCTAGCTCAGAATCTATCGTACAATGCGATCTAGAGCTTATATCACTTTGTAGAATAATGTGGAACGAATGACCCATTGGCTTATATGTTGTTAAATTCCGCCGGGGATGTAGACAGCGATCTATTATATTCTTGCTCCAAGCCAACATCATCTGCCCGTGGTGCATCCTGTCGGATTACAAACGAGACGCTGGCAACCGACTGGTGGCGGTATAACCATCATAATTGAAGGCGTAACAAAACACCACAAGCCGATGAATGGCAGCAGCGTCACCGGAGCGAGAAGCTATGCCCTGCGATCGCCAACCCGTCTGCCCAGCGTGGCGATTATGAGTATATCCTCCAAAAGTTTGCCCTATGTGACTTAGCATGAGCGACCTGGAAAACACTTAACAGACTACGGTCCCAGGTTAGCCGGCCAACTGTTTACTTCTTTTATTGCTAACCAATCAGCAATAAATAAATAGTAGGCCAGTAGGTACTAAACATACGCGCCCCCCAAAGAACGCCAATCATTCCGGTCTTAGGCAGCTCACATCCATCCGCTGCCAGCCGCCTTCTTCAAGGCATCGGTCCATCGTGCCAGCTGCCGTCCCATATGTAGTCATCGCTTAAAGTCAAAACCTTTCTGCCATCATCCATCAGAACATCTGAAGACATGAGATCGTGTTGATATAAAAGCAGTCGTATAATGTCTGTTCTTAAACAGTGATTAAACAGAAGGTACTTTCTTATTTACACTCGCACGTAGGTAGGGAAACTGGTATATAATGGTCGGTGCTTAAACATAACGCCTTACAATGGCCGATTTGCATAGCATTAATTAAATGACCCGTGTAAGAGTCTTTATGTAAGGATACCGTTTTTTGCGGAGCCAACGACGTAGTTAGGTACTTTTATGGGGATTTGCTCGTATTTTTAGAAACGAATACTAAATGTAACTGTAATTTGTGGTTAAATGAATACCTACCCAAGTTTATAGCTTGTAAACGCTTTTTGCATACAGTTTTTAGTCTCATTAGAATAACTAAGTACATAGGCAGTTTATAACTTTAGTTAATATGTATTTACTACCTGTCAACTTAAACCTGTACCTACTTTAAAGTTAAAATAAGTTTAAAATATAGCTACGTAAGTATTATATTCTCTTTGTACACTAAAATTTGTAATTCGTTAAGTAGGTATGTAGTTATTATGTAAGCCTAATTCTAAAGCTTTATTAAAATATCTGCTTCCTTTGTTTTTGTGGCGATTTTGAGTTCGTTTTGAGTAGGATGGCTGTTTGGAACTAGATGCGAGAATCCAAGCAACCGAGCAAAATGGTGAACAATTAGAGAGGTCTATGTCTAGCTTTGGACTGCAATAGGCTGATGATGATGATGTAAGGGAGTGACTCATCATCTTTTCGTTTCAAGTCACTCTCACCTGCCCGTGGTGCATCCTGCCGAGTAACAAACGAAGCGCTGGCAACCGACTGATGAGGGCATATCGAATATATTTGAAGGCGTAGCTAAATACCACAGACCGACGACGGGCAGCAGCGTCAAAGGGGAGAGAAGCTCCGCCCTGCGATCGCCAACCCGCCTGCCCGCCGTGACGATTATGAGTAAAACCTCCAGATGTTAGACCAAAGCGGTGAACAACTGGAGAGGCCTATGTCTAGCATTGGACTGCAATAGGCTGATGATGATGATGACGATGATGGAAGGTATTAGCAGCACCGCATCCGAATAGTGAAATTCCTGCGCCGTTTTCATCGAGACAGCACCTCTTGAGGTCTTCAGACTCGCGATGGATGCGATGCCATTACTCACACAGGATGCGCGGCTAAAATGGTAGCCAGTGCTAGCGAGTAAAACACATCGTTTATGACGGTTGCATGGTTGTATGTAATGTAACGTAGCGACAGTCTACCGTTGCGTAACCGCAGGGTGGGCAAATTGCACCCACCGTGCGTGTCGTCGCCCGCGCAGGGTTACCGCCTACCATATAAATTCTGGTAATCTAAACTGATAATGATTTGTAAATTACTAGCGTACACATTACTTATTATGCATATGTATTATACGACTTTGCCCCGCTCTTCAGAATAGTACACTTCTTCTACCTGAAGGTTGTCTGGAAGAGATCGCTTACTAGCGATAAGACCGCCTAAATTGTACCACTACCTAGTTGTCTGTAATACTTTGTCTATAAATGTTTGTATTTTGTGCAATAAAGAATATCTATCTACCTATCTATCTATAGATACATATAAACCTTCTTCTCTAATCTCTCTATTTCTAAAGTCTGTTGCGTAGTTTTAAAGATCTAAGCATACTGTTCCCGAATGGGAACTCCTTTTTGATATCTATGTTTTTATACTTTTTTATTGATATTGCTTATAAATTGTTTTATATTTGTCACTGTTTTTTCACAACGCAAGGAATACCTACAGTCTAAAAACGATTAGTCTAAAAGCCTTTTATTGTAACCCAAGCGCACAATCGTCTATACATTACATAGGTACAGACAGACACCAAAATCAACTTTATTTTATACTAGTATGTATTGATAAGGTTGAATAAACTTCTGTTTTAGTACGAACGGCCAAACTATGCAACTCCATGCCGAAATCTGTTCCCCGACACATACAATCTTCCCGGGGAACAAAAGAGTCCGGCGAGGAAGAAGAGTGATGTAAGGGAGCGACATAATAATTATCATCTTTTCGCCCCAAACCACCCTCATTGACCGTGGTGCATCCTGCTAAATAACGATCGAGGATCTGGCAACTGACTGGTGGTGGTATATCCATCAAAATTGAAGGCGAACCTAAATACCACAGACAGGGCAGCAGCGTCACCGAAGCGAGGAGCTATGCCCAGCTATCGCCAACCAGGTGGCGATTATGGGTCTAGCCTTCAGGTGTTTGCCCAAAGTGGCAAAAAACTAGAGAGGCCTATGTCCAGTAGTGGGATGCGTGCGATGGCGATAGGCTGATGACTATGACGATGATGATGACATATTGAAGACAATTTCCTAAACTTCAGGTGTTCAAGGATAAAGTGCGGTGCGCAGGCCAAACAGTATGAAAGTGCAGAAGAAAATACCCATCTTAATAAGTTGGCAACCTTGAGCGCGGTGAATGAAACCCAGTGGGACGGCCTCTGTGCAAGGTTCACATTCACATCTTAAAGTGTGTTCGTCCACTCCATTTTATAGCCCATACTCGTTCCATTTATACAGGATGCCACGTAAAGTCCTATAAAAGGTCGCCATTACATAGATTAAGTCGTACAATGAAAGTTAGGATAAAATGTAAGTTGAAATTCTATATACCTAGGTACCTAAAGAATAATTCTGGAAACTACGCAGGCAAAAAGTATAGCATTTTTGGATATTCCATAGGAAGGCACTCACTATAAAGTACTTATAAATGCGTAGGTACTCACAAACGATTGATAACTTGTAGATATAAGAAAACAAAATCCATATATATTTGAATTCATATGCTAATAAGATAATGTCATCTACATTATACTTAATGTTGGCCCAAGATATTAGATTGTACTTCTCACAGCTCATAGAATTTTTGTTTGATTTTAGCTATAATCATAAAACTTACAAAAAACAGACCTACGCAAGTGTAGTTTGAATAGTGACCACGATCACAACATCTTATCTGAGGTCATAATCTCACTGTTACTACTTGCAATGTACATTACAACATTTTCGCAACGTATTCGCCTACGCCGGATGCCCCACCGGCAATTAAATTGGACAGCAAATCCGGCAAATGCTTGCCATATGGCATCCTTACCCCAAGGTACACGCTAGCAGTGACGTTACGCATGGTGCTCATACAACCGGGGTACACCATTATAGCCAAGCCATATTCAACCTTATCATTACTAGATCAACGCTTACCGCTAACGTGCCCGTTCTAATAACAGGGTTCGTCGCAAGCGCAGGTTCCTGTGTGAATGAACAGGGAGTCAATGCAATCAATTTGAGCACGCAACGTTTAATTTAGAAAAATTTAGCCGATGATGTCAGGCAGAAACGATTGTCGTCGAGCGAACGTAATTATTTACGTTCATTTTGTAGACGTAATCAATCATTCCGTTTTTCAAAATGATTTGTTCGTTATTGTGAATCCGACTAAGTAATGTATTGCAGCGTTTTGCGTTTACCTATGAGTATAAAATAACTAAAGAGGAAACAAAGTGGCTAGTGATGATTAATAAATATACAAACATAATACCTACATTAGATTTTCTTTTTTGAGAAAGTCAGACTAGTAAGCTTTCCGACGGTTACCGCTGCTCATAGACTCAGGGGCACAACTAATCTGGTGCCTACCGTGAGCAAAGAACTCTTTTGAAGCCACGTTTGAAGAAGGACAATTCGTAGCGGACAGGAAACACCGCGTCTGGGAGGTCATTCCAGAGTTCGCCTGAAAAATAAACATTTAAAGAATTTACTATTTCGGCTGTTGTAGGTCTGTAAGTATGTGGATCTAAGCATTGTTTGAAGAAGGATCTGAGTTCGACTTCTAGCCTGAGCCACAATTCGGATAATCGAAACAAACCAGTGTTGAGTGCGAGCTGTTGTAGCTAAGACTTATTAGTAGTAGGTAGATATAGCAATTTTCTACCACACACAACTAAACCATGGAATGCTTTGTCGCCAGCGGTATTTCCAACCCGATACGACCCCCAAATCTTCAAGAAAGAGGCCTCTCTTACTTAAAGACCGGCTGCGCAGCTGTAACTCCTGATGTTGCAGATGTACATATCAGGTGAACCGCTTGCTCGTCTGCCCCCTATTTTATTAAAAAAAGAGCTCTTGTCTTAGTCTGCATTGTACATATATGACAGTTGATTATGGAACTACTTACAAGGAAAGTACGTTTAGGGGCAGCGCAGACGACAGACTATCCGTGACGCACTTTTTTGCAATTATATGCAGTAACGCACACGACGCGCAAAAATCTGTTGCGGATTTCTTTAGGCGGGGCGTGAAACGGCATCTCAGTGGGTCTTCAGGGTGAGGGCGCTAAGCGCAATGGGTTTATTCTATTGTGCCTGTCGACCTAACTTTTGGACCTCACGGCCGCTTACCATCAGGTGGAGTAGGGTCTTCCCGAAAGCTCTTCTTAAATAAAAAAAAAATCTACTACTTGCAGTACACAGAAATGCCATTAGTAGAACCACAGTAGAACGGTCTTGAACAAAGGTCTTACGTATGTGTGCTAAGATCGTGGCTCAATCTTGAACTATGGTGCATGATGGCTAAATCAGCACGTGTGTCACAAATCACAATATTTAGTAGTAATCACATGTATTTTCAAGCAAAAGGGCCGGCAGCTACTCCAGAAATCGATATGAGTTGCGGGTGTCTATGAGCGGTGTCGATGCTTACCACCAGGCATTCACATTTGCCCGTCTGCCGCCTCTTGTATAAAAAAAACTTGCACGCGCAATAGATTTCATGTGGAGCAATATGTAGGTATGCGTCGTTGTTTAAGTAAGTCGAACTCTTAAAGAGATTTTAGACAGGGACTCTTATAGAACTGTTATTCCTGGAAAATAAGACTTGGTCTCCGGTCTATCTAGATATATTTCTGTGACGCAGTACGTACAGCCGCTCGATTAGTGTACCGAGGCGTTGTAACAAGAGCGCGTCGGCCGTTGCCCGATGCCCCGATATTGATTGGGACACACGATACTATCGCCAGCAATGCAAATTGTAAAGCGTACACATGTCACTTATGTTCTCGCGAACATTTAGGTATTTAGACAATTGAATTTTTTGCGCAATACAATATAAAATCTTATCTTACTATTTTTTTTGGATGAGGATGTATGGGAGCGAGTCATCATCTTTTCCCACCAAGCCACCCTCACCTGCCCGTGGTGCATCCTGCTAAATAACGGATGAGGCTCTGGCAACTGATTGGAGGGCGTACCAAAATATCATGGCCGATGATGGGCAGCAGCGTCACCGGGGTGAAGAGCTATGTCCTGCTATCGCCAACCCGCCTGCCCAGCGTGGCGATTATGGGTAAAGCCTGATGTTTCTCCAGAGCAGCGAACAACTGGAAAGTGGACTGCTATAGGCTGATGATGATGATAAGTAAACGTTTATGAAATTAAAAAAATATTGGGAGAAAAGGAACAGAATTTTTATAGGATCATAAAATTTGGAATGGGAATGAAAATTATGAGGATATAAATAAATAAATAAATAACCCAAGACATGCCACGCTGGGCCACACAGCGCCACCTAGCCCTAAACTAAGCCGAAGCTTGTACTATGGGTAGGTACTAGACAACTGATAAACTTACTTAGATACCTACTTTTTTTTGTAAATAAATACATATTATACATAAAAAACACCCAGACCAATACAAGCAGACATGTTCATGAACACAAATGTTTGTACTGTGCGGGAATCGAACCCACGACCCTTGGCTCAGAGGGCAGAGGTCACTACCAAATGAGCCACCGAGCCTGTCAAATCATATAAATGGACGTGAAATCATATAAATTAGATAAATTTCTACACAATATGTTTGATTCCCGAATTTCCAATTAAGAAAAAAACTTACTCGCACCTACTGTTCCGTTTTTAGCTAACTTTACCTTCAAGTTAAAGCGTACAATCTATGAGAACAGCGTGCGTGTCGGTCACGAAGCACATTCCCTGGAATCGGCACTGGGCCCTCTTAAAACGTGCTACGACAAATAGAATAACTATCATTACCTCAAAACGTGACGATGTTTGATCGAGCTCTTACTGTCAGCCGTCTGCAGGCGCAAAACTCGTTGAAACTTTGATACTGTTAGTTTTTATTTAAGCTTTTTTTATACCACTAAGGTGGCTACAAGCCTACGGCCTGCCTGGTGTTAAGCGGTTACCGCTGCCTATGGACGCCTGCAATACCAGGAATATCCCTGAGTGGTATCAATGTAAAGTGAACATTGGTAGTAGGTATTTTCTCTGGAGGTGGAAAATCCAACAAAGTGGATTTCTTGATTTTCTTCATCTATATAAGTAGGTTAGATTTAAATTTTGATCTAATTAAATTTTAAAGTTAAATTAAGTTTTCAAAGGGCCTAATCCCAAATTAGTAGATTTACTAATCGCAACACGCTAACGAAGTTTCAGGCTATTTCATATACAATGCAATAGCTTTGACTTTGACTTTCAAGTCTGCTAGAATTTCCTCAAATGTGAGAAAGTCTAGCAGACTTGAGTGTCAAGCCTTAATAGTTCCAACACTAGATTCGATTAATTTCCAACGAATGCATTTCCAGCGATATTTTACTTAAATTAAGAACAGATATGTTGAAAAAGGATTTTTGTTCTAAATGCTAAATGAATATAAAATAAACATAAATTAGATTGTTCCCTTGTAAACGCAATATTAAATGCATAACATTAGGTACGCTTAATTTATCCAAGCTATGTTGGTATTTAGTTTACAACTTAATGAATTCTTGTCATAATAATTTTCATAAGTTGGCTGGCACATAGCAACATCTAGTATCATTTTTTGTTATCTATCCAATAAAGTATGCGGCGTTATTTTTATTTTAGTAAAACAACTTGGTAACCTGGTTGCCTCGAGTAGGGTTGCTACTCTGCATTAAATAGAGCAATACGCGAGTGAATACAACATTTATATTGTTTTATTTTTATTTTGGGTCATATTAGTATCACGCTTGGCAGGCGGTCACCAACCCGCCTGCCAAGAGTGATGAACTAAGGCAAATCCCTCCAAATGACAATTGTTATTGGAGGAGCCCTGTGTCCAGCAGTGGACGTTTGAATTCTGATGATAGTGATGATGATAACGGACGTGCAGGATTTGAAAAGGAGAAAGGACACCGGGGCAGGTGAAACTAAATGATATTTATTTTCAGGCAGTGACAGACAGTTTCTACATTAGCAGCCCTATGTATAAAGGCCCGTCAAATTTACGGAGTGAGTTAGCTAACAAGATATTCTCGGAATCACAGCCGCAAATGGCGAACGCTCCGCTGGCCTAACCCCAGTTCGGGCTTTAGTGTACCCGATACTGTGAAACGGCAATCTTAGGATACTTACACCACAAATGTGCCGACAATGTTGCCGTTCGCCTTGCACGACTGAACTATCAGTTAGAATTTATAGTGGAACCACTACAAACGAAATACTCATAGTTGTGGTGATAACAATCTAACACGCTAACATATTACGTACCTACGTACTTACATGCTCGATTATTATATATAGCATAATAATACTATCTTGGTCGAATGTTTGTGGTGTAATCACAGTGGCTAGTATCCAAGTAGGCTAGCCAAGTACGCAGGAGATATTAAAGTGCACAAGTGTTCTGTAGACTTTAAATATCTTTGTTCTTTGGCTTTCCTGATTTCGTGTGACGATAGTTCAACCTGTTCGACATGAATGGTGACAGATGTTAACGTCACTGGCTGGGCTGGCGTAGGTGCCTTTTAATCTAATACTAGCGACCCGCCCCAGCTTCGCGCGGGTGCCATAGGCATATACTATACATTCTTCCTCTTGAATCCCTATAACTATGAAAACTGTATCAAAATCCGTTACGTACCTGGTTTTAAATATATAAGCATACCTACATTGGGTACAGTGGGCCAAAAAAGAGTGACTTTCTTATATACTATTATGTAGTGATACTCATAAAAGTACTTAGGTATTATTTTCGAGTTTCACCCGTCAAACCATGACTCACCTTAAGTCCTGCCCTGCATGTCCTTTCTCCTGCAAGGGATCAGCTTATGACTGTCACAGGAGATGCGGTGCATGTGGCTGAATGCTGGTCGGAATTTGTGCAGATTGCCATCGACATGCTACTAAGATTATTTTACTGAAATGCAGAGTACTTTATCTATGTTAGGTTACAAAAAGAATTGTGTTTCAATAAAATGACAATGACCTGAAATAAAATATTACTACAATTAAAAATATCCTCTCTATATTATCCCATTTGCGTAATTATGAAGAAGATTTACCTGCACCACTCATCTTGCCATGAACGCTGTAACTAAATCAAATCCGCACCACTATGTAGCAAACAAGTTCTTGCCATCACGAGCCATTGGCGCCGTTTGCAGAATTCAGACATAATCGTCAAGAGCAGGCAAAAACGAATAACCCGCCTTCAAACTATAATACAGATGAGAACAGTGAAGACACACCATAGGTTAGGGCTGTCAAATGTATTGTCACTAAGTATACCCCTCTGGCCCTTCAAAAAACACGTCAAAGTCAAAGTCAAAATAATCTTTATTTGTATAGGTTTTTAAAAAAACACTTGCAAATCGTCGAAGCTACCACCGGTTCGGAAAGCAGCATTCTACCGAGAAGACACCGGCAAGAAACTCGTGTAGTTGCTCTTTTCAACATAGTGTTTACAATATTATCATTACATTTATATTTTTAACTATGACCACGTCATCGAATGACAGTTTCGGAGCTGACTCAATAAACGGATCCAGGACCATATTTTTGCAGCCAGTAATGATTCAATAATTATGTATAGTCTATTAAATCTATGTAACGGGATGTAGGGGAGCGCCCTATCATCTTTTCGTTCCAAGCCACCCTCACCTGCCCGTGGTGCATCGTACCAAAGAACTAACGAGGCACTGGCAACCGACTAGGGCGGTATAACTATCACATTTGACCACCAGGTCATAGACGTTCATTGGTGAGAACACCAACACAAATGGCCGGAGCCAGCTCACCGTAATTCAGTCCACTGTGGCGGGGCTAGAACGAGTCGTTTACAAATTACCACGCACGACAAGCAGCGCCCGCGCAGGCGTTCGTACCTCGTAAACGTTTATGATACCAACTTATTTGACAGCAAATGAATATGCCCGCCATAAACACGAATACAGAGTATGAGTTATACTGTTTGCTTATTCAAGTACAGTGTGTAAATAAATGTTTTTGATTAAAAAGTTCGTTATTATGCAAACTAGGTGCGTTTTATGATGATGTTCCCCTTTTGGTTTATGCTTTTAAATGTATCAGGCGGGTTTGGGGGTGGCCGTATGATAATTTGGCTTATTATAGTCTCTGGTCAAGGATTGTGTTATAAGTATGCCTAAACATTTTTGACTTCGAAATACTACTCGTAATTGTACACTATTTCATTTGTTGAATTGCATCTATAACTTTTTCAGTAGGTATAAATTATACAGCCTATAGATAGATACATGGTTGGTGCTATATTATTGCATACTTAATAATATGGACGTGAAATTAATTAAAGCAGACATTTTTTGCGTCGAAATGCATTTTGTTACCTACGAATTGGCGGAAAAGTTTATTAATGTCTTTTTATGTTAACGTAAATCTTAATAATTAGGTAATATTGTTTTGTCTTTAACGGAAGGGTAGATCTTTACCTAGACAAAGAGGTTATATTATAAAGATATTATACGTGCAACTTATCTTTTTTCCATTTTCCATATCTGTTTTTAGGCTGA
The DNA here is from genome assembly GCA_031163375.1 of Conogethes punctiferalis. Classification (NCBI taxonomy): domain Eukaryota; kingdom Metazoa; phylum Arthropoda; class Insecta; order Lepidoptera; family Crambidae; genus Conogethes; species Conogethes punctiferalis. The sequence goes on from CM062078.1 coordinate 14,522,171, forward strand.
CTGTTTTCATTCATTCCTTAAGTTGGTAATACGTCCATCATTCATCATCAGCAAAATCACATCTCACTCGTGATTAATTTCAAGAACATTGTGCAATCAGACCTCATACTCAGTAGTTAGTCACTTTGTGTATTATTCTTGGTAATCTAAATAAAATTTCGAGTTAAATTGGTCGGACGAGCCGTGTGAACGCAGATCACTACGCGTCATACGCCCGTGGGATCTAAGAACTTTCGTAGTCATTATTAGTGATGGGAATTTGTTTCAATCGCAATGCATTATGTTTCTTTTTATTGGATATGATTGTAGGATTGATGGTTAAGTTCATAAATTGTAAAGTGGTTTTTATGGAAGCGGTTTTGTTTGCTCGAAAGAAGTGTCGTAGCTATATAGTTCAAGTAGTTAAAGAGAAATAGTTAAGCTGAAAAGAGTTTGTAGGTATGGGAATTTTTATCTTCCGTTTATTAATGCGTCCAACTATTTATGTTGGTTCTCTCTTAAATTACCGTCACAGTAGATAGGCATCCTAGTAATGACATTGCAGGGGCAAATGTTTGAAAGATGTCCACTTTATCAAAAGGCATTTGAACACTGCAGATATATTTAGTAGCCATGTAGAAGCCAAGGTCCTTACATCATTCTACTGTCACCACTCGCATGTCTTTTAGAAGATAGGGAGATCTGATTTAGATTTAGCAGCAAATGTCTAAAGACACAATATTCTATACAAGCACGCAAGAGATATTACGTATAATGGATAAGAATGTACACAAACACTGATACACGCTCCAATCCTTCATTTTCATATTCCACGACCGAATGATCAAGCGCAGGACCAAAGGTTCAACGTGCTTTTCTAATTCCGTTATCTATCAATGTGATTTACTTACTACGTTGTTCCCAAAGATGATCACGATCGCATCACTAGATCACTCGTAGAAAGGCGGCGCGATCCGGAATCGCGTGACGGTAATTACAGCGGCGATCGGTGTCTTGTCCACTTAATTGTGATGGCGTGTGCCCCGTTTCCTGTCATGCTCCTATCATAATCATCTGAACTATGAATTAGAACTTGAATAGTACAGACGAAATGTCATGGTTGCTGTTAGAATAGTCGAAAGAATCCTCAATGCATTGCACGGCTAATTACATATAGACGGTCGGAAAGATTCTCTGAGAAACAAGAGATCCGAGAGGAAACATTCTCGATCACATATCCGATCAAATCATCAAAGTTTTCTCCAGCTTAAGAGCTCTCGGAAAAGTTTTCGATTCGAACTGCCAAATTTGAATGATCGATCGAGAGTATTCGAAAGTATTTCCTTTAGGATCTCTTCTTTCGGAGAGATGTCTTTCGAAAGGCATTTCCAAATAACCCCACGATACAGTATAAAGTCGTGTTTACAATGTCTGTGACCGCGACCCCTTTACAGGTGCAAAGAAAACCATTTAGCACATCCTTCTCACTACAATTTTACTGTGTTTTGTTGTGAAGAACTTCGACTTTTACTTCCAGCCGGCGACCCCCTGAGTAAAACTTTATGACCGTAAGAGTTGCGACCCACAGATTGTAAAACACTGGTAGAAGATTTATGCAATAGACCTATGTCTCGTTCTCGGATCGGTTCTCTAGTTTCCGAGTGAGATCTTTTTAAACGTATTTGTATATCGTTGAAATGAGAAGTGTGGTTGTCGTCCTGTTCCCAGGCAGATCGCGACGAGTTGAGTGACGGGTCGTCTCCCGGGCAGGCAGCATTCCTGCGCGCACCCGCTTCACGAGTTATTACAGGCTCCGACAGGATCACAGGACTCTCCTATTCAAATACGTGCGATATTAAGGTCGGGAGTGGGAATGGAACTCTGTGAGAAACCTTTGATGTGTGTAGAGTCAGGACAGGACTAGATAGGTATTCCAAACAATAGTTATGGTGTGAAAACAGCCATAATTAGGTTATATAGGATGCGTACCTAAATCACTAGTAGATCAAAAATAATAAGTTTGTAAAGTATGTTCTCGTACTTTAGATAAATAGATACATTTTCCATCATGGTACGTAATTTGTTTATATTTGTATTTAAGTATTTATTTGTAGTACCTTCGTTGTTCTGATACCCATAACACAAGTGCCTAGGCTACTTACTTTGGGATCGGAGCAATGTATGTGATGTTGTCAAAAAAGAAAAAATTTAGACTTTACAAGACCCGTATATTTTCAATTCTGGACTGAATCAGCCTGGTAACGAATGTAACCATGAGCCTACAAATACTTTCTCAGAGGCACCATATTTTCATCAAAGACTTGCTAAGTCAGGGCTATCACGGTTACGACTTCTATAAAGCGCAAAGAATTAATCACACTTGAAAGCAAGCCTTGAAGGCAATTAAGGCTCACATTCTAACAGGAATTTGAAAGCGTCGATCGAAAGCATCCAGTGTAAATAAGATAGGAAGGGAACCGGAGTAGAGGCAGTGACTGCTAAACACAGGGCTTGCGGTCGGCTGGAATGCAAACCGCCTCCCTCTGGCGCCCGAGCCTCAGGGCTACCACCAGACTCGTAGCTAGATTTACAATAGCTTAAAGTCCTTATGTCTCTAGACTTAAGGTTTATTTTCGTTACATTGCCGTTATTCAGGCTTCGATCGGCATGGGAGGTAAAGAATGACTTTATTTTGTTTAACGCCAAGAACGTTAAACATGTTCGATATAGTAGATTCGAATCTGAAATCTTTGTAGGCGAGCAGAAACAACTTTATTAAGGCACGATAGGTATATTGTCTGCGGCAAGCATTCGACATGTTGGCGACAGATACAGTTTGCCTCGACGTCGTTTGCAGTTACATACCTAGATCAAAGGCAAATCAAAGGATAAACAATCTGAACGTTTGACACTTACTGAATATACTGAATCATCGTCCGCTTACGACAGCGTTGCAGACCGGTGCTTCATAGAACTAGTGAATATTTGTACGCTTGATCGATGGCAGGAACCGGCGTGGAATGTCAGAACCGGCGTGCAAGCCTTCCGATAGTTATCGGTAATAAAAAACGAACATTCTGCCGAAATAAGAACTACTTACGATCTCTCCAAAATTCAGAAACCGAAGTAAACACTAAACGTTAGTCGGTATAATATGTCTTACATTCTACCAGATTATTAAAATTACTTAGCCCTTTGAACAGGAATACCCCCAGAAGTAGCTCTAATACTACTATCATCGTTTCTCCTTATTCCACGTTGCAATCATCTCAATTTTCCGTGGAAACTGTTCTTACCATTAGCTATTTCATGGAAGAAAGTGCATTGAACTGTTTTCTTAAAGTCGTGAACCCTACGCTACTGCCCTCGGCGGCTCATTTCACGCTTCTAGGAAGGGGGTTTTCAATCATTTCTCTGGCAGAGTGTCATTGGAAGCAAGTGGAAAACTGGCGCCGAGTCGGACTGTGCAATCTCGTTGAATTTGCGCCGACTAGCCATGTCAATCAATAAGATTTCAAATTGGAACTGTCTTTGGTTGTTTTTTTTATTAGTAACACTACATATGGCTCGTTCTTGCCCCTTAATTTTGTTGATTTAATGCATGTTCAGGTACCACTTGTTAGTAATTTCTTTGTGTTGTTTGAAATTTATAGAGTTCTCGGTACCAGTAACAGATACATACTATGTTCTATTATCTACCAGAACTGGATAATCTTAATCTTAATATTTTTATATATAAGTAGACAAACACAAACACATTTATACGGCTAACATCGGAACATAAAGTATAACTGTGAAAACATGTAATAAATACATTATGATTATTATCTAACATGAAATTCAGTTTGCATTGTAGCTAATAAATATTGAATGGTTTGTAGTTCGGTGTCTTCATAATAATTTGATAAGTAAATTTTTTTCTCACGTTAGTGGTTCTATTCGTAAATAGATATAAAATTGCGTGCTTCATCATAAGTAGTTAAGAGATATACTCTAAAGGATTGTAAAAGGAAGCGAGTTCAAGATGTACATTGCCCAGGGGCATAGTTAATCCGTCTCTGTGTGCCACCTCCTATCCCTGTACCCAAGGTCTGCTTGTTAAGTAACTATCTTAGTTACATGTGTCACGTAAACGTTCTGTCATCTCGTAAAGCAGTAGACAAGTCGGATATTCTGAGAAGGGAGCCGGTTAAACGCGCGATTTGGAGGCGAAACCCTTCACGAGATGGTAGAGATAATTTGATGCCAGCGGTGAAACTTAAGAGAGCCAACGTTAGAATAAAATACTGAATAAATCATAACGCAACTAAACAGAGGTTGTTATTATTCTGTGCTACGGGCTGTGACACATGCGAGGTACGGGTTAGCTTGCAGTTGAAGTGTGGAACGAACCGACAATGTGACATATTGGGAGCAGGTGAATTGACGTCTAGTTACAACGGAACTGTATCTACAGATCGACAAGGATTTCTTGGCTCGTGGCCGAATCCGGAACTATAACTATATTTTGTATCACGGTAACGCCCTCATGTTAATGTAATCCACGCGCTAAAACATGGTTTTGTTATTAAATAATTTGCTTTATTAATAAAAACCCATTGTCACCAACAGTCATCTATAGGTATAACGCACTTAACATAATCGCGGGTCGCTTTGACATCGAATGATGACAAAGCATCCTTATAAAGAATTCTTAGCTCAACAAGCTGTTGTAAGTTGTGCAAATGGGCAATGGGCATCAATCCACGAAAGGTCTAGTTCCGTCTAGTTGCTACTATAAAAAGACATACGTACATACATGTACATTTATATGTACACATACGGTACAGATGCTGTACGTTTTTAAAGTGATGTAAAGTCCAAAGTCTCAATGTTGAATTGGCGCTAAATGTACCAACAATGTATTCTCAATTCCGATAAACCGAGCGCTTCAGACCAATCTATAGTTCGTTTATCTACGCCATAGCACCTGCTCCTACGCCTGCCAACGTTTAGGAATGCTACACACTTGCACGATACGGACTTAGAACTATATTGAGTAATTAAATTCGTACTATGGAAGGTACTTACCATAAAACGTGATTTGAAAGTTAAATTATAGGCAGATTTTTAAAGGTATACAATTTTTCAGCTCAAAACGGGATGTCTTTATTAAATCTCGTCTCTTCGTCCTCCTTGTACCTATCGTATTCCTCAGTAATGAGTCGTGTATTAGGTACCTCCCTTACGAAACATCTTCTCCGGTTTTTTCTCAACAGTTTATGTCTTTTCCTTTTGGCGGCGTGTAGCACGGGGTACTCGGAAGAGAATATGTAAGTGCGGTGCGAATCTGGTCAGAAGAACGTATTGGACTGCGACCGCAAGGCCTATTCCCGTCATCTTTCCCGTCACAATAAGTTTCTCGAAGTTGTCACCGTATTTCCTAGCTATGTGTAAGCTTACTTGTTTAGACTTTCCTGGCAATGTTTAAGCTTACCAGTGCTACAATGTCTTAAGCTACTACTACTGATACAATATTCGTAGCTATGTAGGTAGGTACATCTGATATTACGCTCAGGCGTTCAAGCTTCACAGCCTAATTTTTCCCTGCGCTTATACTCGTAGTTATACGTATGTAAGTGTACAGTAAGCCTTACGCAGTGGTAATAAATATTACTATGGGAGTCTCATCCGTCAGCACACCATGCCATGAGGAACGAGTTGATTCCGCGGCGAAGGGCAAGGCCACGGGGCCGACGACCCGCCGCATTTAGGGGCAGGGCTGCCCAACAAAAGTTGATGAATCACTTGCCTCTTAACTCGTGACAATAAGGCACAGTTTTAAAAAGCAGCTGTGTAAGATGTTGCCGTACTAGTTGATGCGTTGCTCGACTGGTCAGCTTTACGATGCCCCAAATGAGAACTATGATCTATTTGTAAATTACGATGCGCACGGTTTAAGACGATTTACGACGAGAGTGAGGTATGGATGTTCTGAGCTACTGGGGTGTCCCACCCGTGGGATGGTACCCAGCAATCGGGATTCGGTTGTCGGTGTAGTTAAAAAAATATTATTGGATAGAAACCTAGGTATGCGTACCTACTTGTTAGGCGCGTAATTCAAAATCAGTAAGTAATTTTTAATGTCTAAATTTATAGAGCTGTATAAATTCCAACCATGATCTTGGTCTACAATTTCGGAATGAATATGTCGATTGATAAATATAACAATATGATTTGCTTCAATCTTCACGGTTATAAGAGATTTGCTCTATTCCCACATTAGTATGGTATATACTACCCATCTTCATTCTTTTTAATATTATTAAGTTTAATTCTACAACAAACATAATATTGTCTATACGTAAGCTAGCGAGAAGATATGGATTTTCTTAAACACATTAATATTGCGATGGCTATACCGCCCAGTCGGTTGCCAGCGCCTCGTTTGTTTTTCGGCAGGATACATCACGGGAAGATGAGGTTGGCTTGAAGCGAAAAGATGATAGGCCGCTCCCTTAAGTAGGTACATTCTAAACTTCACAAATATGGAATAGGTACTCAAATATCAGATATGAACACGGCGGAAACCCCATTAATACCTATACCTACGTTAGTTAGTTATCCATCTATCTTACCTACAAGACTTACATAATAAAGGAGAATTTAATTATTATAATTACAATATTTTCACGCTGTTTTATTAATATTATAAGCATTTGCTGCACGCCACTATACTCAGACACGGCCAATGCACTAGTTTACTTACTCGTACTACGCAGTACGCAGTTAAGTTGTATGCGCCAGTAGGTATACCTCGTGTTGATACATAGGTAAATCTTTAAATGCGTGTAAAAGCGACGGTATGTTTAGGCCAGTTTGAAGCGTAAAAATTACATTCAAGTTGTAATTAAAGTAAATTGCTGTTTAGCAAGATTTATTTTATATGCCAGTTGGTATTTGCCTATTTGGATTAAAAGGATTTGAAACTTGAGATTGTTGTTTAATTTGATTCTAAATGGCATGCCATGAAGAGCCTTTTTCACCTACGGAAAATATTGGCTTGTTATGGGGATGTAAGGGAGCGACCTACCTACCTATCACCTTTTCGCTCCAAGCCTCTACTTAGTCGGTGAAACCAACACGATAGAAGGCGTAGCTAAATACTACAGACCGATGACGGGCAGCAGCGTCACCGGAGCAAGGAGCTACGCCCTGAGATCGCCAACCCGCCTGCCCAGGGTGGCGATTACTCCAGAAGGCCTCCAGAAATTTGCCCTAGGTGGCAAACAACTGGAGAAGTATATGTCCAGCAGTGGACTGCAATAGGCTGATTATGATGGAACTGTTTATTTTTTGTAAGGATTATGCTACGTCTAACTAGAAAAATCTTTGCTGACTACTTACTTACGCTAACTTACCATTTTATAGTTTTGTACAGAACAAATACTTTTATAAATCTCGTCAATATGGGGATTCGTATTCAGGAAAGGAATAAGATAGAAGATAAGAAAGGAATTGGTATTTTATTTGCTATCTAAATATTGTATGTCATGATTCCCATAGACATTTACCTATGAAATGTTTTGTTTACTATGTGATAGATTACCAAACCCACTACTTTTTAAAACTGGTATATTGCTCATAAAGGCTATGCTTATTTAGGAATGTAAAGTCTAATCTTATCAGCTACACATTGAATTGGTTGCTATTGTTGATTTTATTTACATCTTTCGAGCAATCTTTTTCTCAGTGATCAAAAACCAGTTTAGAAGAGAATCGTAAAAGTTTGCAGTTCGACTGTGGAATGCCAAAAACATTGCTTCACGCTGACTCATAGTTAAGATGCGCCCGCGGCGATGCATGATTCAGTACACCTGGAACGGTTCACAGGTATTGTGATGACTACACAGATATTAAATGACATACTTTTTAATTTATCAATAACCCGTAACCCTTCTGTTTCAGGTAGGAACACCAATGGAAATTATAATCTTGCCTTGGGCAATTCTTTCCTATCCTACTAATAATATAAATGCGAAAGTTTGTTTGCATGGATTTTTGTTCCTCTTTCATGCATTAATTGCTAAACGGATTTTAATGGAACTTTTCAGAAATATAGCTTATACGTTGGATTAACACATAGGCTATGTTTTATACTATATTCACGCGGGCAGAGCCGCGGGCAGCAGCTAGTAATCTAAAATTATCATCATCTATCATAATTCTAAAAATCCAAATAATAGTAGGTATCTTTAGGTTTTCATCAATATTGTACGTAATAAAAACCCGTAATTAATACAATGATAACTTGCTATTTGATTGTGCAATTCAACTTAACTTCTATCTATCTCACGATTCAACTGCATCGGAACAAATAAAGGGCCACCGCCATTCTTTGCAAGTATTTCTTTAAAAGAATCAATGTTATTTGAAAAACTTCGCGTAAAAACTTGAACACATAAAATGTGAAAAGCTCATGTCATTATGATCTTTATTCCTACGCCGGTAGGGTCACACGGCAAGGGCGTCAAGTGTGTCGGGGTACCAGGAACACAGAAGTGGGCAGGCGTACCTACATGACAGTTTTCTCAATCGGTTACAGTTTTAGTAATCTTTAATTAGCTCCCGTGATGAATAATTGTTGGTACCTACATATAGGTACACTAGGGCAGTTGTTCAGCGTTGCTGTAAAGGTTTAATAAATTCGGTTGTACAGCGATTGCAAAGCATATTCTGGTAAATCTTTAGGGCTTAGGTACCTATTATTATTGCTTAAAAAACTAATTATTCATTCCTTTTTATGTTTGACATAATTGAACATTTATAAAGATATATTCCATCACCTGAAAGAACATACTGGTTCATCATACATACTCAGCTTAGCCAATTTTTATTCTGTAAGATTTTTTTTGCTCCCTTAACCCTGGCTTGAACCAACAACCTGTCATTCTTAGGGCATGAATTGGATCCTTCTTAAAAGAAGGGTATATATCCTAATGGAGAGCGCCAAGGCGGTACTCCTGCCAGTGCTGTTATTCTGCTGATTCGTCTGCCAATTAGCAACAGAAACATGAGCCTCTCGATACTATATGAGTAGTAACAAGTTCAGCAGCCGCTAAACTAATGGTCGTATTCACAAACGATACCTACTATGAGATGCGCGGGCGCACAGTGCCCAATATCCTATAGATTTTTGGGTACCTCTGCGTTCGCGCGACGCATAGTGACGTTTGTGAATACGGCTGTTAGTATACTCGTAAAATAAAATATATGAGTGGTACCTTTCGTCTTTTTCGCCCTGGCCACACCAGTTACGGAGGCAGGGCGCAAGAGCGAGGGCAACGCGGAAGCGAGCGGTTTCCCACACGTGCGATCATTAGCTGTTCCCGGGAAACGCGATGGGAAACACACTGACGCCATTATTGACACTGTCGCATGCTCTTTCTAGTTTACACTTTATTGTCTTGCGATTTGCTCTGGTAGTTAATGCGTGTTGCGTGTGCGTTTAGTTAGTTTGTATGTAGGTAGCGATTTTATAGTGACTTACAGCTTTTGCCTTTTGTTTTATTTTTTTTTTCTTCTTCTCGTGTGGATGACAAAACGACTATATGTAGGGAGACCAAAACTTTGAGACGCGGATAGCTCCATCGCTGGCGGTCAGCGATCAAGTTTTTTATAGCAACACAGTTCAGTAGTGGCCTTCCTTATTAGCGGAAGAGATGCCCAAGCCGCTGCAGCAATGGACAAGTAACCAAATCAGGTCCTTGTCAGTTGCTACCGCCTTGTGGGTCTTCAAGATAATTCTGGCTATACATACACCCACTGACCCAAAACGTGGCCAAGGTCACCTCACGGGTGTATACGAGAGTCACAGCCAGGCGGATAAACTCTACCGCCAACAGAAGCTGAAATTTCCCTGAAGATAGGGATTTGTGTTTTTTTTTTACTTCGATTTTGGTGAGTATACTGGTAGAATCGACAAGATATTGGTCAGTTTTAATATAAGTAGTTAATCGTGTCCGTTATATGCAGATCAGTGGTCATCTTCTTCTGCAACTCGTTTGATCGAGAGGATTTATAACTCTACTCGTACGAACGACCCTTGATAGTAGTATTGCCTTTAAGATAAAGGCATTTCGCTAATATATCATACTTTTATTGTCCCTAAGACACGCATATAAAATACTTTCTGCGAAATGCGAATTCCTTAACCAAAAACCAGTTCTTGACAAATTGATAAATAACGCTTAACAGCAAACCGTGTTGTTTTTAATTTGACTCAGTTTTGTTTGTGTTACCTGATTAAATTAAATAATTTCGCAGAGGTTGTTCGCACCTGCGCATAATGCCGTATCAGCACATGCGATCGGCAACAGTTTAAAAAGACCTGAACCGTTTACGTAATATTGTAAATGTGTCTTTAATTTGATTGGTGTATGATAAAAAAGATTTAGCATTTTGCGGAAAATACCTACAAAGTTTTTGAGCAAGATAAGGTTGAGCGTTTGGTACTAAATAGAAAACAATAGGGTACTTATTATTAGGTAGGTAAGCAAAAAAGATTTGCTTCCTGAATTTTTTATTTTAAAAAGGATCGAGGAAATCGGACGGGCGAACATGGAGAGGCCTATGTCTACCAGTCAGATAGCTTCGATAAGCTGATGATTGCGGGCAAGATGAATGGAAAAGTACCAAGAGAATGACCACTGATCCGCTGCTTTGATTCTAAAAGAAATTATGGCGATCAGTGAGATTGTAGCACTCAGACGGGCTGTCGGCAGGTTGGTGTGGAAGTAGCTTATCAATTCTTCCAATCAAGACGGGCATAATCATAGACATACTGTAAGTAGGTAATTTTAACCCTTTTTCTGTCCACCGGACAGACACAATAGAATTTTAATTGTTATGTATCGAATATGATACATGGGACAGGGAACCTGTTAATGTTATTACGTCTCAAAATATGCTATTAGATATGGATGCAATAATACGTAAGTACTAAACTAAGCAACAAAACAACAAAATCCTTTTATAAAACTCCATAAAACGCTATCGGTCACTGAATTCCGTACGCGTCGTGGTTCCGTGCATACGCTAGTAATGCTTAAAACACCATTGTGGTAAATGATACAAATTGCGCTTCATCCATCGTAGCTGGCCCCCGAACCCTCCGAAAAGAATAGGGCCGTGTAATTACCTGTTAGAATGGAGATCCGGAGATAATGCCGGCCTTGTGGTTGGCAGGTAGGCACGCGGGCCGTACCCAGGGCCACACCGGGCCCGACATAAAAACAGACGCCGCCGCCGGCGCAGTTTAAATAAACTTTGAATAGAATAAGTGCGAAGTGTAAATTGTTTTATTTGACGAATAGAACATAAAGAAACAAAGTCTTTCAAAAACACAATTGCACATTGCCAAAATGTGTTTTTTTTAATAGTAGTACAACATAATGGCTTTGCTACATTTGATTAAATTTGGAAGAGAAGCCATAACGTTTAATGATACCTACACCAAACGGCCAAACATTGCCATCTAGCCCCAAACTAAATCGAAACTTATACTATGGGTACTAGACGATTGATAACCTTACTTAGATAATTTCTTTTATAAAGAAATACATTATAAGTACATAGCAAACACCCAGAGATAAACAGACATGTTCATGTGACATATGAACCAGAATTGAGCACGGGAGTTTTGTTTAAGCTACAATCGAAGTACCTAAGTAGGGAATTTCTCAAATATTGATCCTCTCCAGTATAGTATTAGGTATCTGTATATTTAATGACTAGGATGGTGGTTAAAGCGGTGTTGACATCAGCCTATACAAGGCTCTCACCCCTACACGTGTCAACTACACAAAAGGGTGCCTCTTGCATTGTTCAGACTTCGGCTCAGGGCATTAAAATTAGTTTAAGAGGTATGTTTAGGGGACAAAACGACCAGCCACGTGCAGGTTGTCTTGGAAAGAGAAAATAAATAAATCAATATCAGACAACATCACATACCTACATTGCAAACACAAGTGTTCATCACCCGAATGTTAGTCCCGGGTGGGAATCGAACCCATGACCCTTGGTTCAGAAGGCAGGGGTCACTACCAATTGAGCCACCGAGCCAGTCAATACATCCAGCTACGACCCTGAGCGAGCCCTAATGACAGCACGTCTAACGGCTGAGCGTTGCCTACGCTCGCTGCGCCCGCGCCGCTCCCTGTGACTTTTCTACGAATTGAGTAATTAAGGAGACGAGAGGGGAACACTGAGTAATGTTCTAATCTCAAATTGTGGTGTAATTAAGGAAGTCGTCGTATTGTTCAAAAGTCCAATAGAACTCAGGATAAAAATATATACTTTAACATTTAAACATTCGCTTTGCGAGATGAAGATCGGGATTTCGCGCATATCATACCTACATACATAGACTGTTGACTGTTTGATTCTCTCCGTGACCATTGTTGTAAAACGGCTGAAACTTTGGGTTATAAGGTAATGTCGGGAGTAAATGTCGGATTTATACATATTTGTAAGACCTAGATTGTTTTGGTTGGTATCAATTGGTTTTAGAACATGAGGTTTGCGTTCAAAAAATTCATGTCATAGTGTGATCGATCTTCTTTGCCCTAATTATGTGTGATGTAGATCGATCACATGGGTACGACTTCATCATCTGCTTAACATCGGGCAGGATGCGGTCATTTTGATGAGCTTATATAAAAAAAACATGCGAGGTGCTTACGTGCTTACCTGCGCAGTACGTTTCTTAGTAAGTACTTAACCTACGTCAGAGAATGGAATGACGACCATTGAATAACCTCGAATTCCTGCTGTAATGAGAATAATGTAATAATTTCATAAAAAACAATGTATAAGTTTTATACGCTTTGTATTTACATTGATCGATCGATCAAAGTGACGAACTAATGGAGAGGTATAAGTCCAGCAGTGGATTGCGAAAGACTGTTGATGATAATGGTGTTATGTATTACATATACTATCTTTCAGTCATATCTGTGCATCCATATCCAATTAATAAATAACCCAAGACATGCCACGCTGGGCCACATATCGCCATCTAGCCTTAAACTAAGCCGGAGCTTGTACTATGGGTATTAGACAACTGACAAACATACTTAGATACTTTTTTTTGTAAATAAATATATATTATACATAGTAAACACCCAGACCAATACAAACAGACATGTTCAAGAACACAAATATTTGTACCGTGCGGGAATCGAACCCACGACCCTTGGTCGAGCCAGTCGTTTTGCTAATATATGACACGTTATATATTAAATTTACGATTACCTAAGTTTCAAAACAATAAATTCTACAGCTCTGCATTACTCGCCATAGAAACGTTTGAAGGACGGAAGCTGCGCTATTATTACGTCGAGCTGCGCAGGCGACGCTAAGGTTCAGCTGTCCGTAATTGCGGGCTAATAGCCTTCCTCGTCATATTGTGTCTCACATAAATTGTGACTTGGATAGAACAATACGAGGTAAGTATTTACATGGCTACCTACTATTAGGTATCACGAGCAGATACAAATGTCTAAGAACGTTTCTATTATATGTGTCCTTAAATATTTATATTGGACAACATAATCATAATATTTATTGCATTATATTGTTTACACAGTAAAATCTTAAATCAAAAAGTAAGTGTACAACATAATATAACTACATATCACCTAATTATCAAGAAACTCTCTTATATAATTGTAAACACATGTGTTCTCCTTTTCTCGCCTTTACTACTACACTCTCACGAATTATATTAAAAAACCGGCCAAGTGCGAGTCGGACTCTCGCACGTAGGGTTCCGTACCACTATACAGCTAAATCAATGTTTTTCTTTACGTTTTATTATATTGGAGTTAATTAAATGAAAAAGTTAGGTAATTTGATTTATGACGTTTAAAAAAAAACTACTGGCTAGATTTCATTCAAACTAAATTTCGTTAGTAGTTTTTATAGTAATACACATGATATATTTTTTTCAGTTTTATCATGCCCATATTTTAGAAGTTACGGGGGGGGGGACACTCATTTTACCACTTTGGAAGAGTCTCTCGCGCAAACTATTCAGTTTAGAAAAAAATGATGTTAGTAACCTCAACATCATTTTCAAATACCTATCCATAGATACCCCACACGTATAGGTTCGATGAAAAAAAAAATTTTCAGTTTCAGTTCTATGTATGGGGAACCCCAAAAATTTTGGTTTTTTTTCTGATTTTATTTTAAAATCTTAATGCGGTTAACAGAATACATCTACGTACCAAATTTCAATACTATAGCTCTTATAGTTTCGGAATAAACTGGCTGTGACATACGGACGGACAGACAGACAGACAGACAGACAGACAGACAGACAGACAGACAGACAGACAGACAGACAGACAGACAGACAGACAGACAGACAGACAGACATGACGAATCTATAAGGGTCCCGTTTTTGCCATTTTGGCTACGGAACCCTAAAAAGATATTCAGCCGAATTGAGAATCACCCTCTGTGTTTTTTTAAATTGTTTAAATGATATCATACAGATCTTGACCAGAATCAGACGAAAAATTGCTGTTACCGCCCAGTCAACTGCACAAACAATCATCCATGGTGCACAATTAGTGTTGTTTAGATGTGACATAGTTTGATTCAATCCCGCATTTCGACATCTGCCCCGCACTAGCCAATACCGACCCGAAGTCCATTCAGTCGTCTTAAGAAACGTAATTAGGAACTTTGTATAGTTAGAGCATTTTTGTGCGCATCTATGTATGTATAAAAGACATCAACGCGTTTTCTTTTATCCAAAGTATAATTTTTATTAAATACTAGCTGTGCCGGCGGCGTCGCACGCGTGAATATCGGGTTTCAAAAATAACGGACTTCCATAAAATGGAATACCTAAATTTTAAGTTAGACCTCTAGCAATACATTGGTGAAAACCGCATTTAATTCCATGGAGTAGTTTTCTCGGGTTGCGCGATCAAACATATAGATAAAAATTTTACCCGTTTTCCCAACATTTCCCTTCACTGTTCTGCTCCTATCGATCATAGCTTGATGAAAAGCATACTATAACCTGCTCAGGAGAATGACGAATAATTGTACCAAGTTATGTCAAAATCCGTTCAGTAGTTTTTGTTTCTATAACGAACATACAGACAGACAAAAATTTTACTGATTGCATTTTTGACATCAGTATCGATACTATCGATCACTGATCATCCTGATAGGTATTTTGAAAAAATATTTAATGTACAGAATTGACCTCTCTACAGATTTATTATAAGTATATAGATTGGGTAAAACACAAGATAACGATTATCGTCGCTTAGGTTCTAACATCGCGTACCGAAGTCAAAAGTGACAACTTTTCAGGAGCGCATAAAAACCGTGGCTTTTCATTTAAATCACACGTACTACCTACCTACCTACATAATATACCTATATACAATAAGTCTAGAGATGCATCTTTTGATTCTCTATCGAATGACATGAAAAAGTCATATTGACCATTTTCGGACTTACGCGGTGTTAGAACTTATGCGACGATATGTTAAAATGGAGAAGAGCTATTATAACCAAACATCTGATAAATAACAGACAGCCTAACTTAGTCTTTAGCTTTAGATATACCTACCTAAACTCTGGTGAGAGGTAAAAATGAATGTGGTAAAATACGGTATATACGGTACACACAAAATACTACAAAAGTGTCAAGCCGGTGCGAGCTGATACCTATCGATTTAACCCTCATGTATGTTTCTACCATTTTTTGTAGTTTTCGAGAGTGTAGGTAAGGTAAATAATTTTCATACTTCATAATTTTTCTTTCAATACTTTTTTTTCTAGTACTTTTGCATAATTTTCTTCATTCTGAGATTAATTGTCTCTTTCGGCTTGATAACTTAGAAAAATCACCCTGTATATTACTTTAAAAACTCACACGACCAATTTAGCTTATATTATACAAAGTATTGACTAGAATCTAGATGAATAGATACTCTTTACCGAACACCAAAAAATTACTTAAAACTATTATTGTGATGATTATAATCTGAAAACTAAGGGTGTGTTCGAATATCCGGCTTAATAAATAAATAATATTTTCTCTATATTTAATTACATATCACAACACAATGCGGCTCCAAGAGACACGATTATAAATCTCAGTTAGCGTCAGTAGTAACTAGTACCGTTTAATTTATTTACTACTGGTATTACTCGTATAATAATACGGATATTGTCATGGACTTGCAAAATAGTAGCCATAAATTGTTTTAGACGTAATTGAAATTCAAAAATTATCTATAGCGAGACGTGAAGAATAAATAAAGAACTAAGTATACTCGTATATGTAATTTGAACTTGAATAATAACTGTACTTGCTAGCTCTTGAACTTTGTAATTGTTGAAGTTGTTAGAAAATTATGTACTTAGTTTGGAAAATATGTTGCAATGACAGCGGTTTATAATAGGGGCAACGGGGTTTGTAACTCAGGGACCCTATTCTAAGGGAATGAAGGCCTCCAATCCAAGAGGCAGAATATTTTTTTTCACAATTACAGCTCAGTGTTCTGAAAATGGATCTAAGACTAAATAATCACTTTATGGGTGTTTTTGCGAGTGCGGTAAGCACCAACTAGGCGGGTAAACCCTAACACCGATTGAGAAGCTGGATTCTCAAGTAGTCCCACAATTACAGATAAAATTAATCTATATCTATTTAAATCTGTGCGACCTCAAAAGCAGGTGTGTACAACCACACCTCTACAATTGAAATGGCATTTCGTATAATTTCAACCGTATTTTACAAGGCAACAGCAACAATGTAACACATATAGTCTCGTTTCACTAAAAATACCTGCGTTACCGCTAAATAAGTACCTACCAACCCGAGTCGGACAACTACTGCGGTATGTCATTACTAGTCTGACAACCACTAACTATGTACTTGTTTGATTGTTCAAGGATAATCTCGTGAGAATCGTTGCATACCGTATACACTGGTATTGTTTGTACACTGACGTGTATCAAATTATTCGTTAAATGCTACTAATACGAATATTATGTATTTAAATGCGAAAGAGAGGATGTGATGATGTCGGTTACTCTTCGACGCGAAAACTACTGAACGTAGCTTACATAGGTAGGTATACGCTAGATTAATCCTTTCACATATCACAATATTCAGGTGGAAAAAGGCACCAACCACCTAGTCTCAAGCTAAGGCAATAATATAATAAAGGAAAACCCTTATAATAGGTATTACTAGCGACATCCCCGGCTTCGCACGGGTTCAATACGTTAACTTCCGTTCCCTTGCCAATTTTGGGAATTCCTTTCTTATTGCACCTCTACGGTACCCTAAGCTACGACCCTTCCAAATTTCAAGTGCCTACGTTTAGCCGTTTAGGCTGTGCGTTGATAAGTATGTCAGTCGGTTTTCTCCTTTCATATATTTAGATTGCCCGGGGGTGCCTCCCAAATGCCTTATTGTGCCTGTTGACCTAACATTTGGACATCTCGACCACTTACCATCAGGTGGAGTGAGGTCATCCTGAACGCTCTTTTTATATTAAAAAAAAACTTTACAATCTCGCGAGATAGATTGTAATCTAACGGTGTTTACAATTTCAGGGTGACACTTGTTCGCCAAATCTTGTATACCTAGATAGAAAAAATAAACAGTATTGATCCGGCTTTCAACCATAAACGTATATTACAAATCGCTTTCCTCACGTTTTATAGTGTACCAAGCAAACCGTTGCTGTATTTTACGGGCCTGGATGTGGACTGCGGCAATAGTTGTAAATGTAACATTTATAACGGGCAATAGTAAGTAATAGTACAATTATGTGTGCACTTGCGTCATATCCTATTGGTTATACTTTGTTTATTTAATGTACTATGGCATGCACAAGTTCTACAACAAGATTTGTTACACAGAATGATACAATTTATAACACGAATTTCGTCCAGTCCACTGCTGACTGCTGGACAAAGGCCTCTTCAGTTGCTCGCCATTCAGGGCAAACGTATGGAGGATATACCCATAATCGCCACGCTGGGCAGGCGGGTTGGCGATCGCAGGACGTACTTAGCTTCTCGCTCCGGTGACGCTGCTGCCCGTCATCGACCTGTGGTATTTAGCTACGCCTTCAATTGTGATGGTTATACGGCCACCAGTCGGTTGCCAGCGCTTTGTTTGTTGTTCGGCAGGATGCACCACGGGCAGGTGAAGTTGGCTTGGAGCGAAAAGATGATAGGCCGCTCCCTTACATCCCGTACGTTTAGGCAGCAGCCAATCTCCGAAGAGGTACACAGGAGATAAGGTGCACAGGTATGTACTGAAACACAGGTGCACGCTCTCTGTTCCTTTACTCTCATAATCCTGTGGGACCATAGTTCGATACGACCTGAGACAGTCTTCTTCTTCTTTGCGTTTCGATGGCAAATCGAAATCAAACACGCTGTGCCCAGTGCTCCGCCACCCAAACCGCACCCCAGTCACGGACATAAGGTCGGTGAGCGAGCAGGTCTCTCCGTGGGACAGCAGACCAGGTGAGACATACTCTGCAGAGGGGTACCACACTAACAGGCAAGGTCCGACCCATCAGAGTACCCCCACCTGAACAACTCCTTACTACGATTAACCTGAAAAAGAGTCTGTTTAAAGACTTCCAGGTATTCTCAGTGCATTTTCTGCATTAAATATGACTTGTAAAAATAAACCAACACAAATGGTAATTAAATTCAACGAATCCGCATAGATATTACAACATTATCAGTCTTGTTATATCCGAGATTACGACTATTCAGTTATAACGAGCAATATTCATTAAACATGAATTAATAAAACGCTTATCCTTGTAGACAATCTACACCGCTGTAGGTAAGTTATAACCATCAAAATTATTGTGTATGTTTATTTGACTTTTATTTCCCTGTAATGCCTTTGCTTTACTTTTAGTATTAAGTAGTGGAATTTGAGGGACTATGATTGTGGTTAATTATCTTTTTCTTTATAGTACCTCGACATAATGGCTTCCCTACGCCTGATGGAAAGCGAAAGAGAAGGCCAAGTCGCTGTGACAACGGGCAAGTAAGCCGCCACCAGTCGGCTGCCATAGCCTCGTTCGTTATTCAGCAGGATGCCCCATGGGCATGTGAGGGTGGTTTGAAGTGAGAAGATGATAGGTCGCTCCCTTACATCCCAAATCCTCTGTGTATTTAGCTTTACTCCTTGCCAGCTTGCTAATCCGGTGAGGTATGTCCATGACTTTGGTTCTCCGTCAGTTCTTGCAGAGAAACGTCGAGCATAGATACTTTCATAGCTTGCGGAGAGATTTTGAACTTGTAGACTATCCGTAGCGTAAGTGTCCACATTTCGGCTCTGTATGACGTCATGACGGGGGGGATGCACAGATTGAAGACCCGACTTTAGACACTGTGGGATCGACGATGAAACAAACCACCGTGCCCGCTATTATTTAAAGGGCCTTATGAACTTTAAAGTACATAGCTTCCACGTTACAGTATTACCTCGATAGGCATGTATAAAAAGCATATCAAATTAATCGGTTTTGCGTCTTGGAGCAATGAACTCTAAATGTTATTTCGTGGAATCTGAAATTTCCGTGGAAATGTCACCGGAGTTCCATGAATTTATTGTGTCATTGGATGGGTTGGTAATCCGATAAAAATACAATATAGAAATGAATGTTTGTCTTCTCCTCTTTGGATAGATAGAACCTACATAGTACTACATAATTTAATACATTTTTTTTTACTCGACATGAGGTAGTGACCCTATAGAATATGTGACCCTATACAAAATGTTCTCAAAAACCATAATGATAAAAAATTTACAACTGTTTTATTCCTAGACATGTCTAAGGCGTTTGATCTCGTATCACACGACCTACTATTACAAAAACTACACAATTATGGAATTAGGGGTAACGCACAAAAATGGATTGAAGCTTATCTGAAAAATAGATACCAATGTGTTGAAATCAATCAAATAGGTAGAGCTCGTAAAAAAAATATTGTTCAGACATACAGGTCTGAACTTATACGGAATAATTACGGGGTTCCTCAAGGGAGTATCCTTGGTCCTCTTTTATTTTTAATGTACATTAACGACTTACCTGACTCTACACACCACAAAACCATTCTATTTGCAGATGATATCTCCGTCATCATTACTACTAACAAAGCATTGACAATTGAACAACATAAAACCGACATTTCAGACACCCTTAACTCCGTCATAGAATGGCTAAACATTAACAATCTCCAGGTTAATTTCAACAAAACCAAAATAATGAATTTCAACAACCTTCAGAACCAATTGATATCTATACAATCAAACAGTAATCTCCTTAACCACACCTCAGAAGCAACATTCCTTGGTCTAATCATAAATCCAAAATTAACGTGGCAAGAACACATAAGAAAAGTCTCTACAAAAATTAATAGATTTTCCTTCGCACTTTACAAACTAACTAAAGTAACAAATAAACCAACAGCTCTTATAGCTTATTATGCATATGTAGAAAGCATTATTAGGTACGGTTTGGTAATTTGGGGCAACGGTACCGACATTAATTCAGTTTTTATAGCCCAGAAGAGATGCATCCGCGCAATAAGTAATATTAGACCAGACGTTTCCTGTAGACCATATTTTAAATCTTTGAAAATACTTCCACTTCCCTGCATCTACATTCTCGAGATAGCTACATTCGTAATAAAAAATAAACATTTATTCTTAGCAGCAAATAATCATACAAATAGGCACACCAGAAATACACATAATTTAATATTAAATGTTGCACCGAACACTACTCGCTTTTTAAAAAATTGCTACATAATGTGCATTAAGATATTTAACAAAATACCAAATGATATCAAAACTCTTCCCACACATAAATTTAAAATTGCGTTAAGAAAATGGCTTTTAGAAAAAACGTTCTATTCCGTAAAGGAGTTTCTGGAAGCAAAACGATGAGTAAATTAATTTTAATTTACATGCCATTAGTTTATAAATTTAGCGTAGTGTTACCTCAGTATTATAACTACTGATATTTACATGCTCTTTCAATAGTAGCTAAATAGGAATAAGATGCTCACTTTCTGTAAGACCTACATTGTATATGTAACCACCCTATTTATGTGTAAATAAAGAATTTTGTATTTGTATTTGTATTTGTATTTGAATACCGCAGCCAAATGACCTGCGGGTCGTGTTGTTGTTTGCTTTCGCGTACCTGAGTATAATTTTGAAGCACTGACATCTCTTTTTCTTCATGGTTGTGTTATCAACAGTTGTAAGTTCGTCGCTGGGAGGCCCCTCTCGGACGCAGTTTACGGCCGATTTACTACGACGGAACTCTCAGCCAGCACGTAATGGAGCTGCGATCACTCACCCCTCCCTGCCCTGTTTTGTATAGGCCTTCACTAGCACGATAGCGGCCGCACGTTCAGAATATTTCAACCATAGTTCAAATATCAAAAGTTTTCCAAGTGTTCGAAATTCGAACGCTCGAGTAAACTTCAGTGTGATTGAGCGAGCATTGTCCTTGATTTTAAGAATAGAACGCCCAAAAATATTATTTTCAAACGAGTTCGAATTACGAACGTTTCGAAAAAGTGACACATCTTTCTTTTGTTTAAGCGCCTATCTTGAGGTCTCACTTTGCCAAGTGTTCGGAATTCAAACGCTCAGGAAATCTTCAATTTGATGGAGCGTTGGCCTTGAAATTGGTGCCAGGAAAATACACCCTTTAAAATTCCCAATAACAATATTTGAAAGTAGATTTAAAGTAAAATTAAAGAATTAAAAAATTCCATATGATCTGAGTTAACATTGTAGTGTCCCTGTCTGGACTAATATTTGCTTATACTTGTTTCGTCGTGGACTTTAGATCTGTCGCCATTTTATCAGTTCTTATCTCGGTTCCGCCAATACCTTATCGGTTATCGGGCATCAAAATTGCACGAGATGTGAACTGTTCAATTCGATAAAATTGCCCTCATAAGTTCTTCTATCTGCATAATTCCAGTGTTGTTCCGTTATCTTTAAGCAATCTTAATTTTTGTCACTTCGGGCATTCTATGACAGATAAGCTCCATGGCCGTTCTCTTTTTTATAGTAAACTTGGAATCCAACCCAGAATCTTCGGGTCGTCGAACAATTGCCATAAAAATTTATTAATAGTCAATTTTGTTCACAGTAGCTACCAGCAAAATACCATGAATGATTCTCTATTCTATTCTATATACTCCTATTATGAATGAGCATGATGATGCTCATTGGTTTTTAGTCGTTAGACCGTGGTGTTATGTTGGTAGTCTTAATTTATCTGTACCCGAATTAAAAGGGGGATCTTAAAGGATCATAAGCGAGCCTACAAATTTCTCAAGGACCGGCAACACACCTGTTACTGTTTGGTGTTGAGGTTTCTATGAGCTGAAGTGGTCACCTACCATCAGGTAACCTTTATTTAGGCCCGTTTGCCCCCACTGTCGTAAAAAAAAACAACCAAGATTTTCAGTATTTAGGAGATGACCTAACGACTCATTTTTCGTGCCAGTACAGGAAAGGTACAGATCGGAATAGGTCCATTGGCGTCGGTGTCCCAAGGCGAATGTACAACGTCCTCAGAGATCCGTAGCCGTCCGGTCACACTGTGACGTCATTCAAGAGGTCCGCAGTCCGCGCATCTCCTTCCATGCGTCGCGTGAACATGTCCCGAACACACGCTGAGGTTAGCGTTTGTTCGAGCTTTAGTAATGGTTGAAAATTAGATAGTCCTCTCATTACCATTTCGCATTGCTGTAAGACATATGCCTAGATTCAGTTTACTTATTCATCATCATCAGCCTATTACAGTCCACTGCTGGACATAGGCCTCTCCAGTTGTTCGCCACTTAGAGCATACATCTGGAGGATATACCCATAATCGCCACGCTGGGCGGGCGGGTTGGCGATCGCAGGCCGTAGCTTCTTGCTCCGGTGACGCTGCTGCCCGTCACCGGTCTTTAGTATTTAGCTACGCCTTCAATTTGTGATGGTTATACCGCCACCAGTCGGTTGCCAGCGCCTCGTTTGTTATTCGGCAGGATGCACCACGGGCAGATGAGGTTGGCTTGGAGCGAAAAGATGATAGGTCGCTCCCTTACATCGCGGTTATACCGCCACCAGTCGGTTGCCAGCGTCTCGTTTGTTATTCGGCAGGATGCACCACGGGCAGGTGAGGTTGGCTTGGAGCGAAAAGATGATAGGCCGCTCCATTACATACAGTTTACTTATTACTACTTACTTAATACATTATTTATCTATCTATCTACGCTTCGCTGTAGCTAGCTCACCTGACCACCCTACTCTGCCCCAATGGCGGTCCAAGTTTTTAGTCGCGGGCACGGCTTGACGAATCGGCCCCGTGCCGTGACTGGCCGCCGGATTTGAGGAAGGCATCACGCTTCGCTCGTCTTTGACCCTGTACGCAATTACGATTCTTTTCTCTTTTGTCTTTCACCTCCAATAGAGCGGGGATGGTCAGCTTAGCTACTTAGTTTAGGTAAGCGCGTCTTTCCGAAACCAAACCGTTAAAACATTATGTTTGAAAAATCGAAACTAGACTGGAGAGTGAAATTTGGGATATTTCCCTGAATCTAAAGCCTATTTTACTCTTATCTTATCTTCTATACTTATAATAAATCTGTAGAGAAGTCAATTCTGTACATTGTATATATTTTCAAATTAACTATCAGGGGATGATTAGTGATCGATACTGATGCCAAAAATGCAATCAGTAAAATTTTTGTCTGTCTGTCTGTCTGTCTGTCTGTCTGTATGTTCGTTATAGAAACAAAAACTACTCAACGGATTTTAACGAAACTTGGTACAATTATTCTTCATACTCCTGGGCAGGTTATAGGGTACTTCTCATCACGCTACTATCAATAGGAGCAGAGCAGTGAAGGGAAATGTTAGGAAAACGGGAGAATTTTTTGGAACGCGCATCACTCATAAACTACTGCATGAAATTGAATACTGTTTTCACCAATGTATTGCTAGAGGTTTAACTTAAAACTTAGGCACTATGTATAGATAGGTATTTTATGGAAGTCCGTTATTTTTCAAACCCGATATCCACGCGTGCGACGCCGCTGGCACAGCTAGTTAAAAAATAAAAGTCCTCTAGCACCCACTTTAGAGGACACTTTGATAATATCAAAATACACTATTTGTACTTTTTAGTGCTTACAAATTTTGGGACTTTGGGTTTGAAATTCAATAAAGAGTGTTGCAGGGAGCATGGTAAAATTAAACCGAAAAAAGTGGGCGTGTTATTTATACCTATTCATCAAAGTGAGTTCTTTACGATAGACATTTTATCAAATTCCGTTCTATGTTACAAGATAGATCTTCGGAGTCTCTAGATTGGGATGAAAAGACCAAGTGCATCTATAATTTAGCCACACAACCCATCGTCGGCTAACTTTGCATAAGACTAGGACAGGTGTGATAAACAATAGTATAAATTGAGTGCGAACGATTCGCCACATAGCAATTGTTAAACAGCTCCTCTCTATGGGATTGATTTCAATTGACAATAGGGCTTACCTCGCTTTGAATTTCAATGGTTCCATACCGTTAGGCCGCTTTGTGCAATGATTGCAGACTTGCGCACTTTCATGCACCGAATACGTTGCAAAAATGCCTAGTAAGTCATTGTATCCGTCTCTGTTCATGTAATAGGGGATGATTAAGTGGGACACTTACGAAAGAGGTAGGTAAGCGTAGGCTCTGCATACCAATCATGTGGTCCAAACTAAGGATTCCTCCTGAATCGTGTATCGTCGAATTGCATTTCTGATACCAAATAATAATAATCGACTGGCTCGGTGGCTCAATGACTGGCTCGGTGGCTCAATTGGTAGTGACCCCTGCCTTCTGAACCAAGGGTCGTGGGTTCGATTCCCACCCGGGACAAACATTCGTGTGATGAACACTTGTGTTTGTTCCTTGTCTGGGTGTTTATATTTGTATTTAAGTATTTATTTGTGGTACCTTCGTTGATATTGTCTGATACGTATTTATCAAAAAAATAATAATAATGCCCTCACCGAATTTCGTTTGCAGCGACCAATCTCTAAGGAGAGAAGCCAAATACGTAGGAGATAAACCGATGGGACCATACTTCGAGACGAGAGTAATAATGCGATAAAATAGCTTGAAATGATTAAGACATGAGTATTCTCATATTTTTTTGTTTATCGACAGCAACTTTCTGACACGGGGCTGGTACTGAGTTGTCTCTTGATAAAAAACATTTAAGTAGGTTTGGAAAAAATACAATTCAACGATTTATTATTCGCGGGATCTGGGATGTTAGTGAAACCGACGTAACAACAGTTATTAATAAGATAACTAAATATACTATAAATTATACCTCAAATATAGAAATCTTCGCCCCCACAACACATACCTAGAGAAAGGAAATTGTAGATCAAACATTAAATCATGGTTATTTCGCGGCCAACATGAAACCAACTCATTTGCTACCCAACTCTCGTACCGCCTAGTATCTTGCAGAATTTGAATGCGAGGAGTGCGTAGGTATAGATGGTAAGTTCATTCAGTATTTATTATCAGCCAGATATCTGTTAAATAGGTTGACTGTTTAAATGTTAATGGTTTTCTCGTTTATTTGAATAGCAATTACGATTACAGTTTACAGTGGAGTGTTATATTAAATAAATACAGCTGTGCCGGCGGATAAAAATTTCTCCCGTTTTCCCAACACTTCCCGTCACTGCTCTGCTCCTATTGATTGTAGCTTGATGAAATGTATACTAATAACCTGCCCAGGAGTATGTAGAATAATCGTACCAAGTTTCGTTGAAATCCGTCCAGTGGTTTTTTTTCTATAACGAACATACAGACAGACAGACCGACAAAAATTTTACTGATTGCATTTTTGGCTTTGGTATCGATCACTAACTCGCTTTAGTCTGTCTGTCGGTTCTTATATGTATATCTTTAAAACTACGCAATGGATTTTTGATGCGGTTTTTTTAGATAGAGTCCTCCAAAAGGTTTATAATATATGTGCAATACATTCTTAATATGTATAGTAGAGAAACACCGATAATTTAAATAATATCCACTTGGTTCGTTAATCGGTATTAGTCAATTTGGGCTTCTCTTTTGCTCTATCAGGCGAGGGAAGCATTTTTGAAGTGTTATTCTATAAAAAATCGACTTTATTGCACTTTTCATCGCAAAAAACCTTAAAACAATGTACCTACGGGTGCCTCGCGCTCTTTCTCGAAAAGAAAAAAAAAAAATACATCTTGTCTTAATCTGGTTACACTTAGCAACAGTGTAGCGCTGTGCACAATCGCTGCCGGTAATAACACGCCTTGTCTGACGGCAGGAAGCCGCCGGTCGACAGGCGGCAGGTGCGCGCTATGGCCGCGCTGGATGTGTCTCAGCCGATTGAAATAGCCAGTTGATGGTGAGGCTAGCCTTTTCATTGAACAAACTTCAAATAAGCCACTAACCTTGTTGGCTGGAAGAGATAGTTTAAAGCGATAAGACCGCCTAAATTAGAGTTAACCCATTCCTAAATTGTAGGGCTTTAATGTATTTTTGTGTCCAGTTTAAAGTCAATGGTGGGCTATCATTATCATCATCAGCCCGTATCAGTCCACTGCTGGACTTAGTCCTCTCCCAATGTTCGCAACTTTGATCGATTCTTCGATCGGGCTTCTCGCATCCAGCACTTGCCCGCCGTCGTCCGCATATCGTCACTCCACCTGCCCTGAGGGCGTCCTACACTACTCGTTAACCCCAACGAATGAAACGTTACCACAAACCGATAACGTTTCATTGAATAAACTTCAAATATTCCAACAGCCTAAACGACGTTTGTCGGGATATGCCACCAATCCAAAGGAATATACCTATCTTAGGGTTTCATGTCTGGAAAATATCGCTTGCTAAATTGTAGGACTTTGAAGTATTTTTGTGTCTAGTTTAAAATCAATTGTGTATAATAATGAATATCTATCTATATCGTCTATAAGAATAATAGTTGTAGTGTAAAGCTACAAGGTAAACTAGCAATATTTTGACTAATTACCAGCTATTTTAGGTATCAACTGAAATAGCGTTAACCAACCAATGCTAATATATTGTACATATATTTATTTGAAATATAATTCTAAAGTAGATAATTAATCATTATTTTAAGTTACGAAAAGTTGTGTGCTAATGTTATTTAAATGATGACATGTTCAAAATTGCAACGACTTTTAGCTATGTGTACCTTTTTAACCTTTACCTTTTTAATTGAAAATATAGAGTGCATATTATGATGGGTGATACAAGTCACCCCTGTTCGTCTTAGTGTTAAAATCAATGAATCATACTCAGCTATTATTAAAAAGCTAAAACTAGTTAATCAAACAAAGGCGCATCTTGTAGGAAATGGGAGGTCGAGTGTCAGTCCCGTCTCGATCGCGCTTTGTGGCTGACACAGGGTTAAACCAATATTACAATTGACAGCTGCTTGTGCCATTACAAAGGCGTAATGAACGAACGGCTACTGAGGGTTACGATAAAGCTGCTGTGTGTAAAGATCTTTTTTAAAATAAACAATGCACCAGACGAGGCACTTTTCGATCACTTAGGTTTTTCCTCATAGATTCCCCGAAAAATAATTAGGAAAAACTATTGGTCGAAGACTGAGTAGTTAAATACTTATAAAATTTTTAAAAGTACATTCTATTAACGTTTGTTACCCAAATTGTCGAATTTTTGTGCGTTAAAATTTTGCATACCCAACTGGCCATTGGCGTTTTTGTGGGCACGGCGATATGCGAAAAGCGCCTGTGTGGCCGGACTACTCGTACTTATATTCTCAATCTAACACTGTTACAGATGTTCTGCTGCGTTCTAACGAAAAATAAAATAATGTTTTGTTCATTCTTCATTTACCTACCCAATTCATTAAATAACTCAAGATATTATGAAGTTGCTTAAAGATTATTTGAACTTTAAGCAACTTCATAATATCTTGAGTTACCTATATCAGTATTTTGAAGCACTAGAAAGATTCATAGATTGAGTAAAAGATATTGCAATACCCTTATCAAAGATAAGAAATTATTTATTGCTCAAATCAAAAAACATGTATCTTCATGTAGATAGTAAGCAAAATTTTATGGATGTTGTGACTCTACAATTTGCGCTGCAACTCCTTCGCAGGACTTTCTACATAATAAACTGTATTTTACACATGTACCTACTACAAAATTAAATATAAAACCGCAACAAGCAGTTTCTTATAAAAAATCTAAGCCCAAACCTGACTCTACACGCAATCCCCGATCAAGCGTTCATTATGCAAAATTGATCTTTATTTCAAATAGGACAAGATCTTTACATGCAAATACTATACATACTGATGTCTAGTACATCTTTTAAGTATCCGGCGCAAGACAGATAGCTGCTCTCACCGCTTACAAAGCACTGATCATGGAGCAAATACAAAGAGGAGATGGCCTGTTTTTCTAAATAACTACGGTGATAGACAAGGCGGACTTGTCATCATCACCGGGCTGTTGGGGGAGCGTAAGGCCTAGGTATGCTAATCAACACAGCTAAGGGTGCCCCCTAGTGGGGTCGGATCTCGACATAGGACGATGCTCGGAGGGTCCATACGGACGCTATTTTAAGGAGAGGGGTGACCGGTTGCGGCAGGCTTCGCGGTCGGGACGCGGAAGCTAAGGGACGACGCGGCGCAGGTCTCCGCCGGCGGGGACGGAACGACGAACTTGATGGGATCGTCATCGCCCTGGAGGACGTGACGGGGACGTCGTTCCTATGGGGGGCTTAGGGAGAGACAAGAATGCCAGTGTCGTAATTAGCACAGCTACAAATATCAGGCGTTGTTCGGAATTGTTAACCTTTATAGATAACTAGCTGTGCTCGCGACTTCGTCCGCGTGGAATAGTTATTTTTCCCCGTTTTTTTTTTACATTTTCCATTATATCTTCGCTCCTAATAGTTGCAGCGTGATGTTATATAGCCTAAAGCCTTCCTCGATAAATGGTCTATTCAACACAAAAATAATTTTTCAATTCGGACCAGTAGTTCCTGAGAATAACGCGTTCAAACAAACAAACTCTTCAGCTTTATAATATTAGTTAAGATAGGTAGATTGTATGAAAAGTAGCTGTTGTGCTTTTAAGGAGTCAAAATTACCAATACCAATTGTGAATGACACGCATTGTTTCATTGAAAATATGGTTACAACATCTCCTCTTTGTATTTGCTCCGTGGCACTGATCTACACGACTCTACCTCAGCTAACTGTTATTTAAGCTTCCTACGAAACGAGTATATTATAAGGAACTTCGATGGAAATGTCTTCCTTGGAACCAATTATACCTAGCTACAGGAATAAAGTCCGTGTGAGAAAACTTAAGTAAACGATAGATAACGGCACATAAAATATTTTTTTTGTAAATATTACACGCCTGATCCTTATAAAACTGATCTTAAATGTTTAAAGTTGATTAAGCTGACTAAATTTGATTAACTTAAACAATGATAGGTATATTTAGAAAAATAATCAACTAAAATAAATGTTCAATGCATTGAACAAAATATATTGACAGATTCTGATAACTTGACAGGTGTGTACCTACAAAACATGCATGTAACTATACGTACGTATTATAAGCTTTAACTTTGTTAAACTTAAATTTGTTATGGCGGATCTTGCAACTCAGTTTTTTAACTACCAAAAATTGAACATCCTTATTATTAAACTATGTACCTATGTACATTATTATTAAACTATGTACCTATGTATGTAATATGTTATTATTATGTATATTTTATTTAAGTGTATTTAAATATATTTATATGTATATGTGTATGTCTATGGAATATATACTTCTTGGTATATTTATGTAATAATTTTACGTATTTAATATAAAATAGTTAGATAGTTTTGCACTGGGTTACCCATTTCCTTAGTCAATCTGGTTTCCTCTACCTGAAGGTTGTCTGGAAGAGATCGCTATAAGCGATAAGACCGCCTAGATTGTACTTTGTGTTGTTTGTAATATGTTTCCTGTAATGTCTGTGTTTTTGTGCAATAAAGAGTATCTATCTATCTATCCTTTATCTTCTTAGCGGGTCATTGACAACATCCTAAATGACTGGTAGACATGACCCATCGAGTTTAATTAAAATACACAGTTGTAAAATATTTTACACCTTCCTTTATCACTATTGAGTACCATATTAGGGAACTTTAATGAAATTCAATTCAGTGCCTAAGTTCATAGCCAAGCTGTTAGCACTATTACCCACCAAAAAGGCATGTGGAGTCATTAACATTATTTTTATTGCACCTCGCCGACGAATAATACGAAGTGTTATTTAAATTTTCGGCCATTACTTTGCGATACTCGAGATAAATAATTCACAAAGACCACTACCGACTTTACTCCGTGAGTCACTTGTATCTACGACCAGTTCTTTTTTTTTGTTACTAGGAACTAATAAAATTAAGAGTTGTAGGTCATCGTATTTACGGATGTTAGCACCGCGGACCGCGTAAAGGTAGATCAGTAGCCCAAGCACGAACTTTTCGTTAATGCGTAACGTAAAGTAACGTAAATGTAAAAATACGCAGAAAGAAAGTCATAACAATCGCCGACTCGATACGAATACGTCGGGGATGTCATCCTTATCTAAACGTTCAGAATCCATATCAAAGAGATTTGAGATATAAACCCGAATAATTATTTATTTAATTAACGGGTGAGTTAAATCAAATTTAATAACTAAATAATGTTTATAATACTTTGACTTTGAAAAAAATATTATCGTAAATTTTTTAAATTCTAACATTATTTTCAAGTTTAATAGAAATGCTGTTTTTGAACGTCTCTCGTTACGTTTGACACTTTGACAGAACGTCAAACAAAATTTTGTTGGCAAATTTATTGTGAAACTATTTCATAATATTGAAAATAAATAAAATCAAGGAAAGTTACTTTATTCTGAAGATCAAAAGTCGTATCCATTTGGAAAAGAATCAGATGGAAGCTGATTCCAAGGAAGTGCAGTTGGCACGAGGCGAAAATTGCGTGTGGATGACTTTCAACTATCAAGATGATATGGATGAAATCTTGTTATTGCAACCAATAAACTTTACCTAAATTAAAGGAGGCGTACATTCAGCAGAGGATGGAGCGAGGTCAATAGATTGATATAAGAAATAGTTCGAAATTATTTTTGTATTATCTTTTGAATACATAAAAAATATTAAATATACTTATAAACATTTGTCTTTAATTTACAAAGCTAATAGCCACGAATGCCTACTACCGTTCCCATAGAATCTGTGAGGATTCACAGGGACTGGTAATAGATAGTCACTCGAGGAAACATCCCCACGTTGTACCCCATCACCAACCTGCCTGCCCAGCGTGGTTATATTAGGTAAAGCCTATAAGGCCAATGTCCAACAGTGGACTGCGTAAGTTTTTCATTTGATATCAGCGTATTATGTGAACATCTTGGAGAGCTTTGCATTAGTTTTATGTTAAAAATTACTAAGCTCACTTCGAAACATAGTCAATAAGTAGAAAAATCTAAATTATCAAGTAAGATATCTTTTCTCACTTAAAAATTTTAAGTGACGAAGTATTCGTAAGGTCTCGATAGCCAGCCTTTGACATTTACTTTACCATACGTCAAAACAAGTTCGCGCATGCGCTTTAATACAAATTGGTTTACGTTACGATACGAAGGCGATGATTTTCACTACGTTAACGTACGTAAACGTAGTACCTCTTACGCACGATAGGGGCGCTGTACCAAGTTTCATACAAATGTTTACGGTAACGTTACGCATACTTTTTCGAAAATGTTCGTGCTAGGCACACAGTAGCCCAAGCACGAACTTTTCGTCAATGCGTAAAGTAAACGTTGCGTATTTGACGATACGTGCTAGAATACGCAGAAAGAAAGTCATTACAATCGCCGACTCGATACGATTACGTCGGGGACGTCATCCTAACCTAAACGTTCAGAATCCATATCAAAGAGATTTGAGATATAAACCAGAATAATTATTTATTTAACTAACAAGGAGTTAAGTTAAATTTAATAATTAAATAATGTTTATAATAGTTAGAATTTGAAAAAAATATTATCGTAAATTTTTAAAATTCTAACATTATTTTCAAGTATAATAGAAATGCTGTTTTTGAACGTCTCTCGTTACGTTTGACACTTTGACAGAACGTCAAACAAAATTTTGTTGGCATATTTATTGTGAAACTATTTCATAATATTGAAAATAAATAAAATCAAGGAAAGCCATTTTATTTTGAATCGTCTTCGTCGTATCGATTTGGAAAAGAATCAGATGGAAGCTGATTCCAAAGAAGTGCAGTTGGCACGAGGCGAAAATTGCGTGTGGATGACTTTCAACTACCAAGATGATATGGATGTAATCTTGTTATTGCAACCAATAAACTTTACCTAAATTAAAGGAGGCGTACCGTACATTCAGCAGAGGATGGAGCGAGGTCAATAGATTGAATAAGATATAGTTCGGAATTATTTTTGTATTATCTTTTGAATACATAAAAATGATTAAATATACTTATAAACATTTGTCTTTAATTTACAAAGCTAATAGCCACGAATGCCTACTACCGTTCCCATAGAATCAGTGAGGATTCACAGGGACTGGTAATAGACAGTCACTCGAGGCGACTTCCCCACGTTGTACCCTATCGCCAACCTGCCTGCCCAGCGTGGTAATTAGGGGTAAAGCCTATAAGGCCAATGTCCAACAGTGGACTGCGTAAGTTTATCATTTGATATCAGCGTATTACGTGAACATCTTGGAGAGCTTTGCATTAGTTTTATGTTAAAAATTACTAAGCTCACTTCGAAACATAGTCAATAAGTAGAAAAATCTAAATTATCAAGTAAGATATCTTTTCTCACTTAAAAATTTTAAGTGACGAAGTATTCGTAAGGTTTCGATAGCCAGCCTTTGACATTTACTTTACCATACGTCAAAACAAGTTCGCGCATGCGCTTTAATACAAATTGGCTTACGTTACGATACGAAAGCGATGATTTTCACTACGTTAGCGTACGTAAACGTAGTACCTCTTACGCACGATAGGGGCGCTGTACCAAGTTTCATACAAATGTTTACGGACACGTTACGCATACTTTTTCGAAAATGTTCGTGCTAGGCACACTGTTGCTACTTGCGTACCTATACGAGTAAGTTTGCCGAGATATTTATGTAAATTATCTATAAAGATTAGGTAAGTAATAATTCAAATCATAGTTATAAATAGTTTTTACCTATCTTCGAGATATATATTAGTAGGTATCTAAGGTAAAACATTATTCTTTGTATAGAATATGTCTTATTTTCGGTAAATATAAATATGTAATTTAATCCTGCTTCCTCCCATGTAGAAAAGAGTGCTAAAATATTTTTAATACATGTGCTGCCATCTACCTCATATAATTATTCAATAAATGGATCCCGACTGCTAAATTTATTATTGTTTTAGGGTTTTTTCAGTTCCAAGCTTACACAGAAACGCAAACATAGTTTTTAAAATTAAGTACGGTCTTTTTCTAGTGTTTTTATTTTGCTATATCTTCACAGTGTCCCTCTCACAGTAAATAGGTACGAATCTTACGACACTTCTTAACTTAAAACCCATGGATACGTTCAGACTGCAGAGCGTGCCAAAAATTATACTTACCTACATCTAATGATTGAATGACATTACAATAAATACTCTTGAAAAACATAACTCTACTGCTGCAATCGGGAAAAAATAACGCAAATTATTACATAAAAAATTTATCACACAAAATATGATTACTTTTTAAGTAAACAAAACACTATTACTATTTAAACCCGCTTCGAAATGATTCCCACTCTTAATCAACTGCACCATCAACCCGTATTTACGACCAATAAAGTGTAATAATCGGTAGATTTTCACATGAGTAATAAATGCATGTAGAGCTGCGGGTGCGGTCGATACCTGCGCGGTCGCACGCGGGAAACGAAAGTAGGGGATAAAAATACGGAAGAGTACTATGTAGGCATGATAAAAGTTCATTAAGCTTTAAGCACCCTGTGACAATGGAAATTCCAACCTTATTTAATGGAAATAGAGATTTGCTTCAGCGGTTTTGGCTCTGCGTTGCTCGTTCAATCAGGACATTTTCTTTTATATGTATAGATGATTTGGTTGAGAAAGGGTCGTTTAAAATTTCCAATTACCATGTTTTAGATAATGCACGTCACGCATAGAATGCGGGTGGGGTCGATATTGTAATCTCGACTAGCGTTAGGTATAACGAGTAGTAGTATGCTTCATCATCATCATAAGCCTATTGCAGTCCACTGCTGGACATAGCTTCAGTTGTTCGCCGCCTAGGGCAAACTTCTGGAGGATATACCCATAATCGCCACGCTGGGCAGGCCGGTTGGCGATCGCAGGGCATAGCTTCTTGCTCCGGTGACGCTGCTGCCCGTCATCGGCCTATGGTACTTAGCTACGCCTTCCATCGTGATGGTTTTACCGCCACCAGGATGAACCACGGGCAGGTGAGGATGGCTTGGAGCGAAAAGGTGATAGGTCGCTCTCTTACATACCCTTACTTAGTATACTTACTAAGGCTATTATACCACGCCTCCACGGTATTTGGCAGAATCCGCTCATGCGCGCAGATTCTATCCAACCGACTTGATAGAGCATGGTACAGTGTGAAAACCGCCTAAGTACCTTTTTTTGCATTAGGCACCTTCACGCCGCCTCCAGGGGGAGACGAGCCGTGTATGGGACTCAGACCTCCAGACAGAATCGAAGGGCATACTTATCCACTAAACCCCCTGTGTCGCCAATGGGCAGCAATTATACAATTATATGTATGCGGCTGCGTGCCTGCCTGCTCTGGCCAGCCGCAGATGAAAAGCGGCCGGCACTCCTAGTGTTGGGAGACCTGACCTATACCTAGAGGTTATTCTTTAAGGCTTCATATCAAATGTTTGGATTAAAAAGTGGCTGTGGTATAACTAACTTCTCCTGTACAAGAATGAATGGCAATCTTCCCAAATAAACTTGAAATCTACAAGTAATACATTAAACCTGTGTGCAAGGTGTATTCCTGCCAATATCGTGTGAAACATTGTCATATAACTACGCTGGTATGTCGAGCGTTTCCGGACGCCATCGCCATCGGGTACAAAGCAAGTTGTCTACTTAACAAGCCATTCGGCACAAGACTGCTCGAAGATGATTTATTTTAAAGATCCTGTATACTTACTTATTCAAAGAGGATATTATTATTTAAACTGCCTGCACACGTTCACTTTATTTGGTGAAATTGACGATGGTGACAAAGTAGCAATCATTGAATCAGTTCAGATCAGAAAGTTCGCAATGTACCGACTTACAAATGGAAGTGGGCTTCGAATATTACAGGCAATCGAATCGTCGAACTTCTGACGCAACATTCGTAAATGGTAACGATAAAGCTGATATTTTTCATTAACCAAAAATACCTTAGGCTGCATGGATCTGAGGCCGAAATTATAATTTAAAAGAAAAGAAAAATACATTTGCTCGGCGCAAAATTCCCGCAATTTAAATATTATGTTCTACATTCGAAAAGTTTCCGTTGGAATCGTTGATCTGCACGTTAATTATGTGTTTTGGATGTGAACTGGTATCGGCGCGCGCGGCGTGGGTGAAAAAAGGCGCGAAAGATCCGGGTCGCGTGGCGCGCGAGTAACGAACTTTTGACGGCGCTCCGGTGTAGAGCTGAGAGTAATGACGGGATGCGTCATGGCGTAAGCTGCTAGTAAATAGATGTTTGATTACTATTTATTAGTTTTCTATTTGTTCAAGTATGTATTATTATGCATGGTCGGTAAGTGTCCGGGTAGGTAAATGTAGTTCCTGTTTATTTAATTAAAGCCTACCTACCATGTTTCAATACTCCACAAATTATAATAAGTGTATCCCATCTCGCATACATATATGTATTAAATTGTCTCAAGGGATGTAGAGACGCCTACTTGGACGACGCATATGTTCCCGCGCAAAGGTTCTAAAGGATCGGTAGAGGTAACTCCTTTCCGTGATATCCATAATGGAGACTATGGAGTCTCCATATGGATATCATGAATTTCGTTTCGACCACATGTTATTTTTATACATTTATATTATTATACATGTGGTCGAAAGGGGTCTTGACTGGTACATACTGGACTGAGAACTCTTAACCAACTTCGCTCCAGAGATGGCCGGTGTAGATTAAATTTAGTTAGGTGTTGGCTAAGTGGGAACATGCATGCTGGCTGCGTCTATGTATCATTGCAGACCAGGGCACATTTGCTCACCTGACGGTTGTGTCCAACTTGTATTTGAGGCATAGTACCACTGACTCGAGTCGAAGCTTCAATACTGTAATTTTCTAAAAAATACGATAAAATGGATATTTACCTAACCTTTGTTATGTTTTTTTATGCAAGAGGCGGCAGACGAGCAAATGTGATGCCTGATGCAGTAATGTAATCGTGGAATTAAAGGTATTTATAAATGATTTATCGATCGACGGAAGTAGATAGCGGCGAATATTAAGTATTTTAAAGCTGTGTTTTTACATTTCCACCCATTTAATATTATAACCTGCATTTGAATAAAACCGTAGGCTGACTGGTAAGAATTCTCCTAATTAATCGGTTCTTAGTACTCAATACTCAATCATTTATTGCGTTCCATGATGTATTAATATTTATAAGATCGGATTATGGACTCTGTCGGGCAACAAGTTCAAGAGGGCTAACAACATAAATCTTTCTATTATAAAGGTGTATTATTAGATTCACTGTATTTTAATTCAACTCATATTACTTCCAAGTTCAAAGGTCAACTTAAAACAAAGTTATGTTTTGGGTATCCTATAATAATAACTAATGAAAGTAAATATAAAGAAGTCGGCACTAAAAAGCCAAATATGTAAATACCAATGTATCTATTCTATAATAACTTCCAATATTTTGTTCGAATTTATTAATAGACCTCTAATGAGCAAGACAAATAAATTAAATGAAGCCCTATTCTAAGCTTAAACCATAGATTTTTACAAGAAAGTTTACTACCATAGCTATAATCTGAGTTCAGCACATTTTCCCTTTTTTTGGAGATTAAAATTTATGCATTTTTTACCAGTATTATCATATTACGATATTTGACACACCAATTATAAATACTATGTACTTAGTAAAACATGAATAAGTATTGCGTGCTCCACATCGACGGTTCCAACGAAAATGATCGCTCAAAGTTTTATTTATCTGTAGAGAGATATTTTTACGCGTTCTCAACAATTCCGAAGTCTGTTTCCACCGCTCTTCGTGTCTCAATGGCTTTTAATTTTCCTTGACTAAAAAGCGCGCCTGAATTGAGGAATTCTACGGACGTTCGCATTTTTTATAATTAGAAAATGATTTGTTCCGGGTGTTTTCGATTAGTTTTCGGCTGTAACTTGTTGTAGAGGTCCGGCGTGACTTGACGGATTCCTGTCTAGCTGTTCCTTTGTTTGAGGACGAACAACTCGTAGTGATGTTCTCTATTTTTGTCGATGTTCTATTCTAATGGTTTTACATCAAGTCAAATGTAAACATCTTCAGACTCTTAATAGTACATCATAAACACTGGAATCTATATTTTCTATATAGTTGTGTGCGAGTAGATACTATGACAAATGCTACGAACCTGGCTAAAAGGGGTCAAATTCCAGAGCCGTAGGTAGGTAGGTGTGAATATTTTTAGGTTCATAGCTTTGTCAAACTATAAAATTTAGTGGCAATACTACCTACTTAGGTTTTAATGATTAGCTTACTTTAGAACTAAATAATTTCATAAATGAACATTATGTGTTGTTATAAACTGACCTCAAGGACTAATTAATCATCATCAGCATGAGCCTATTGCAGTTCACTGCTGGACATATGCCTCTCCGGTTGTTCACCACTTAGGGCAAACATCTGGAGGATATACCCATAATCGCCACGCTGGGCTATCGGGTTGGCGATCGCAGGACTAATAATAACAATAGGTATATTGTTAATTACTTTATTTAGGGCTTTCGTCTATGAATACTTATCATCAAATTATTTCCGTGTATTAACTGTTTAAAAAACCAAGAATCGTTTACATAATATTATTACGGTACTTACGCACATAGGAAAAGATGTAGAGTTGCGGAAAATACCAGTTCAAAGTACTTACCACCTACACTGCCTTTTAGCGATCGTCTTATAAAATATCGGAAATATTTTAGATATAAACAACTCGCCAATTCATTACGAATCGCATAACAACCTCAGTTCACACATAAATCAAAGCGGTATAACTAAGTAACAGCTTGTACGAAAATATTGCCAGTGTGACCATAAAGTTACGTGATGTGATTCGGCCTTCAACATAACCTGTTCAACGACCTCGCGACACTTTAACTGTGACGTTTTCACAGAATTGAAAAGACAAAAGTTGACCGATTCAGCCGCCATGCTTCCATAATGCCATTGTGAGGGGCTGACACAGGAATTGCTGATTATTTTGTTACTCAATCCGCATTCGATTTGATAATCGTTCGCTTTGCCTCTTATTTTGGCGAGTGGAATTTCTCGGAAACGGACAAAAGTTAACAAATATTGAGCAATATGGAATGATTAAGCATTATTACTCACGTTATTTTACCCATTTGATTGTTGTTAAGAGTCTCATGATAAGTGATAATAATAATAGACACCTGTGCATCGGAGGTGCCTTACCTCTCTGGTCCGTCTCGAACTTTCAATCAAACTAAAGGTAGGTAGCCACTATGTTGTGTCACTATAAACTCGATTAGATTTGCACCCTTCCAAGGGCGGTGTCGGCTGTTTACCATCAGGCATCACACTTGCTCGTCTGCCGCCTATCGTATAAAAAATGTACTTAAATATTTATTGTTTTAATACCCGTTGACCATCATAGCCATTGTAACACAATAAGCGAGAATCGATCTATTAATGTCTATTTTCACCAGAAGACTCTAGAAGCTAAGAATACCTCAAGCATCATATAATGATGATTAAAATTACTAAAAGAACATTTAATTTCAAAGGGACCTTAGCTTAAAATTCTTAAATGCCTGACGTTATACTTAATACGCTAAAGTCAACAACGTTGCCTAGTCGCACGTTTTACCACAGATCCCCAAAAAGTGATCGTCGTGAACCGAACGGTCAATCGATAGTCGACGTTGGCGGTACTATCGTAGGCAACCGTGGCGGCTAGTGCCCTACGCCGGTTACTACAAAACCGGTCGGACGCCCTCCGGTACGCTCCACGTGCAGATACCATCGTTCGTCTTCGTCTATTTTGCCGCGCGCCCGAGACCAGCGTAAACGGAACCCCCGCTGGCTTTATAGAGATACTTCTCGCGCGCGGCGTTTGATGCGTTTGCGTAGTAATATTTTTAAAAAAATAGAGCGATATTTGGATCACGCGGAATTTATTCGATGTTCAAAATGCAAATTAGTAAGCCGCGAAATGCTTTTGGAGTTTCTTGCCAGCTTTTCTAATCATTTTAATTAGGAACCTTAGTGAATTAACTGAGTAAACTTGTTAAATAATCACGTCAACATTTAAAATCGTGAGATATTGGCATAATAATCTTCTTTAAAGATAAATTTCGTTGGAAATCAGAATATTGTAGTTTTGTAGGTATGGTGTACAATATTACTTATTTGCGTACAAGTACCTATGTAGATAGGGTAGAGATGTCATAAGTAAGTTTTTAGATTATATGCTTTTCCTGAACCCTATTTCACTATACAAACAAAAATCGTGCAAATATCTAATTTATAGTTCCATCTACTTTTCAAAAATTTGTGAATATTCTATTGTAAGTGCACCCTGTTACTATGTTTCGTTCATAATTTATGTGAGTTTCTAAGTAAAATAAACATTATTTGACCATAACAATATAAAACATTTACAAGATAACCGTAGAATGTTTATTAATTTTTACCAATAAAATTATTACATACTCGTATACCTACATGGAGATACCAAGAGAAAGTTCAATTAAAAAGGTGCTACTACATAAAACGCCATCGTTAATTCTTAAATGATAACTGCTTCGTTAATTAATAAGAAAGTATCGTGTATAGTTGATATTAGAATTAACAGAACATAAACGGTTAATTTAACTGATTCAACTTCCTTATTTGCACAATCAATTTATGATACGGCTCTTCAAGTTTTTAGCGTAGACTCCATTTGTGGAAGTATTGTCACTTTTATCGTTTGAAATACATTGACATTTAATCTAATGTCTACTAAAGAGTACAGCTAGGTTAATTTCCTCATTCTTCATGTTTTTAAGAACGCTTCAAGTTCATTTCTGACTGGCCCGGTGGCTCAATTATTAAGCATAAAGCCGTGGCCACACATTGGAGATATTTGCATCAACGTAACGTTTTGCGTCTTATGCACCAATACCGATACATGGTAGGTACTTTGAAATAATGAAGACATTGAGCGCGTTAGTATTGGGCATTGGACAGTGATTGGACGCAAAGTTCAATCCAATATGTAGCCGCGGAATAAGAATAGTGTGGTTAACAATTACATTTCTCTATTCAATAAAAAACTCTAAAACATGTTTATCAAGTCTGACGGACAACTGTCTATTAAAACGTGAATTTTAGTAAGCCGGTAGTAAGTAGGTACGTGGCTATTAGCCATTAAAAAAATAATACAGCAAAATACGCAACGCAACGTTCAATGCCTTTTCGAGGTAGGTACATTTTTTGTCGTCAGCGGCGTCGAATCCCGCCCGTCCACGGCTCAAGATGTACTGGCGATGTTTCTTTATTCTCAAACCACGGCAGTGAGTACAAAGGAGTACCTACATAAATCACTTTTTACGAGTCGTACACAGTTGTAGGCCTGATGCCGCATGGGAACACGCGTTTTCAAGGTTCCACTCCTAATTGACGTCTTTGGCGGCCTTCAAAGGACGCTTTCTTTCATAGGCTTGCTTTTGCAGTACTTAGGTAAGTATTATGAAGGCTGTGTGACGTTGTTCAAGTATGCCGTAACTAAAGTATGTATGCATAGACAGACAGGTACTAAACATCTGGTGTATTAGACATTCGTATGACATACGACAACTCGTTTTATA
Source organism: Conogethes punctiferalis (assembly GCA_031163375.1). NCBI lineage: Eukaryota > Metazoa > Arthropoda > Insecta > Lepidoptera > Crambidae > Conogethes > Conogethes punctiferalis. Next base: position 14,563,485 of record CM062078.1, read on the forward strand.
ATTTTAGTCGCATTTGTGCGACCCCTTTTTAAGATGGACCCCCTTCGTATGCATAATGATGACGGTTGATTGTGTCTGTGGCCCGTCTGAGTGTGGTCATAATCTATACTTATAATAAATCTGTAGAGAGGTCAATTCTGTACATGAAATATTTTTTCAAAATAACTATCAGGGGGTGATTAGTGATCGATACTGATGCCAAAAATGAAATCAGTAAAATTTTTGTCTGTCTGTCTGTCTGTCTGTCTGTATGTTCGTTATAGAAACAAAAACTACTGGACGGATTTTAACGAAACTTGGCACAATTATTCTTCATACTCCTGGGCAGGTTATAGTATACTTTTCATTACGCTACTATCAATAGGAGCGGAGCAGTGAAGGGAAAACGGGTGAAATTTTTACCTGTATGTTTCAATGCGCATCACGGGAAAACTACTGCATGGAATTGAATGCGGTTTTCACCAATGTCTTGCTAGAGGTGTAACTTAAAATTTAGGAAGAACTATTTTATGGAAATCCTTTGTTTTTGAAACCCAATATCCACGCGTGCGACGCCGCCGGCACATATAGAGTAAAAGAATAAATAGTCAGATACTTATTTGCAGCCAGGAAAGGTTTGGTAGGTATAGAAGAATTTACAACCAATTCATTGTACAATGTAGACCAAATTTGGTTCATTGGTAGTAGTAGGTTAGTCTCTGGTTCGATCCCCGCACAGGAGAAGCATTAAATTAATAAAATAATAGATAAATAAATAACCCAAGACATTCCACGCTGGGCCACACGTCGCCATCTAGACCCAAACTAAACCGAAGCTTGTACTACATAGAGAACTGATAAACTAATTTAAAGACTTGTTTTGTTAATAAATATATATAATATCTACATAGTGAACACCCAGATACAGACAGACGTGTTCATGAGCACAAAAGTTTGTACTGTGCGGGAATCGAACCCACGACCCTTGGCTTAGAAGGCAAAGGTTCTGGCCAGTCACATATTATACGTGCATGACCTTGTCTGTTTTAGTCTGGGTGTTTGCTAAATATATGAAGTACAAGTACCAATTTACAAAAAAAGAGTAGGTATAAGTAAGTTTATTAGTTGTCTAGTACATACGAGTAGGTATAGTACAAGATTCGGCTTTGTTTGGGACTAGATGGCGCAGTGCGGCCCAGAGTGGCATGTCTTCGGTTATTATCAACGTTAGTATTAACTGGTTATTTTTATAACTGGATCCTGATTATAAGCAAGCAACATTAAACCATTGCCGATCTTAATATAAATTAAAATAACTACCTATTTATCTCCTCATCAAAACTAACCTATTGCTTGAGATGTAATGAATAACACAGATCTAATTCGCGTATACGCGTTAACAATTCTATTTGCCTTGAGTTAGACGTTAGAAGGTGTTAATTTTTTATTTGCTCAGTTTCTACGTGAATAGATAGTTCAACATATCGCTTGACAACTGAAATAAACGATTAGTTCACTTTAAATGAAGTTGTCCGTGTGGTTTAGAATAGTACCATCCCATCTAATCGTGGGTGTCGTCATCATCATCATCATCAGCCTATTACAGTGCTGGACATAGGTCTCTCCAGTTGTTCGCCACTATGGACAAACGTCTAAAGGGTATACCCATAACCGCCAAGCTGGGCAGGCGGGTTGGCGATCACAGAGCGTAGCTTCTAGCTCCGGTGACGCTGCTGCCCGTCATCGGTCTATGCTATTTAGCTACGCCTTCAATTGTGATGGTTATACCGCCACCAGTCGGTTGCCAGCGCCTCGTTTGTTATTCGGCAGGATGCACCACTATGCAGGTGAGGTTGGCTTGGAGCGAAAATATGATAGGCCGCTCCCTTACATCCCAACAGTATAAGCAGATATTTTCTGTCAATCAATTAGTAAGGTTTTATATCGTCTGTACATTTTCTATTATTAGGCTAGCTTGCTAATTATACCTGTAGCCGATTCATCATTGTAACCGATGACTTGTGAATGATTACAAGACGGTAACATGGTCGTATAGGTAATTTAAATAAGGCATTATTAGATACAGCAACAGCTTTTTTCAACGTAACTAAGTATAGAATAGTTTAACTTCTTGATATAGTGACGAATAACGTTAATAATACTGGAACAAATTGCTAATAATAATAAAAAATGCTCTAGAAAATTCACACTAACAACCTGGTCTCAATCAAAAGTTTTCCCTTGTTTACTATAAGTGCCATTTGACTACTACAGGAGTCTCCTAGGACACCCAGACCCTAGAAAATTTAGAAAAGTTAATTCTCTAAATTTACCCTTTAGGAACTTTCGGATCGTCCGTGCTTAAGGCTAAGCTCTCTAACAATGGCTAAGCCACGGAAACCGTTATACATTATCAAAAATAACCTATCAAGGACTCATCCACAATGTTGAAACTTAACGTAGGTAACTAAACTCTCTCAGAGACTCACTCAGACACATCAACACACACACGCACACGAACACACACACACATACACACACACACACACTCATACACACACACATATACCTACACAATCACATACATACACACGCACACCAGCATGCTAATTGTTCACTGATGTTGTTGTAATAATAGGTTTAATTAGGTTTGTTTAGAGCATTTCATATTTTTTGTTAATACAGGGAAATCTATAATTAAGAATATCAGATAGTGAAATAATATATTATATGTATCGCCGTTGATTTCCTAAATAAATAAAAATAAATAAACATTTTTGCACCTTTTCAACGTAGGTACTTAGTCAATTCTCAAATCCCGTTTGAGTAGTAATTTTAGCGACTAACAGTTTCCTACCACAAGTGGATTGAGGTAGGTAACGGTTGTCGTATCTAAATTCTCTAACAATGTTTGCTTCACGCACACATTTTATAGAGGTAGGTACGCCACAAAAAATTGGGAATTTTAGAAAGGTAATTGTGAGATACTATTTGAAGTGTAGGTAGGTACAGTAAGAAACACGTCAAACTATGCAATAACAAGTTTCAAAAGAAGCCTTATGCCCTATAACTTAAGAGCGCAACAAATACCTAAGTTAATATGATGTGGCGCTTACTGGCTAAACGATTGCAGCATAATTTTTCTGCTGAGTAAAAGTAATTGAATCTTTTAATAGACTGAACAGGTATTCACGTGTTTGCATAGGTACTTAAATTATTAATTCATTGGTTTTGTTGCAGGTATGACGAGTAAGACATTGACCCCTTACTTCAATGAATGGATTTACGCGTGTACCGTTTCGCATTGCAATGGAATATTACTATCACGGTTTTCTGTATGTATTTTTAATATATTCAAAATATGTAGAGCTAGATAATGTTTATGTTACGAATGGAAAGATAAAGGAAAAACAGGCAGGGTCGAAGTGACTAGAAATAAGTAAGTAGACGATTTATCAAAGACTGTGATCAAAGACAAGCTCAAATTAATTAAAAAGAAAATAAAATTTAAATACATAAATGTACAAAAAGAGGTTGGCCGCTAAGCTGCCAGTTCGTAACATCCTAGCTCATAAAATGCATCTGGCCCGCGACATAGACATTGTAATAAAGCGAAATCCACGAAATAAAAGCTAGTAGTAAAACATTAAGACCTCAAAAGGCAAAATTTACTCAATCACTATCAAACCCTAATAAGATATAAAAGCTTCAATCACACGCAAGTGAAGTCGCGTGCGCGGGCGCACTCACCCGCATGGCGGCGCATCGCGTGGCGCGTGCGACCCGCTGCGGGCCGACACAAAACACCCCGATATCGGCCCATTACGGCTGCAACCCACCCCTATAGTGCTGGATTTCGTATCAGGACGATTGGATTGAGCAAAAGTGATTAACGGTACCTAAATTGGAAATCGCATATTCTTTGTGGTGACGTTTACGGTATAGGAAGCCGGCTTGTGAGGAATATGACATGTGTAAAAAGGCTTGCTCTTTTAACCGAAATTTATTGCCGCTCTAGATTATTTACATTTTATGCGTCATTGATTAATTTTAGTCAGCTTATCCTGAGCTTACCTAACTTCGCGCAGCCACGCTTCTAAGGAAACGGACTCTTAGTTATCGCTTCACTACCTGGTTTTGATTTTAAAAGCGAATGTATTTTTTTTAAGGAATAGGTAAACCCTTGTTAGGCACAAATATTAAAACGACAAGTCAATATATAAAACACAATAATTTTCTCGAAACTCTTAAAACTCAACTCGAATTTAAACAACGTTACGTTCTGTGATCTCTCAAGCAGGTCATATCTAATTATTCCATCTGGTAACCATGATGTATTATGCGAAATCAAACATAGTCAAATACTATGCAAATATCACGGATGGGGAGGACCCGTTAACATTTGTATGACAATGCCTGGCATTTGGTGACGAGCGATATGTCATCTCAAAAGGCCTCCTAATGCGTCTCTATCAAATCCTTTCAACGGAACGTGGAGTCTTACCAATTTATATGACGTGTGAGAAATGAGATGCGCCCGCGTCTCTACATCAATAGGTCGGGTTGAATAGGCGTCCGCTGTTTGCTTGTGAGCAACTTTGGAGTGTAGAGTAACCAAAAATAAAGTGTAATTAAATTATGTACATTAAATAAATAATTATGACATCATCATCATCGGCATGCAAACGTTCACTGTTTGATATCCTCTCCCATTGACTTATGGGGTTATTTGCCTTAGTCACTATGCTTGCAAACGCCCAGTACAAACCACTTGACGGATCGGGCTGAAATTTGGCATGCAGGTGTAATGATGTAGGCATCCGCTGAGAAAGAATTTTGATCAACTCTACCTAAGGTATAAAAAAGGGGTTGAAACAATATTTCAAGCGGACGAAGTCGCCGGCACAGCTAGTTATAGAATATAGAGACCCGTTCGGACTTTGCATGAATGAAATGCGATATATAAAATTTTCCAACCCCGTTGGATAAATCCCTCCGTCATTCTGCGAATGTCTACCCTTTAAGGAACTTATATCTGCTAAATTCTAATTATGTATCTGTACCCAGGTAAGCTGCTGCCCATTTCCTGATATTCCCCCAGTAGTCTTCTACGATACCCGCGGGATGAGCTGGGATGGTCCTATTAAACGACACGGATACGGACTTTTATTGTAGTTATATGTGTTTTGACACATCACTGTAACAATAACGACTGGCAAGTGCTGGATGCGAGAAGCCCAAAATCGTCCTAAGTGGCGAACATTAGGAGAGGCCTATGTTCAGCAGTGGACTGACACGGGCTGATGATGACGACTGGAACAATAAGTCCTGTTGATAATGGTTCAAATTGGTCCCCCTAGTGACGTTACACGTCTAAATCACAATGCACACGATTTGTTTGGATTGCAAATGGCATTACTGACACTTAAATGTGGAACTGTGTACGTATGACGTTGAGTTATTGGTTAGATTATGGTTTTTTGTTGATAACTTATGTTGTGGAAGAATAATATTGAACGGTGTGGACATAATAAGAAGTGGAAATACGACATTACACGGTGTCTACTTAGAAAGATTGGGATCTTGCAATTTATTGCGACTGGTGTTTAATATCCCTATTAGACACGACTGTAGATTGGTCGGGTGTTTGCTATTATTTATATCAGAAGGTACATTTCACTTGACTACTTCATTTAAGGTGTACAGTGGCGGATTAAGAGTATCCGATGCCCTAAGCACCGAGCCTGTGTAGGCCCTCTATTGTTTAAATGGAAATGGAAGGAATGGAATTGTAGGTTATTACAAAGTAATAAACAAAGTGCAAAAGACATCGAACCTTTTTGTATGAAGCCAAACATACGTTAACTTGGATGTACATGAAATGTAGGTATTTTTTATGTATTTTTTGCGCGCCTGGGGCAGGGCCCTGCGGGGGTGCATGAAGGGACACTCCCGGACTGTTCGCGCCTTGTGATTTCGGACATATTGTGGATGAATCTCGATAAAATGTAGGTTTAACATGGAACGCCAGTAGAGGATGGAGGCCCCTGGAGAACAGGGGCCCCAAGCACGTGCTTGTAGTGCTTATACGTTAATCCGCCACTGAAGGTGTAGACACTCTGGAACCGCCGGCACGATCTCTCCGATTTGAAGCGAAGCGAAGCGGGATTGGTTACCTATTACCTTTAGTAGTATAGTAAATAGAGCGACGATTTGCTCGGATGACTAACGGGTTGGATGCGAGAAGCCCAGGATCGAGCAAAATGGCGAACAATTGGAGAAGTCTATGCCCAGCAGTGAACTAGGAGAGGTTGATGATGATTTAGAACTCTGCGCCCTATCAGCGGGGATATTCATAATGCCTATTAACGCTCGGTTTCGGAAACATTCTCAATTGCAAATTTATGATTGAATGAGATTATTAATAGCCTCGCAGGATCCTTCTTCGAGACGAGAAAAACGGGTTTCCTTAGCTTAGACTTTCTTTATTATTTAAATTTAATACTAGCTGCTGCTCGCGGCTCTGCCCGCGTGAATATTCGTATAAAACATAGCCTATGTGTTAATCTGATGTACAAACTATATTCCTGTAAAGTTTCATTAAAATCCGTTCAGTAGTTTTTGCGTGAAAGTGGAACAAACATCCATCCATCTATCCAAACAAACTTTCGCGTTTATAATATTAGTAGGAAGTAGGATTTGAGGGTAGCGCCTGAACTCATCTCTCCTGACGTTTAGCAACATTAGAGCCTACGATGGCTCGCCTTAAAAATCCGAAGAGTATATCAAGTGTAATGAATTTGCCAGCCCTACACGTAGCTCTAGATGCATAAGACATCGTCGGCTAACGTAGCCGATCAATTGATCGTCGCGGTTGCGATCAGCCGCGGTCGCCGAACCTCCCTCGAGCTTCGTTACCTCTAGGGTTGGCGTTTAACCTTCTTCTTTTTAATTCGATTTGGGTTTCCGCTACGCTACAGTTCACCTGTAGGCCTACTCTTGAAACCAATCTCGATTTCAATCCTTACAAATTAAGTATTATTTAATCATAAATGAACGTATATTTAAATTTTCCTGTATTTGGTAGTTTACATTTTGTTACATTATGACCACCCCAAGTCATAGTTCATTCATTCTCTGTATATTATCTGTACTAGATCCTGCAGATAATTTCGATCCCAATCCCATTTGGTTCAAGAGTACGTACCCTGATGTTAAGTTATATTGAAGCCTAAGTTGGAGCGCGCTTACCCAGAAAATACTTATTCACTCTCGCCTTGAATACTCTCTGTCCTAACTCTAATCTATAAATTGTATGTCCGTAAAACCCAATACCCATGTGATCCAAAATCCAAATCACTTGCTATAACCTCGTAATGCCAAATGTCTTCCCTATTCTATTGTTTTAATTTATATTCGAAATTAATGTCCGTCTCAAGAGGTGGGCGCTGATGGCTGCGACACAGTCTTCGACTACTGCGGCCGTTAACGCTTTATCCGTTTTTGTAACATTGTTTTTATACCAAATAAAGATTATCTTATCTTATCTATTCCGTCTAGCAGTCTGAGCCTTACCACTCCATTATACGGTGTCTTGCCAGTCGCAGGATTAAGGATCGGTTTCAATCACAATACACCGTTTAGTCATAGGTAGTCATCATCATCGTAGTACCAGATATTGGCTATGACCTAAATCAGAGGTTCTCAAACTTATTTTCTCTATTGCCCATTATAAAAATAAATTATTTATTATCATCTGGCGCATATTTACGTAAGTTATTTACTAGGCCTGAACAAGGCCTTCGATACCGTTAGCAGGGAGGGGCTTTACTCCGTACTAGAACACATTGGATGTCCACCAAAGTTACTGTGTTTGGTGAGGTCCTTTCACGAGGGTATGCGGGGTTCGGTGGTGTTCGACGGTACTGTGTCCGACTCGTTCTTTGTGCGTCGGGGGGTTCGGCAGGGCTGCGTGTTGGCGCCTACCCTGTTTGGTATATTCTTCTCGTTACTGCTAAAAACCGCGTTCGGTGACGACCAGCAGGGTATCCATCTTCATACGAGGGCTGACGGAAGACTTTACAATTTGGCTCTCCTAAAGGCTAAGCAAAAGCGTGACGATGTATTCGTTGACAGTTTGTTGTTTGCCGACGACGCAGCTTTCATCGCTACATCACAGCTTGAACTTCAAACCATTTTGGACAAGTTTTCGCGTGCCTGTGGTTTGTTCTCTGTGTCGATTAATCCCCAGAAGACTGTTGTGCTGGCTCAAGGGTGTGCGGAAATACCAACAATCCTGTTGGATGGTGCCCCGCTCGTGTCAGTCGAAAAGTTTTGTTACCTCGGCTCAACGGTAACTAATAGTCTTTCACCGGACGCGGAGATTGACGTTCGGATCGGAAAAGCGGCGACGATGTTTGGGAGGCTAAGTACAAGAGTATGGCAAAACAAGCATCTTACGAGGAAAACCAAGATGGTGGTTTATCAAACCTGTGTCCTGAGCATGCTTTTGTATGGAGCCGAGACCTGGACGTCGTATGCGAAGCATGAGCGACGTCTGAACGCATTTCATATGCGCTGCATCCGAAATATTTTGGGCATCCACTGGAAGGATAAAGTTACGAATGAGAGGGTGCTTGAGATTGCACAGCTGCCCAGTCTCTTTGCGCTACTAAAGCAAAGACGATTACGCTGGTTGGGGCATGTGCGTCGAATGCAGCCGTCTCGTTTGCCGCGGCGTGTTTTGCTTGGCGCCATAGCTGATGCAAAGAGAAGTGTGGGTCGGCCAATGCTTCGTTATAAAGATTGCGCGAAGCGGGACATGCACGCCTTCAACATCCCGGTCCATAAGTGGGAGGAGCTCGCCGATGACAGAATTGGGTGGCGCAAGCTGCTGTCTGACGGACGTAAGGTTCACGATGACGCTTGGTTTGGGTCACTCGCTAATGAGAGAGCCAAGCGTCGGCAGCGCGATGACTGCTCGACGGGCACACGTTACGCTTGCCGGGCTTGTGGTCGTATTTGCCGCTCCCGAATTGGCTTACACAGCCATGAAACACATTGTCGCCCTGCCTGACACTGCTTATAATATGGTCTGTAATAGACTGGAAGGCCTATAGTAGTAGTAGTATTTACTAGGCAGCCCTGCCTTCCACCATCCGCACCGCGGTTCGCTTGCTCTACGACCGATTTGTTCTACTAGCCGGTGCCAGCTGAATCGACCGCCGATTAACCGCTGAAACCTAATACCGTTCTTAAAAATAGTTTAGTATGAAGGCCTCTTGAAGAAACAAGAGCTTGTAGCTTCTTTGTTAGGGTATATCAGTACCAAAATGTTCTAAAGTTAGGATTTTAATCTTGTTGATTTTGGTCGCCCAACGCGATTTATGCTACCTCGTAACAAATTATTATTTAGGTTATTTAGTTAGGACTAAAAAAAAGGCTAGGGCCTAGTGTTACCCTTGTGTATTAGGCGCTTCTCGATGAAACCGTAATTTCTAGAGCACAATATTATGTAAAATTCGTAATGCTAGATTTGTTAAATATTTTTTTTTATATAGTAATTGGTATTAATAATTAAAATTATACTGATTCGACACAAATAATCACAATGAACATGTAGGTGTAGTGTAACAATATGTACTTAGGTAAGTAATATAGGTGTAGGTAGGTAATATAGTGTCACCATCATTTACATCAGTCACGGGATTGCGTCCAAACTGGCTGATATACATTTTTAAACAAACAATCGAATTCCATTTCCAAATTTCACTAGATTGTGACACTTTCCCGCGCTGTCGTGACCGCTGGCGGGAAACGTCAAATTATGGATGCGTTCAAAACGACGCGGCCGACCAGAACATGACGAATTATGAGCGCTCTCAAAAGCTGGTCCCGTAATTATTGTGGACAAGGCACTTTTTGCCTCTGACAAATAGTAAGAGCGGGGAATGGCTCCGGAGCTTTGTGCGTCTGCTAATGACACTCGTAGAAGCGAGCTCTAATATTAACTATTTCTTTTGTGCGAGGAGCAGCGTGGTTGCTCGCGTCTCGAGATGGGGCAACGACCTCCCCTTTATTTGTTACATTACTTGAGCGTTAATACGAATCGAATGGACGCCTGTGATGGGCTCGAATTTCCATGGCCTGCCTGACGGCTTTCTGCTGTCACGCAAGTCTCTGATGGATATAAAATTATTTATGGACTGTTAAAACATGTTGATACTATGAATTTTACACGTTTACATAGCTTTTGAGGGTTCGTTGTCCTTATTTGTGCCGAGAATGTTGATGACGTATGGTTACCTACGCCTGTAACGAGTTAAAGGAATTCATAATTCCTAATTGCTTAATTTGCGTTTAAAAGTCAAATCGGCCTATAAATATTTTATGGGCCTTAATCAATATACTAATTTATGTCACAGACTTGTAAGTTACTAATTTATTCAAGTGCTGGTCAGGTCATTTACCTGCATCTAGGTATCATACACAAAACCGTCAGTCACAATACTGTCTAAACAGCACCACATTTGATTTATTTTCATTTTAGGAACTCATTTTGTTTTCCTATACCACAATGCAATCAGAATGCAGTCGACGATTCAATTATACGTTTCTACACGTAATAAACAATTATAAAAATTAACATAACCGAGTTTCTGAGTCAGCTTTTGTGTGAGAAGTAAAAACGGTCGTTTACTAAAGATTTATTCACGCACCGAGTCATTGGCGTGACCACCAATAAAGTTAAAACTACTGACTACAAGATGTTATCAAGCGCATTTGTATTAATTAGTTAAATTAGACTCGTCGGCTTTGAGGCTCAAAGGCGTTACTTTAGAAATTACTAGTTTCTAGACAACTTAGTTTCTAAGGTTTCGTACCTAAAAAGTAAAACCCTATTTCAGACCTTAGAGACCCAATCACTTTGCTGTCTGTCCGTCGTCTATCTGTCACAAATGATGAATTTCTGATAAACAAAAATGAAACAGGAGGACGTTTAATTTATTATTTAATTATGATTTATTGCTAAATAAAATTTTAATAATAAAATTTTTACTTAGTGCGCACAAAAGTGATGTATTTTCCCATTATTAAAATCAGCACTAGGTAAACACCTTGAAATCTCAATAGTACGGAGCTCTACCTGCGCTCGTCCAACTCGCACTTGGCAGGTTTTTTATGTCACCGCGCTGTCGTTTGAAGGATTGTGGAAGCCGACTTACAAGAAACATGCTATAAGTACGACCAATCATTTAAACGAGTATCTCCACTGCCTCTTCAGAATTCTCATTGAGCTTAGATTGTGGTATGAAGCAAAAAAATCCTATTCCTGAAATCAATTAATAGATTGCGCGATATTATTACGAAATGAGAAAACTAAAATGGGTTTTACAAGCAAGCGCGTTGCTTTTTTAATTTTTCGCAGAAAGTTTACTTCCTGTCTCACAGGATCATAATAAAAGTTACAATGTAACCGGATTCATACTGCATGCAGCTTCAAATGAATACTAAATTCTCGTAGAATATCCTAAACTTAGAAATGTACTCATGACTTCAACAGCTAGACAGGACATGTTTAGGTACATGACCAGTGTATTTCATATTTTCAGAGTTGCTAACTGGAGTCGATAAAATTACCTACTTACTTATTTAGTCTTTGTTGTTATTTCACAAGAGAGCACAAATGGCCTGTTAAAAAACTATAATAAGATGCGGTAATATGAATATTAACAACTGCTTAACTTAACTACCGATACTATACTTAGGTAGGTATATGTACAGTTTAGAATGCTCATTAAGTTTTAAAGAAAGTCAAAATCTCAAATAATAGTCACTAGTAGGTACATTTTCAAAGGACCAAGTTACTTGTAACTCCTGTTAGTAGGTATATAATAAGCGAACTTTGGCACTAGGCCAACCATGCACAAATAGGGACCACTAAGTAATTCATAACATTGAGGCACGCAACAACTTTTGATACGTTCTTTTGTGAAAGGAAATAAATTTTTCTTTCAATCTTTTTTTTATAAAAAGAGCGTTCAGGATGACTTCACTCCACCTGATGGAGAACGGTCCTGAGGTTCAAATGTTAGGTCAACAGGGACATTAGGGCAAACCCACTGCGCATGTCCTGAAGGCTATCTTATTTTCGAAACAGAAAAGCCTGCGTCGACCTGTACCTACCTACCTAGACGAAGAGCGTAAAAGTATTACAGCCTCCGCAATGATTCCGTCCCAATGCCTCCAAGTGGTTTGTGTGACATCAACCGTAAAATGAGATACTACCGTTGTGGTTTTTTTGTTAATTTCGAAGCGATGAAAAATTGTCTCTCCCCCCATTTGGAGGCGAGCTTTGTTCGACGTAAAAAGAACAAACGCCGTTTTCGACACTCGACTTAATTTTATAATCGCGATGAAGTTTCCACGAAGCGAGCGAAACACGAGATGCGGCATTGGTGGTCGGAGTGAATGGGGCTGGTTATTAAATATTAAAAACTAGCCTTTATATTGCCCGCATCATTACAACAGAGGCTTTGAATATCGAGTTTTTGGTAAACAAATATTATTTGCATAGGCCCACCTGCGCTCGTTATAATTTTGACACCTATCCTAAATTCTTCTCAGGAAAATACGCTCCTGGGGAACTGATGTTATGTAGAACAGATAAAGGCAGCAGTGAAGGGCTCAAAGGTTTGTGAAGCTAGCCTATGAATAATATATACCTAATAATAAATAAAGTGATAATAAGGAAGAATAGTTTATTTCGTTCTTGTTTCATCATCATCAGTCATTATAATCATTCTTCACTGGTTAATCGCAATAAATGAATGAAGAATGTTCGTCGTAACATCACCACAGACTCCCAATAGTATCTATCTACTCGCAAAGATACTCCAGTTGATGGTCGTAGAGTTTTACTAGTTACAGATTAGTTCAAATACCTCTATACCTACTCCTATTTATAATAAATCTATAGAGAGGTCGATAAGGGCTATAAATGGCTATCATCAGATATACCCACTTAGGAAGAGTGGAACCTACAGGAACCCATGAAGAAGCCTATTACAACGAACAATCAAATAGGCTCGTGACTTCTAACAAATAACTTTTGCAAGCCGACTATCAAAGGACAACGTAAAACGCCAAACGAAATTTTAACACTTGCTTCGTAACATTGAATGTCAGTTAAAGTTCAACCGTATCGATGGATATCGCAGAAGGCATAGAGTTAAGAGATAATGTGCCATAAACTAAAGATTGAAGGTCGAAAGTGAATCGAGACGTAAGCGCCGTGGGTCGAACCAATAAATCTGGTTTGTTACTAGCCAAGTATTTTTAGACCTCATTCTTTAACAACGAAGCCACGACAACAACTTGTATATGTCGCAGTCATCTGGTTGAATCTGCTATTCAATTGAATGACTAGCGCGTTCATTGAATGACGACATTTAATTGAATGCCTAAAGGACAACTCCTCAAGTTATTGAATGAAACGTTGAACGTCTTGACTGAACGTCATTTTAGCATAGTCGTTGAATGGGTAAAAGCCGACTGTTTAATCTTTAGTTTTTAATTTTTCTTTAAAAGTATCCGGAGGCGGCGTATTAATAGGTAAATCCATGCTGTCACACTATTTTATTACGTATAAGTCAGTTTAAAGTAAATCTAATCAAAAAAATTTCAACACTCAGGTGATCATGTTCGACGCCATATTTGTTTTAGTGACTACTAACGCCGCGCGGGAAAAAAATGAACTAAATTACAATCACTTTACTGCTTTTACGTCCGCTCTTTTCAAAGGGCTATGTTTCAATCCGCTACCTAGTTGGACGTTAAGTGACGCATGTTTAGTCAACGTTCGGTCTAGTCAATCAATTGAATGTCGTCATTCAATGAACGCGCTAGCGATTCAATTGAATAGGAGATTCAACCAGATGACTGCGACATATACAACATTACACAACGAATCGGACAATAGGAAGATGATTAAGCAGTTCTATCCAGTTGTGTATATTCGTAATACGAACTGGATTTGATAGTATTGAATAGATAATAATACGTGGCCTAACTTAATGTTTGTTAGGCAAATTTTAGAACTTGGGGAGGTAGAGGTTTTATTTAACTTTGTTATTTGCTAAAATTAAATTAGGTTGTTTGGTATTAACCCTTCTAAAGTATTAGTCCTTCTCGGACTAGGGGTACCGGCCGCCTGTCATCTGCGGCTGGCCAGGGTAGGCAGGGACGCGGCCGAATGCTTTTGTGCTATCAGTATCTCTGCAAGTTGCTGCCCATTGGCGACACAGGGGGTTATCTAGTCCTATCTTGAGAGGTGTGAGTGCCACACACCGTGAAGGTGCGTAAAGACAAAAAAGGGTTTGGTGAAATATTATTTCAACGATTCTTCTTCTTTTCGGGTCAATGATAATCCCTTTTAAAAATTAAATCACACAGATCCCGACCAGAACTTAGCCACTGAAACACCGCTGTCAGTCGCTTGGTAGAGATCCTCCAAAGTGCAGGTGGTGGGGCACAATGGACAGGTGATCATATGCGACATTGTTTGAGAGGTCGCGCCACAGTCGCAGCCACTTTGCGCCCCGTCGTTGAAACCCCATTTGGCCATATCTGCCCTACATCGGCCAACCCCGGACCGGAGCCGGTTCAGAGACTTCCAAATCGGCCAAGGTTCCCTGTGTCCTGGTGGCAAGCGTTCAACGATGATCATTCTATAAGCCTAAAGCTTTTTTCAGCTCTTCAAGTTACCTAGTTACTCTTCAATGACTTAATAATTACGCATTCTCTTACACCTCAAATAATTTGCTACGTCTGTGTCTATAGATAATCAAAGGTACACATAACAAGACTATGTTATACCACAGGAAAGGAAATAGAAATGAAAAAGTACATTTTATGGTAACAGAAATTACGAATCAATATGTTATTGGCGATGTAGGTATTGAATGTTTCCTCTATTTTAATAAAGCTCACATTTTCATTATGTACATAAATTTTAATTCAACCAACATTTACTTATAAATGCTTTGTGTCTTACTTTATTCTTGTCGAAGGCCTGTATAAATTTATAGGTATATAGATTATACATAAAGGTATTGAAATTGTATTGCATTTTCACGCCTATATATTAGGAAAATAATATATACGACCTCTTAATAGGGCATTTATTATTCATAACACAAAAACTGCTGGCTGTAATTTAAAACCAGGTTACTCGACTAGGTGCGTAGCCATTCATCATAATATCCAGTTACTAGGCTACACTAGACTAACATGGCAAAACATTATTGAAAATACCCCTAACTACATAATGAAACCTTGTAGGTTGTAATAGTTGCAGTCAATTAAACTCACTAAATATTGATTAGGCAAATTTATAGGTTCGCAACGGGATTGTTGATTGGCAATAAAATGGAAATGTGCTAATGAATTCATGTGGATAGATAAACTGTCCACAACCGGCGAGGTGTAGTGCGGCGCCAGCGATCGACTGGGCCTATTAACTTCATTATAGTACAAGATCCGTCGAAATTTGTATACGTCGATTACGATATTGAGAATATTCATGCGATTCATATTAAAAACGAAGATTTAAAATCTTCATCGGAAAAGATTAATTGCTACACAAGTATATTGTAAGTATGCAATATTTTATCAACAGCTAAGTGATTAAATTATTTGTATGAGTACTTAATATTTATAGTAGACTTGATTAATTACTTAATTCAAGTTAATTGTATATTTTACAAAGCGAAAATTAGCTTTTCCTTTTTTTGTAAGAAGTTTGTCGTTGCCGTCAAGTAGCGTAGCTACTTAATTAATTTACTAACTACATATAGTTTTATAATTAGCACAATTATTTTAGATGTTCTTTTAAATATTAGTAATTTTAACTAGTTGTTATATAGACTTGAAATAAATAAGTCTTACAGAGGCTAGTGGGTAGATAATTATCAGCGAATATGTATGTAAAATAAATATGTAAATATCAAATAACATCACTTAGTTTGCTCCGATTCCAAAGTAAGTAGCTTGAGTACTTTTGATATGTTTATCATAAGTGCTTATTTTAAGTTTATGTGAATAAAGGTATTTTGACTTTGACTTTGAAAACAACGAAGGAATCACAAATATTATATTTCAAAACACATACAAACACCTACACACGAAACAAACGCAAATGTCCGCACTGTGAATATTGAATGTTTGTCATGGATGGGGATCAAGCCCCTTGGTTCAGAAGTCAGGGATCAGGACTAAATAAGTCACCGTGCCAGTCAAGAGAGCGGGACTGAAATACCTTCTCACGTCACTCTATCACTACATGGTATGAATCAAAGTCGCTTTTGTTTCTGTCAGTCCCTATGTATGTTTGTATGTATCTTAAAAACAACGCAACGGATTTTAATGCGTTTTTTAAAAGATAGAGAGAGATTAAAGGTTTTTGCATAATATGTATATGCATATATTATTGCACCCGTGCGAAGCTGGGGCGGGTCGCTAGTAATCCATAACAGTGCCTATGACGCTGTCACCTCCTGTACTAATATTAGGGCAGTTGCCTGTCCAAGGCATAATTATTATATTTATTAGCATCAATAGGGAAGCCTTAGTGGTCGTTTACCGATTGCATCATAAATACAATGTACGGGATCCGGATTTGCATCCGGGACAACGAGATCTTTGAGGAGATCTTCTGAAACTGACCTACGGTACCGCTAAACGATTGTATTTATTATTAACTGCAGCTTGTGGCTTTGCTTGCGTGAATAATACGAGTATATCCTTAAACTTAAATCATATAGCCCATGTGTCAATCAATTATGAGCTATATTAACGTTGAAAGAGCAACCAACATCCTCACATGTTTATGTGCCAACTTTGAGCTGTCAAACTAAGTTTGACAATCGGAGACCCGCGCTTTGGCAGTAGGAGACCAAAACGAATTTGTTACCTTTAGGATAATGATTAACAACTTATTTAGCCGTGTACCTAATTGTGTGTTAAATCATTTTCAAATCCCGTCCTGGAACCTAAAATAAGCAGTTATTTAAAAAATGTATCTATGGTACAACAAGTTCCCCTACGTATATTCGATGCTCTTCGAAGGAAAACATCGTGAGGAAGCTTCTTATGAAGAAATCAAAGTCAAAGTCATTCTTTCCAATCGTCCCCTGCAGCATGCTCCTGCCAAACTAAAACCTTTTCGCCCCAAAAATATGACAAAGTATGGGGCCCCTTTACACAAAAATATGAAACTAGAGGTACATCTAGTGCCATGTATTCTCGATGATGTCAGTTGAGCGCGGTACTTGGCCACCGCGCAACATGGCATGGTAAACAACTTTTTGCTGCCACTCCATAAGGTAACCGTCATACATTAATGTTTTTGCACGCCTCTCACAGATTTAACGAAATCAGTACACGCTGAGCCTACGTCGACAATGAAATGGATTTTTGTTTGAAATACCGTTGATAAGAATTCTTATATTTACCAACTGAAATGTACCTACTAAAATTCAGTGAAATATGCACTTACCTAACTTACCAACTTTAAAATGTACCTGCTGGGAAAAAGAACGGTGTAGTGTAGGTAATATAAAAATGACATAGTTAAGTAAGGGATGTAAGGGAGCGGCCTATCATCTTTTCGCTCCAAGCCAACCTCACCTGCCCGTGGTGCATCCTGCCGAATAACAAACGAGGCGCTGGCAACCGACTGGTGGCGGTATAACCATCACAATTGAAGGCGTAGCTAAATACTAAAGACCGGTGACGGGCAGCAGCGTCACCGGAGCAAGAAGCTACGCCCTGCGATCGCCAACCCGCCTGCCCAGCGTGGCGATTATGGGTATATCCTCCAGATCTTTGCTCTAAGTGGCGAACAACTGTAGAGGCCTATGTCCAGCAGTGGACTGTAATAGGCTGATGATGATTATGATGATGATAGTTAAGTACCTACTTCTTCTTTTCACAATTAATTTCCAATCAGATTCGAAAACTTTAAAGTAAGTCCCTAAAATTTTTCATTATTTAAGGTCGCAGCTGAACCCCGTGCTTTGTACCTACTTGTTTGATAAATCAGTTTATAGAACTCTGTAAAATAATAAATGGTCACCCTGTATAAAATCTAACGGTGAACCTGTTAAATGGTAGGTGCGAATTACGTTGATTAAGATTGCATCTAAATTATTATGTCATAATGCTTACCTAAATTTTATCTGTGATAATAAATCGCGTAAATCCGAATTCATTGACGCGTTCATGTCTTATGTTAAGCGTATTCAAATGACCAAGGACTTTACCTGCGAGAACTAAAAGTTAACATCGACCTATTTAGATAGCTTAAAGCATTATAGTGTATTGAATTAACACGACTGGCTCGGTGGCTCAATTGGTAGTGACCCCTGCCTTCTGGACCAAGGGTCGTGGGTTCGATTCCCACCCGGGACAAACATTCGTGTGATGAACACTTGTGTTTGTTCCGTGTCTGGGTGTTTATATTTGTATTTAAGTATTTATTTGTGGTACCTTCGTTGTTCTGATACCCATAACACAAGTGCTTAAGCTACTTACTTTGGGATCGGAGCAATGTATGTGATGTTGTCTGATATATTAATTTAATTTAATCAGCTCCCTGTAGCACTTCGGAAACGGAATCGAATTCCAATTAAAAAAACCTCTTCATAGAATACTTACTCTGAAGAGTCGAATCTCATAAGGTAGAAAAATCTAAGGTTTTTCATCGTCCTAATGAAAATCCCCTAACGAACATTTGGGGGTTTACCCTAGTCTCCATGCACTCTTGGCAGGCTGGTTGGTGACCGCAGTTAGTTTTATTTGTACGACACCCATTTGTTGAGATGGGTTAATCCTATTGTATTGATATCTATTTTGGAAACTACTCGAAAAGTAGGTAGGTATACCTAATAGGTATAATTGGAAAGCGCTATACCGCTTCCACCGTTACACCCCGTAATGAAGCCTTCCGGCTTTTGTTGCGGAGGCTTCAATCCAAATAGTGAACGTACCTATCAATTTTACATCCCGGCGAACGAACCAACTACCAGATCTCAACATAAAGCCCATTTATCGAAGATGAACAGTTTAATTTGTACGATGCTCGTCGCACACATTCATTGATAGATTCATAAAATGTTTTAACGTGGCTTTAAATGGATAAATACGCAATTTGATGTTCTTTTTTTATTTCAACGTTCAGGAATTATTTGTTTGGATCCAATCGACGATTTCCAATAAAGTGTTTATGAAATATTAACTGTTTTAATTATTGCTAGCGCATTTTTATTCCGCGGGGAATGCTTTGCAGAGTATGCAATCAGGGGTAACACAGGTGCAGAGCCTATTAAAGAATTGCTTTTCAAAAGACGACACTTTTTAGAGAATCACTGGACTAGTAGTTAATGCCGGCGACTTCCATGCGGAGGTAGGTTCGACCCCGCCACGTACCAATGTGATTTCAAATATTTTTTTTGCGAAGCTTGTACTAGACAACTCATAAACCTAAGTTTTTTTTTTCAAAGCATTTTAAATCTATGTTTAAAGCAGGTAGAATTGACTAAGTAGACAGTCAGCATCCCAATTAAAGTTTTAAGTCATTTTTTTCTCAAGATCCGCTATGTGACATTTCCTCCATCCGCAATATCCATAACGGATATCACACAGGAACCTAGTACCTACTAAGGAAGATTGTAATATCCTCTACTTACAACTTCCTACACACGCAAATAAGTACCTACCTCTTCAGTCCACGTTAATCGGAAGCTCTACTACTGTAGTACTTATGTAACCTACCTAATTATTTATAAGTACACACGTGTAAATCTCATTTCAATCAGATAGCTTAATCGCGATAGCTTATTAGGGAGTCACGGTGCGCTATTGTCCTTAAATTTTTAGGCTTGCTACTTGAGGATTCATTACTCATAGTACATAGGTATACGAACCTACGCTATATTCGAAAACACCTCTGCTGGAGGTAGATTTAGAAAAAAAAACGATCTCTCTGGATACGATTTCGATCAATAATATTGATTCTTCCGATGACATCGATATAACTGGTCTGGTAACACTCATAGTAGGTAGCACCCTTAGGATCCATCCATAAATTATGTCAGACAAATTTTTGACCCCGCACTGCCCCCTTTCCCCTCCATAAGTGTAGCGTACTACCTATTTGGACGACGCCTTAGACACATGTTAAAGATTAAAATTAAATAAGTTTGTAAAGGACTTGTACCTTATAGCATTTAGTTTAAAGTTCAATAAGAAAAGAAAGGCGCCGATTTAGTTCGGCCGCCATACCATATACCCACGTTAATGGCTTCTTCAACGTTTAACAGTTTGTACAAAGCCTTTTACACTCTGTTTAACAAAATAGTCCACTGCGTTTGCATACAGTGTGTAATTACCCGCGTATTGTTACGTACAATGCAAGAGCCATTTACAATTTCAATTTCACAATATATTGTACCTACAGCGAACAATGATCTAGAGTTCTGTTATAACAAATTGCCCAACTGTTTTACAAGTAATAATCAACGAATATGTAGAATGCGGCAAATAATTTCAGTCGGGGAAACAATGGAAGATCTACATACTTACGATGAATGGTAGCTAGTTGAAGTACTCGTATACATACAGCGCAAATAAGATTAACTTCCTAGTAGATATGGGGTGTTGGCTGATTAAAAAAGAAGCATGATTGATATGATGTATCAATCTCGGAAGACGTTCGCTCAACTTATACTGCACTAGCAGCCCGTCCCGGCTTTGCACGGAGTAGACAATTATATTGTTAAAATTTTACCAAGGATCCCTCATTTTTTTCAAAATGAAATGTAGCCTATGTCAAATTGGAAGAATGTAGCATTCTATTGGTGAAAGAATTTTTAAATCGGCTCAGTACTTTTAGAGCTTATTCATTATAAACATACAAAAATAGGTGCAAATCTTTCCTCTTTATAATATAAGTGTAGATAGGTAACTATGAACTTATCTGGTACAATTCATTTTATATCTCGCGCTGTGCTGGAGAACATAGCTAGGACACTTTCTATGTGTCGGCGACCAAAATTCTAACCGTTTGTTTCCAAAGAAGACCTACATATAAGACCTACATATCTATAGCTCTGTTAGATCAGCTTATAATGAATACGATCAACTCTAAGATCACTAACCCCATACATATTTAGATTCCGCGTATTTGTAATGTTAATATATCTATACCTACCATAAAATCTTACTAAGGATTTCACAAAGGAAGTGTTTAAGGAAATCGGATTAGTTTCTCGCCAAAACAATCAGTGAACGAATTGCCTACGGGTCGTTCAGCTCCACGTTTATGGTCCCAAAGTAATTACTCTAAATTAAAAGGTTCTTAGAAGCATAGTGTTACAAAAGAACAAAACAAAAGATATTGTATAGTGCAGTTTGAAGACAACAACTCGTCTGTAGTTAGGCGGGATGTTACGGTGCAGCGCGGGCGCATACAGGGTTGGGAAACTGAATAAATCCTCCTAGATATTGTTTTAAATGCGAAAGTTTGTTTGGACGGATGGATTTTTTTATAAGTAGCTCGACATATTTCTCAAGAGCCAGCAACGCACCTGTCACTCCCCTGGTGTTGCGGTGTCTATGGGCTGAAGTGATCACTTACCATCAGGTGACTTTCAAACCCATTTGCCCCCTCTGTCATAAAAAAAGTGATTTGTATTCTTGATTCGGCAGCCCTAAATGCAGAGAAAGTCGTCGGGGTGAACCGTGCGCTCGCGTTAGATGGAGTAGATACGGCGAGAGAACTTTGACCCGCGTTGTACGACTTGTTGGTATAGTCAGTATCATATAATATATACGTATTTGTAAGCACGTAAGCTAAGTGGCGAACATTGGGAGAGGCCCATGTCCAGCAGTGGACTGATACGGGCTGATGATGATGATGATGAAGCTAATCAAATAGATCCACACAATAAAAAGCTCATTTCAGTGGGCCATCAGAGTGAGGGCGACAGGTGCGATGAGTTTGTGCTATTATGCCTGTCGACCTAACTTTTGGATATCACGACCGCATAGATACCATCAGTTGGTGTGAGGTCATCCTGAACGCTCTTTTTATAAAATGAGACGAGCAGGACACATAAACAGAGTGGAACAGTTCAAGTGCACTTAGAGACTACTGGAATGGCGACCGTGGGAAAATCGTCGCGGTAGAGGCCGTGCACCTATTATATAAGTAGGTCGAATTGGTTGAGAGTGGCAAGAAGTAGAAAGAGAGGGAGAGATTTGGAGGAAGCCTACGTCCGAACGCAGACAAATGAAGGGATGATGATGAATAAAAAGCCAAAAAGCCTACGCACCGAAAGTTTTAAAGTGATGTCAAAATCCTAAGCGTCAAATTGATAATATAAGATGAATTTGGTGAATAGGGTTGTTGCGGACAGAACGACCTTTTTTATATAAGTACGTTTATAATGTAAATAGTTTTATATATATTTTTTGTATTTAGAAGTGTTTTTAAGAGTATTTTATGTTGCTATGGTTTTGATATATTATTGTTTTGTTAGTTTGAAGTTTACAGTCCACCGTGGCTGAGCAGTAAAGTGTTTGTGGTTTCCCCAATTGTCGTGTTTGATTCCACACCCTAGACGCCAGCTCCAGCCAGCTCCAGCCGTAACAAGGGTGTTGAAACCTTTGAAATCATCGGTGTGTTGATTATTTTGGCTATTTATCGGTATAGATCCATTTGAGTAGCTTACTTACTCCCATAAATCTGATGCTGACTGTACAAGTTTAAGCCCCGTACAGACAATCGAATGTCTATATACCAATAAGGGAAACTGAGGGCCAGTTTCCATCGGTTTTTGCCAGAGGGCCTAGGTAAATGCCAGGTACTTTGAATAGTTGCAAAATTTCGCGTGATAGTGTAGTAGAAATGTGGAAAGTAAGCGGACTGATATAAAAAACAGGTACATAGTTTTAAACCGTCTTAAAGTGCTTTTGAATTTATTAAATGTGACACAGGGACAAAGGTTGTCTGGAAGAGATCGCTGAAAGCGATAAGGCCGCCTATATTGTACCTCGTTTTTTTCTTTGTATCTAGTTTTAAGTAAAATGTTTGGTGTGCAGTAAAGAATATCTAAGTATGTCGTGTATGTGACATAAGTATGTAAAATAGAGTAAGTACTCTACTTATTCTTATAATTATGTACCTACCCAAGCATAAGTATCTACGACCCTTGCGGAAAATGGGCACTACGTCGGAGTTGCGGAAAAGAGTCGTTCTCATTACAAGACAATCAAATACTTAGGTATTATTTATAAAAGACAAGATTAAATTTTATGTATTTTTTTAAGAAAATAAAATGTGATAATATCGGTATCTACTACTTAGACACTCCATGAAGAAAATAACACTTCATATAATAATTATTATCTGCATATCAATTTCTACTATGGCTGTATCGTTTGTGGCCTAGAGGCTACAAGGTGCAATAGGACTTACAGATTATTTGAAATCTATTTATAAGTAGGTACCTAATGGAAATGCAGATTACCTATACCTACTTAATAAATTATGCAACCAGTCGTCAATATTATTTATACTATTGATAAAATTTAAGAAAGTAGAATGGTATAAGTATGTAGAGATAGCATGTAAGAGAGGTGGGGCATGAGCCGCCCGTCCGGGAAAGGACCTTCACCCTATAGAATACCGCAGCCAAATGACCTCCGGGTCGTGTTTCGTGCCGGTGAGTAGGCTTCCGGAGCTCGGGAGGGGTGAAGGTTGGGCCGGTATGGCGGTGGCAACTGACAGGTAACGGACCAGTTACTCGCCCGTTGCACAACGCGACTTGGGCTTCTCTTTCGCTTTTCATCAGGCGTAGGGAAGCCATTATGTCGAGCTACTATGAAAAAATGTAGGCATCGTGCTTTATTTTATTAGGTAGAGAATCAAATATGGCGAACCTTGGGACGTGTTCTTTCAAAGTAAAATGTTCCAAAGTTAAGGACACAACCGCGACAACACTAGATCGATCCTGAAAAAATAACCCGCCCTCACTTGCTTTGTGATTAAACCTTTAGGCAGGTCCTTGATTCTTTGCGGCGTTGTTAAATGGGTAGGCGTGAGAGCCTTCCGCTTACGAGTGAAAACCTTTCGTTAAGGCTAGTACCTAATATTGGGATATTTTAAACAAAGCATGAAGAAACATTTTGTAGACCATCATATCCGAATGTTAAAGCAGGATAACGTTCGTCGTCAGAACACCTACATAAGCTCTTCTTTTGTTTTCCATCAAACGAAAGGAAATCACAATCCTGAGCCATTATAAAAAAAAATGCAAATGATCCTCACAATTTCACTGAACGCGCATTTGAATCTCCCCGCTTGACTTTTATAATAAAACATGGTTCCCACATTGCGCAGGACACGTTTCACATCAGTTGGGCGCCCAAGCGACTCTAATGTGCTTTCTATTCAGTAAACAGAGATAAAAGATATTCCGCCATTATAATTATGTTCATAGTTACATTAGTTCAGCACTTTAGAAGAAAAATATTAGAGTTTCTTTTTCAAAGCTTGATGCGTTTTCGAAGTTATTTATATACCTAACATACATATACCTACCTACGTTGATATGATATACCTACACATGATAGACATTGATCCAAATGAGTTTGTATTAATTTAATTTGCTTCTAGGTTCAAATGAAAACGTTGACTTGCGAAGCTATGTAAAATCCGTGAAATACTGACTGACCGATGGTATACAATATCCGAGAGGGGATGATCCAAATCCGTAGGTAAGTTTATTCAAACTACGAGTACCTACCTAAGTTCTCCATCTAATTAGTTAAGAGAATATTTGGGTAGGTAGGTAGGTATATGCTGGGTTTCAGTGTTAGAGAACAAACAAAACACCTCGACGTTCCATCCGCGCTATCTACTAGGTTTATCTGACCATTATCTGTAGGTAGGTACCTTACCTAGGTCTGTAGAACGAGCCTATCATGTCTGCATGGCTGTAACTAAGTATTCGAAATATTTCACAGTCTATTTATATCTTTACAAAGCTTCGAACATGATAATGATCATATCGCTATGCACAGTTTTTGCAAACTAGTTTTTTGGCTATGAGGAAAAAGGCGCACCAATACGCCCCATTGGACAAACACCGTTACTATTGAGTTCAATTTGTAACATTTGTTTCCATAGCCGGAGAGGTAACAATAGGCAAATTGGATCTGGAAATTTAAAATGGAGGAACTCAGCATAAATTGTTATTTATAACTTACTAATAATTGCCTAATTTAGCTAACCATTTCCACTATTTTGTTCCACAAGTACCTAGTGCCATACAAAATGCCTAACTCGATGTTCAGAGTAGGTCGGAGAGATAGGAACGATTCTTAGACGAAATGTTGACTTATGAAAATGAGAAACAATAGAAAATCTATAGCCATTGTCGCATATAAGCGTCACTGGCGTTCAAAGGCTTATCCTGTAACCTAGGAAGATTTCCAATAATTTAGACATTTCTGGAAATGTACCTGTGATGTATCGACTTCACAACTTATTCATAGGTATATTACTTGTCGGTTAGAAGGTTAAAGGTAAGTGATAATGACCACGTGCAGTCACTAGGTGCCTATTCTCACCCCATTGAAAACAATTTACGCAGATACGCTACTCTGCGACTATCGTAAAGCTTTGTCCGTTATTTTATAGATCTAAGATCACAATAGTAAAGGCACACACATCTTATGGTAGAATCGGCAAAGTAGGACGTTAACGGCCGAACACGTCGGAACATTGTTTCTGAAGGCTTCTTAAGTGCAGGTCGTAAATAGCAAATATCCTATAATGAAGGCAAGCCAGGAGTCTGGTATAAAAATGTTTTTGTTGCCAGCGTCGCCGGCGTACGCGCAGCGGCGGCGCGGGCGCACCGCGCGTAATGATGCGGTTGCCGTAATGGCTGCCAGTCGTTCACCCCGCGGGTATTACACTCGATACAACCACTCACAATTTATACAAAGTAGGCATGCTTCAACCTCCTTTTATTGCGTACCGAGTAAACGTAACATGGTTAATTGTATCAGCCGTTCGTAAACCCATTGTTTGGCTTCCCGTGGTCGGTGGACTGCGGAAAATGCAAGCCTCTTTGTTGTAGCTTGCGTTACTTAGAAAGGCACCGTATATATTTTTGGGTTAACTGTTGTATTCTCAGGGAGAAATAGACTTCATTATTTTTTTATTTGAATTCTTTTTAAATTATTGTCTTGTATCTTATTTATGACCAGTTTTTTGGAATAGTGATATAAGTAGGTACCTATTGGATACTTAGGTAAACAATAGAAAAATAGAATCGGCACAATAGCTATAGGTATAGTGTATTGAATTAATTAGCTGTTCAATCAACTTTATTTTTATACTTAAAGTACACCAAAGTGTAAAGTAGGTAGGTACACCAAAGGGATTCCTTGGAACAAAACGAACGAATGCTGTGCAATATTTAATTGACCAACAAATAAATTCATTTATCTCAAATTGACATTAAATAATTTCAATAATAAACTTTAACATCACTTACAAATAAATAGGTATTTAGTTTAGGTACATTGTTAATCATGGTAAAATTTCTTATACCACTGGTATTATTCCGTGAAAAAATGTATAGAAGTGGTTGTACTTTTACTACAAGTTGATAGATTAATCCAGTGGCACAAGGAATGAAGTAGTGTGTCCTTATTGGGCTAATGTAAAATTATAGCAAAAAAATCACGCAATATAGAGGATCATCGTTTCCTCAATAACAGGCGATTCGACTGAAAATATTTCAACTTAAGGTTGCTTTCACTGACAGTGGAAATGATGTGGTTAGAAGATTTTACGAGCCAACTCTGCCATTTCACTTATAGTACTAAATAGGTTGACTCATAATTTATGAGAAATGTAAATTATTATCGTACACAAAAAGCGTGTTAAAATAATAACGGGTACACAGGGCAACACAACATGTTAAACTGTTAAGGTTGTACCTAATGTCCTTTTAAGAATTCATTCTATTGTCTGGAAATCTGGGTCCAACGACAATTGACAAATTGGAGAGGCCTATGTCCAGCAGTGGACTGCAACAGGCTGATAATGATGATGATAATGGACTCTATACCCTTGGGACTTTTAGTTGAAAATGTATGGGCAAATCAGATATGGGTAGGTTGATGCGTCGCCGACTGTACATCTAACAAGATTGCGTCATCATAGAGAGCAAAATAGTGTCACTCGTAGTAGTACCAAGTACCAAGATATCGCTTGTAGCAGTTATGTTTACTACCAAAAAGGGCAGATTTAGGGTCAAATGGGACACGTACAAGGGGTCGCAGGGGCTGCGGTTGTGATTCGCCCTCACAAACTGTGTCACACCCCAACGCCTGTCCATCGTGCCCCACTATCTGCACTATGGAGGATCTTTACCTGGTAACTGACAGCTGCATTTAAGTCGCTAAGCGGATGGGATCGGTGTGATTTTATTTATTTACTAGCTGTGCCAGTGACTTCGTCCGCGTGGAATAGTTTCTTGGGTAGTGATTTTAATGACCCCCAGTGCCTGGCAGCTGGCAGCGGCGCACGTAGAGCAGGCTCGACGTGATTAGTTAACTGGGCGTAACTTTTTTATTTATGGACCGATTAACATGAAACAAACACTAAATGTTAAGGGAAGCTTCCAGTAATATATTAGTGAAAACCGCATCTTAATCATCCGATTTATCCGATTGACCGCGTATCCACGCGGTACTGAGATTAGCGTGCACAAACATACAGACAAACCGACAAACAGACAAAAATTCCGAAATCATTGTTTTGCCTACTATTGCATTAATAAAGGCCTCCCATAATATTTTTTCACATATATCTTCCATGTACAAACAGCGACTCGTTACATTTTTATTATATGTATATAATATATATGTATAGATAAGCTACTGATTATAAGTCAGTGACGTCAGTGAGTGTCTATACTGATTCGAAAAGGAGAAAAAGACTAGCAAAAAAGGATATTATAAAATGCCTAGGGCCGTGATCCAGGCTTTTGTAAAATAGTCTATTAAAGCTTAAAGCTTGCTATGCAATTTCATGAAGGTGATAACTTTCGGGAAATTGCAATATAACCACTAAATTTCGTTTTCAAATTACATTTACCCCTATCGCCTCTTAAGAAATAACAGCCGAAGTAAAGCTGACTTACAGGATTAATTGCATTACAGTTATATTAATACTTTAACATATTGTAACGTGTTTTAGGCCTAAGACATAATATATACCTATATTTTGAATTGTAATGAAAAAGCATATAATAATATTTATCAACTGACTAATTTTAAAATAAGAAATGGAATGCATTTTATTTTAAGTACTAATTATATTCATAATGCATCAATAAAAGCTCTTAGACTAAATACTATCTTCATAAGAGACTATTCACATAGGCGTCATCTAAAATTCATACAAATAAAAGCAGCAGAGGCAAAAAAGCTATGGCATATTAAAATATAAGAAATTAATTATAATGGGGTAAGTATTCGAATGTATTTCTAGCGCTTACATTGAAAGTATGGATGCATATAAGTTTAATACAGAAAATACATACTATTTATTCTCCAGTAAAATGCAAATACTTTAAAGAATCAAGCGCCGAAAATACCTTCGCCCTGTATTAATCACAATTATTTCCATCTAATTGTTTCCTTAAAATTAAATAGTCACAAGAGAGCGTCATAATATTAAATGTACATATATCTAACAGAACGAATGGCAGTCTTTAATTTAAATCTTACAATATACTTATGATACTCATTGGTGTATACGCACGCACCATTTAATATATGGGTTTTATTAAGCTTTTTAGAAAGCTTAGAGAATTCGTATCAAGAAAAATCAAGATCTTAACGCTACAGCGTTGGTGTATTAAAAATGTATAGCAAAAGTTACATTATATGTGAACCTTAACAATAGTGTGGTTGTATGTACTTTATGAAAGAGTTATGTCAAATTATTTACTACCTAACAAAACTCCTGCGAAGCGAAAAGGGCCTGCCGTAATCACTTCACTTAAAAAAGTGAAAACTTTGCTTCACATTACTAATTCTCATTCATTTAGTGTTTGTAATTGTACATAACATTTCATGTTTTGCATTTAATATTATCATGATTTGCTAATTATAAAACTTAGGGAATAACTATGGTGACCATACGTACAGAATGGTTTCGAAAGCCGCGAAAAAACATGGTGGCAACTCCACCATTTTGTTAATTATTATAAATGGCGGAGCATTGAAAAATATACCAAATGGCTGAGTAGCCACACTAAAGTAATAGTTACTTTAAACCTTTAATTATTGGCTGAATTTCGTCCGCAATGACCAAAGAACTAGCCAAGTATTCAGAAAATATTATAGAGCACAAGGGTGCTCAAAAGCAAGCAGGTAATCTGCATCCTTTCGTTGTTAAAAACTGACAGGACGAGACGTACCAATGATTAGGAACAGGACCAACATATTGCATTGCTTGCAAGGTAAGTGGTGTAGTTTTACTTACAAATTGCAATATTAAATTGACCCCAATGAAGCAAACCATGAATATAATCAAGTTATCTAGGATTTTAAGCTACACTGCGTAAAAGTGTCAATATAACAGATGGTTTATAAGGTAGATAGTAATATTAAAGCTTGATAAGTCATAGCCACAGTTACAAAAATGGTAATTATAAATAGAACTTCCTTTTATACGTAAGACTTAGATCTAAAACTTACCGAAGTGTAAGCTTGAGCTACTTATATAATAATCGGGATTACTCCGGGGTTAATACAAATTGTTCGCCATCGAAATATATTTGATACCTTTTTCGGGTACGGTAATGTTTTTACGACTCGTACGTTCAGTACACAGTTTATAGTTACCGGTACCTCTTTACGTATAATGTGCTAAAACTTATAAAAGTTAGCATAATTTATGTTCGAGCGCAGCACCTCTAACACTAGTACCTTTATTACGCAACACTACGCTGGTAACTTAAAGAGTAGCGCTTCTGTATCGCGTGCCGAATTTGTTCCGTAGATAACTGCGACTATGTTCGTGCGTAGCGCTGAGCCTGCGCGGGCGCACAGAGCGCGAGATTTCTCTTCTGAGCTCAGCACAATTTCAGAGCTCGATTTTCCAGCACTTTATATGGGAATGCGCCAGACTCATTAGATTGGGATTAACTTACGATCGCGCGAGTAAAATCGCGTCAAACGAACAGGCTCTATCTCTAATAAAAAAAAGGCTTTATCTTATTGTTTATATCTATTTCTCCGCGTCCCGCCATACTGCGCTGTCCATACCATTTCTGTAAACAGACGAGCATGCGTGCGCCCGCGCATCTTTCTAGTGTATATTATATTAAACACGGAACATCCAAGATCAACGTACGCTGCAAAGCAGACATAATGTCTGTCCTATGTCTGACTCAACAGCCCTTTTTCTATGATGTGCGTGCTTGCGCCTGCGCATTTTCTAACGTGCCCTTAATGTTACGCGCTACTTGTCCGCGGCACAGCTGCTGCGCGTGCGCATCTCTCAGCGTGCTGTTGTAACGCTGCGCTACTTGTCCGCGTCGCGCTGCTGCGGCTCGTAGTACTGCTGCGCGACGTCGAGCAGCTCGCGGCGCAGCTGCTGCGCGTGCGCATCTCTCAGCGTGCTGTTGTAACGCTGCGCTACTTGTCCGCGTCGCGCTGCTGCGGCTCGTAGTACTGCTGCGCGACGTCGAGCAGCTCGCGGCGCAGCTGCTGCGCGTGCGCATCTCTCAGCGTGCTGTTGTAACGCTGCGCTACTTGTCCGCGTCGCGCTGCTGCGGCTCGTAGTACTGCTGCGCGACGTCGAGCAGCTCGCGGCGCAGCTGCTGCGCGTGCGCATCTCTCAGCGTGCTGTTGTAACGCTGCGCTACTTGTCCGCGTCGCGCTGCTGCGGCGCGTAGTACTGCTGCGCGACGTCGAGCAGCTCGCGGCGTAGCTGCTGCGCTTGCGCACGCAGTTGCTGCTCGCGTGCGCGGATGCTGCGGTACTGCTCCTCACGCTGTTCGGTGTGCTGCTCCACCAGCCAACGGAGGTATAGTTCTGATAACGAGAGAAATGAAGCGATAATATTATTATCATCATCAACATCATCCGCCCATCACAGTCCACTGGGAATGGGCGGGTCATATTATTTTGTCGAACTGTCCCACAGGCAAAAAGTGGACCAAGATCGTCATTTTATCTATCTATAGGAAGGCCCAAGAAACGGTGGGGAGACGATCGGACTACGGGTTCGTGCAAAAATTAACGATGGATCGCGAATTATGACGGGACTTGGGGGAGGCCTATGTCTAGCTGTGGAAAGAGGTGGACTTAATTTTATATAGCCCACCTTTAAAAAGATCCCTAATGGGAATGTGGTTTCTATAATGGCTCACCTTCCCATATAACGTAGCTCATAGGCGCAACGGAGGGCCATATCACGTTGGGAGTGGGGTCGTACAGCGGGTTGATGTGGGCCGGTAGTTCATCGGGCTGGTTCAGCCACGACCACACGCTGGTGGTCTGTTCGTACACGCCACGTGTTACGCGCTCTTGTTCCGAGTCGCATAGGAACGTGCCTGAAATAAAGAATAGAGGTTTGTGTAAAAAACATTAGAATTCATATTAATAATAAATGGGAAAAGTGTCTGTTTGTTTGTCGCTCTATCACGGCAAAACGGAGGGACGAATTGACGTGATTTGTTTTAGTAGTGGTGATAGTTGAAGGGATAGAACGTAGGTTACTTTTTGTCTCTTTATAACCTAATGTATGGGATGTAAGGGAGCGATCTATCATCTTTTCGTGCAAGCCATCCTCACCTGCCCGCGGTGCATCCTGCCGAACAACAAACGAGGCTCTGGCAAACCGACTGGTGGCGGTAAAACCATCACGATAGAAGGCGTAGCTAAATACCACAGGCCGATGACGGGCAGCAGCGTCACCGGAGCAAGAAGCTACGCCCTGCGATCGCCAACCCGCCTGCCCAGCGTGGCGATTATGGGTATATCCTCCAGAAGTTTGCCCTAGGTGGTGAACAACTGGAGAGGCCTATGTCCAGCAGTGGACTGCAATAGGCTGATGATGATGATGAACCTAAAATGGGGGGTGGAAGTTTATATGGAGCACTCTACAACTGTTACCAGTGAAAAATCCGGGAACCACACAGTAATTTATTCAAACGGTCTTAGCCTTTCTTACCAAACTGACTCGCATAAGCATGCTCAAACAGCGTTATCAGGAACGACTGTCGGTACTCGAAGCTGCACGGGAACTGCTCCAGGAACTGCCTGACGCAGTCCAGGAAGAGGGTGAAGGTGGGTGCGGCGCGAGGGTCGCGCGAGGCGGCGTAGGGCCCGCAGCGGTGCCGCGCGCCGAACGGGTGCCCCGCCTGCAGCCACTCGCGCTCTATTAGCGCTTGTAGACTGGAAAAAAAAATAAACAATCATAAAAGCTGTAGGGGCTCCGCTTAGTAGACCACGAAGCTCCGTACATGAGTAGTAGTTAAGTAGAGTAGTAGTGAGTACGCCAAAGAGAAAAGATCGCCGGGGTTTTTAGTAGTATATTGTAGTAAAGTACACGTAAACAATGTGGCAATCTTTCCTTGATTAGTAACTTAGTGCTACGAGAGTCGGTGACGTACTAGAGTAAATAAATCTATACTAATCTATACTAATATTATAAAGCTGAAGAGTTTGTTTGTTTGTTTGTATGTTTGTTTGTTTGTTTGAACGCGCTAATCTCAGGAAGTACTGGTCCGAATTGAAAAATTCTTTTTGTGTTGAATAGACCATTTATCGAGGAAGGCTTTAGGCTATATAACATCACGCTGAAACTATTAGGAGCGAAGATATAATGGAAAATGTATGTTCGCGCGCAAGGTGAGCGCGGAGTGTTAGTCAACGCGGGGGGCGGGGGAAAACGATCCGCGACCGCGATGCCCCGCGCTGCCCCGCACCGCCCCCTCTCAGCCGCCTGGAGCACTGGGACGCCGGGAAGCGGAGTCGACGACGGAACTCGGACGCAGACGCAGCTGCCACGCGCTCCTTATATAATCCCTTCACAATTATCAAAGTTTCAATGTAAATACAAAGAGGAAAACTATTCCACGCGGACGAAGTCGCGGGCACTGCTAGTATATTATAATATGAACAGTAATCACGCGCGGCCCAATACGGTGTCAGCAAAACGCGAATGTTCGATGGCTTGCCCGTACAAAAGCCTTATTAGACCACCCTAAATTCAGGGCACTGAATATCGGGTGGGCGGGGACCCTAGTTAGTGCGGCGCTTATTACACTACACTGAATATCGGTCCCTAAATCAGTTGATATGCGATAATCGCCCTTAATGTTATTACGTTACGCGATAGGCAGAGCGGTCAGGTCAGCTAGGCAGCCCGATCGCCCTAAATCGCGACCCTTACCCTAAATCTTATTAGACCACCCTTATTCAGAGTTAGGGTCCCTGAATTTAGGGTGGTGTAATAAGGCTTTCAATAAGTATAATTCTTCTTCTTCCTCTTAGCGTTGTCCCAGTTTGTGCCTCTAGGCCCAGGGTCCGACCATGATCCTAGATTTAGCGAGTCTGGTTATTACATTGAAGCGACTGCCATCTGACCTTCGTAACCCTCAGAAAGGGGAACCAGAGAAATTTGGATCGTGGTTACACATTCAGAATTAAACTGGATGTGCAGGTTTCCTCACGATGTTTTCCTTCACCACTAAGCTAGTGGTATAATTCCGCACATAGATTTTTGCAAATCCAGAGGTGCGTGCCCCGCGCGGATTCGAACCGACAACCTCACGTGTGTGAAGCGACGATCTTACCACTAGGCTACCACGGCTCATCAACTTAATCATAAATAAGCATTTAATATACATAAACTATATCTAATTATACTATATATACATAAACAATAATAAGATACCTACTACATTTCATAAACACAATTTATATTTTGTAATTAACTATATAAGGGAATCACTTACCCTCTTATAGTTCTGCAATCTGGGTTAAGAATAATTTGGACTAGCGAGCACACAAGTAGGGTAGCGTCTTCGCCCCGCGTGCCGTGTATCAGTACCGGTTCCGCTTTCTGTAACAAATTGCCAGTTAGCCAGCTTTCCTCATCAGCTTTCGCAGACCGCTGGACATAGACTAATAGGGAATGTGCAGGACTTCTTTTTACATTCTTCATCATCATCAGCCTATTGCAGTCCACTGCTGAACATAGGCCTCTCCAGTTGTTCGCCACCTAGGGCAAACTGCTGGAGGATATACCCATAATCGCCACGCTGGGCCGGCGGATTGGCGATCGCAGGGCCTAGCTTCTTGCTCCGGTGACGCTGCTGCCCGTCATCGGCCTGTGGTATTTAGCTACACCTTCTATCGTGATGGCCACCAGTCGGTTTGCCAGAGCCTCGTTTGTTGTTCGGCAGGATGCACCACGGGCAGGTGAGAATGGCTTGGAGCGAAAAGGTGATAGGTCGCTTCCTTACATGCTTTTTACATTAATTGGGATGATGACTAAAAAATAATTTAATGTCCATCAGATAGATTAATGAAAAATATTGGATACCTATTTTTTATTTTGCCTCTTGTTCAAAAACTTACGAAGATACATTGATTTTAAATGTCACATGACGTCACGTTAGAGTACAAAATATACTCTAACGTGACGTAGTTAGCCCCCACTCCGTAACTTTAATGCGCTATATCTAAGTATTTTCTTGTTATTTCGACAAAACAAAAAATACGGGTCTTATATTTTTTTATTATCTAAGAGACGGACTAATTATTTTCTTCATTTTCATACCTTGTCATCATCCGTATTCTGAAATATCTTGTCACACAGATACACAAATGGCGACCGCTTAACATCAGGTGGGAAGCAGGCTTGTTTGCCAGCTTAGTGGTATAAAAAAACATAACTAAAGCTATAAAACCAAAAAGATACTGATTAGACTATGAGATGATCCGATGATCAATTTGTCTACTGCCCCGATGATCAATGAAGATGGACATTGAGTGTGGTTAATAATGCGGGCTACTGGTGGCGCTTTGTGTCGGGCGTTTATAACTATGAGGTCTTGAGACCACAATTTTTTTTTTATAGTGGCTCGACATAATGGCTTCCCTACGCCTGATGGAAAGCGAAAGAGAAGCCCAAGTCGCTGGGACAACGGGCAAGTAACTGGTCAGTTGCCACCGCCATGCCGGCCCAACCATAACCCCCCACGAGCTCCGGAAACCCTACTCACCGGCAGAAACACGACCCAGAGGTCATTTGACTGCGGTATTCTATAGGGTGGAGGTCCTTCCCCGGACGGGCGGCTCAATTCGAGCGAAGATTCGTTATGCCCTACCTCTATTAAACTAAATGGCAATCAAAGAATTAATGCGCCCAATGTTGGAGTGGTCGGCTATCTCTGGAAGAGGCTCACGTCCAGCAGTGGAGCAATGGGCTGATTGTATAATTGAAGGCACTTACCTGATGAATGTGTTGGGCTACAATACAAGCAGTGTGAAGGGAGTTTCTCACGCTTTCAGGCCACCCGCAAGATTCAAGTTTGGATATCCATTTGTCACTTGATATTTCACGGTCGTTGCAAGCTGGTAACCAAGAAAATCAATCAGTATGTTATTAACAATTTATTTTTTATCTAACAGACTAGCTGTGCTCGCGACTTCGTGTGTGTGGAATAGTAATTTTTTCTCTGTTTTTTTTACATTTTCCATTATTTCTTCGGTCCTAATAGTTGCAGCGTGATGTTATATAGCCTAAAGCCTTCCTCCATAAATGGTCTATTCAACACAAAAAGAATTCATTTAAGATCTCATTTAAAGAATATAACTATACCTTCAATCAGTTTTGAATAACTTTCTAGAAGCTGCTGTTGGTTATCAACATCATCCATTGATCTGTTGTAGATTTTCCATTGAGAATAATTGGAATTGTTCTCTGTACCACCACCTATAAAAAAAAAGTTTAAGTAGATAATGTTTTGAGGCAAAAACCTTATCAAAAAAATTATACACTTTAAAAATTTTAGTAAAGTGCGAGTCAGACTCGCAGACAGGATCCATACTAAGTTTAAAAGGACTTACTTACTAAACTTTATTACTATTTTTAATTTTTCCCTTATCTGTGCTATAAGACATTGGCTTCGTACCAAATTTCAAGATTTAGATTCAAATAACAGGCTTCGTTTTTCACTTTAGGGTACGAAAAATTACGAATCATTAAGAATCAAAAATTATCTGCTCTACAATTCTCCTGTGAGAGAAATTACTTAGTACAGGAAAACCCAAGACTCATTGTGAATCCTTGCATATGTTTCGTTGCAACATTCATTGATATAACAAAACAGTGGCTTAATAGTTTATGGTTACTACTATAAAGTTCAAAGTGATTAAATTTGATGTAATGTCTACCTTTATTTTGTTGCTGTGATATAGAGTTCGTACTGCGCAAGTCGTATATAACGCCTTTTGTGCCAACTGCGACTACAGTGTTCAGGATAGCTTCATCGGGCCTGCAGCGACGATGCTTGGGCCCGTAAAGTGGTTGTCCAGCTCGCATTAGCACAGCCTATAATATGCAAAACAGAACATAAATACTTTGGGAAACAGCCAACATATCTTTACTGATATAAACTTATTTTATTACATGCAGTTATAAATAGGTATAAAAAAAAATCTATATTTCTCTCAAATACTTATATTATAACCGACACTTCGCGTGACGGTTCGCCGAAGACGACGTGTGACGTTTTGTCTGTCTGTCTCTTTAAACGAGGATAAACACATTCTCGGCATCGGGTGCGAGGTTTTCATGTTTCATACAAAATGTATAGAAGTGAAAATCTTAGCCAATCATAATGTTCTGTGAATGCGAGCGAAACACATTCTATGCCGTCTTGACAGTTTTTGTAGACAAAGTTTGCCAATGCTACTTATAAAAATGGTTCTACTCTACTTTCAAGAATCTACTTTGTTCATTTTTGTTTTGTTTGTTTGTCTAAGTTTTTCAGTCAGTGCTGCATGCGCGTCGCGCGGCACCTACAGGACTGGTGGTTGCTGAAAATCAGCACTTTACTTGTCAAGTAAACAATTCGCTGAGCCATCACCTTTTTGCATTGCTGCGGCACACACGCCCACATCCTTGCATGTTGTAAACTTCTCATTATTTTTCCTGTATTTGTCTTCTTTGCTATTTTTTTTTGTTTGCTGTACTTGTTTGTTGTGTGTGTGCCAGTTTATGTAAATATTTTTTTTATCTAACTTATCTATCTACATACCCCACTATTATGCCTGTATGATAGCACAGGAAATCTGCCACCCTGTCTGAAGGAAGCCGCTGCAGCTAATGTCTCATCATCAATACTCTTTGGTACAACAACGGCTTTGCTGTAGCCTGCACAGACTGTGTAGTGCTGATTGACTCGGGATACCCTCCATTCTTCCGTTGCTAACACTTTTGTGTATTCTCCTTCTACACTGGAAAATCAATTTACATAAATTACAAAATCAATTTGATGTCGTCTGACACTAGAATAATATTTACACAAAAAGTGACAGGTAGCACTTTCTGTCAAATCCTAGTGACACACAAACATGTAATTTGCCCTACTAAGCACAAAAGAGTATAGCCCCAGTTTACCGGCCAACTGAGTTTTGATGTGTCTCTCTAAACACTAGACATTGGCGAATTATCCGTGTTAACATAATAT
This sequence comes from Conogethes punctiferalis, assembly GCA_031163375.1. NCBI lineage: Eukaryota > Metazoa > Arthropoda > Insecta > Lepidoptera > Crambidae > Conogethes > Conogethes punctiferalis. The sequence continues at coordinate 14,601,326 of CM062078.1, forward strand.
GCGTGATAGAGTCCACATACAAAAAAAAGCACAAAAGCTGTATCTCAAAAACATCCAAAAATTTGATTTTTATGGCATATGTAACTTTAAAAAATATGCTTCTATTGAACCTTATAGCAGCATGTAACTTAAAAGGTATAAAAAATATTAAGAAAGTTTTCTCTATTTTACCTTAACTTTCTAAGCCTATTAGAAGTATATCAAAATAATTTGGGCAAATAACCAAATACCAACCAAATATTTGAATACAGCCAAATCTATTTAATTAAAAACTTATTTTACATAATGTCCATTATCGCTAAACTAGCTTTCACTTAGATACCGCTTTTGCACTTAGTAGGGCAGCAGTTGCGATATGAAAGAATTCTATTGTGTCTGGTATGTCAGTCTGGAGATGTTAAAAATAGCTTTATGGTCATATAAGTCAATCCTCCTTGGCTACTTGTTTATTTATTTATTTATTTATTAGGACAACCAACAAGATTAACACATTATAAAAACGATACAGGAAACACAAACTTATAGCTAAGTGTCACCTTAATTAAAGGTTGCCACGGCATGCTATGTGGACTTTGATTCGCTGAATTATGTACATAATATTACCTTTATTATAAATAATTAATAATTAGGTAATAGGAATAAAATAAAATAATCTAGTTAGAAATCACTGTTATCATAATCATGAGCCTGCATACATTCATTGCTGGACCTATGTCCAGGCCTATGCCTCCCCAAATGACTATTGTCTTCTCAGGGGATTTGCCGCAGTCACCACTAACAACAGAAGGCTTTATTTGTACCCCGCTAAATACTGCTGCCCATTTCCGGATATTCCCTTAGTTGTAAAACAGGGAACCACATAGACAATTTATAAAAACAATTACCTGTAAAGTGTATGACCATTTTCAACAATTGGGTGCATATGTCTATAAAAAAAGGGATAGAAAAGTCCTGGATCTTGAAGACCTGATAGATTCTCTAGTGTTTGGGCCATCTGGTTCAATTCAGTAGTTGTAGCTATGTCCAGCTGGAATATCCTTAGGTCTTTACATTTGAGGAACAGCGAACCACCTTGCGAGACACCACCGATAGGTTTGTTTTCTTTTTTCTCTATTACATCTATGTTTTTATGTAGCAACTGAAACAATTAAATAAATTTATTTTCGTTAACACAAAAATACCCTGAACTACCTTAAACCCTAGCAAATAGCAGACTGTGATAGTCATATGCATTGACCCGATACCAATTTGTTCAATGTAAGTCAGAATTAACTAGGTATGGCATAAGAAATTAATACTTTATACACATTCTGACACAGTGCTAGATCGAATAATGATTATATGTTTGTCCTCGCTGGAATTCTAGCTTTCTCCTCCTACAGTGTCATTATCAAATTAAGCAATAGACCAGTCATTAAAGTAATGTACATCTAAAGAGGTTAGGCTGGTAACATCAGCTGATACCTAGTCAATATTGTTGGGTTATTTTTTTCACAATACACTGTAAATATTAAAAACAGTTGAGATTTTATTTACCCATAGCTCGTGAACGCCTTCTTTTCTAGAACTCAATATAAGATGATGTCCTGTGATGCACACTGTTCCGTCCACATTATCCTGGTGTGGATATTTCAATATAACACCATCTAGTTTGTTTATCAATATAAGCTCAATAAACTCCATTTTAGGAGTTGTGGGAATTAGGATAAAATAAAAAAATAACACGAATTTTTGTTTGGCTGACTGTTGCGGTTTATTCACTGACAGCTGATTGCTAAAAAACGGGACATGACATTTTGACAGCCATTTTTTACGCGAAACTGCGTTTCGTGGTAACTATAAAAATAAAATCATTTGTTTTTATGAAACATTTAAGTTCATAAGAAAAAGATTTTAATTGAATCCGGAAAAAATAGGTGTGCATTATTTTAAAGTATAAAAAAATCGCTTGAAATCTGACAAAGACAGCCACGAACAAACTTGTACGTGCAGTAATGTACCTTAATACTATGGAATAAGAGCCTCTGCCGTGTTTTGTTTGATTATGACGATCTTCACACTATAAATTATATTTTCGCTAGAAAAAGAAAGCAATAGTGCTTCTGATTTTCAAAGGGAGATGAAGATATACCAAAGTGCACGTGAAAAACTGAGACAGATATAGTATCCAAAGTGAGAGGTATTGTCAGTCAGGTAGGCACACTTGCCATGTAACAGCCAACCAAAATTTAGAGAAATGAAGTTAGAAACAATTGCGATGGCGATGTGTGGTTTCTTGCGTTCGCGGAGGATTTTTAACTTGTAATTTTATTGATACATCTAATGTTACATGAATGGTAAACCAAATTTCGGTTAAACCACAAGAGTTATTATAGTGATAAAGTGGTTAAACTTTACTTTTACGAGAAAACAACTGCGTGAGGTAAGTTCGTGAATGTATGTTTTGTACGAATGTACTGAAAGTAGGTATCTATGTAGCTGGCTGGGTGTCTGAGCTTGGGTAATGACCGGTTCCCTCAATGTTCAGTTGTCTATTGTTAGGTTAGCGTTTGATTAATTTATTATATCGAAAATATGTACTTGCCTCAAAGGTCGTGTTAAAAATATCACACACTTCTGCCACAGGTGATGGAGGAGAGCTCAGATACACACATGGAGACAGACGTGTCTTCTACCACTGAGGATGTTCCTGAGGCCCAGGAGGTGACTGGCTCAAATGGTACTGTGGAGACGGTTGTGATTGTGGAGAAAGTGAAAGAGGAGGAGAGCAGCACCACCGAACTGGACGGTAAGCAGTCGGCGGGCGAGAGCGAAGTCGCCACTAGCAGTAGCAACGTGTCGTCCCCTTGGCCATCGCCACAGAAACTTGCAACACAATCGCCTAGGCCATCGCCACAGAAACCAGCACTACCGTCGCCACGGACCTCTCCACAGAAACCCATAACAGATCAGAAACCTACTAAGTCGCCAAACAAAGTATCAGATACTATTACTACATCTTTGAGTTCTGAGCATTCATACAACAAAATCCCTCTGGAAGAGCAACCAGCTACCACATCACTTTCCATTTCTCAGTCTGAGGAAACAGTTGACTCCTCAAGTAAAGACATACAGAAATCACAGAAGAATATCTCCACACCTAAAAAGTTAAGCCCTATTAAAGTTATTGATATACAGAAATCTCCAAAAATATGCCAAGGAGACACAAACTCTTCCCCTAGCAAAGAGAAATCTCTAGAGATTAACATCACATGTCTTAATGTTGAGTCTGTGCCTGAAAAGCCAGCTTTGAATGGTACAGTTGATAATACTGACAAAGGTGACAGTGCTAAACCTGTATCAGTCCCAGTAGAAGTGGTTGTAGAGAGGGATGTTAATGATTCAAATGTAGAATTAAGTACTGATGTGTCTGAAAAGGAACATAACAAAAGCATCAGCAGGGAATTGAAGTCCTTAATCAAATCTGCCAAAGAATCTAAAATAATAAGTGAATGTACACAATTGACAACTAAAACTAGGAAGTCTAGGGCACCCTTAGATGTGTCGAACTCTAGTCTCAATGTAAGCATTGAAGCAGAGAAAATTAAGGACACCAGAAGAGGCAGTGACAATTCACAAAAGAGCAATTGCAGTGAGAAATCGGAGAAAGTTCCAGTTAAAAGGTCTATGAGGTCTCAAAACCCCGAGTTTGTGAATAAGGTAAAGCTTTTTTTGAACTCTGTCACTTCGAAAGTACAAAAGGAGTCTGATGAGGGGACAGATGAGGAAATAGACAACACAAGCAAGGAATCGAAAGTAAATAAGGATGCAAAGGACAGTAAAAATGTGAGCACACCCACTTTACCTAAAAAAAAAAAAGTTGAAGAATGTGTAAGTATTTTTTTTTACTCATTAAACCTCTTTTCCTGTTTGTCATCCAATGGGAGGTAGTCGAGTTTTGGTTTTCTTCAACAAACAAATGCATGACAATATTTGCACATCAAAATGGCTGCTTCTTGTCATATCACAAAATTTGTCTACTTTGTGACAGTTCAATCAAATAAACTGAAAATACAATGGTCATTAATTGCCTATTGTGTACATTAATAGAGCCTATTGTAAAAATGTGTGTGTGTTTATACTATAACCTCTATTTGCACAGCCTCAAGAGACAAATAGCAAGTTGAGGACAGATTCCTACTGCTGGAGATGTCATTGGGAAGTGGAGCAGGCAGCCAATGAGAAGACTCATTCACCAATGGCCTGCACAGTATGCCCTCGTGCCTTCCACTACAAGTGTCTGAGCGGAGCGGAGAGAAACAAGATCAGTGCTGATAAGAACTGGGTCTGCCCTGAGTGCATGGGTGTCCTACATGCAGAAAGTTCTCAGACCAGGTAAGATAGACCTTTAATATTGGTATGGTTACAAGTACTCCTTACATCAGTCCATATAATTTTCTCACAATTGTTGCAAGTTGCTTAGGCAATAGCAAATAAATTGCATTTTAGGAGCCCAGGTTTCACTATAGCTGTTTTCAGAGATGAATGACGAGTCCAACTAACCCTTCCCTATAAATGAATAGGGAAATGGAAAATATTAAACAATCTTACATTTACTATAATATGGGTTTTTACCCATTTAGCTGTCTGCAAAGCCAACCAATAGATGAAACAGTAACTGCACTGCATGTAGTACATGGTACAGTCAATAACTAAACCAAAATATAGGTATGATGTTTTGTATGATAAAGCATTGTACCTGAGACTGGCTCGGTGGCTCAATTGGTGACTGGCTCGGGTGCTCAATTGGGAGTGACCTCTGCCTTCTGAGCCAAGGGTGGTGGGTTCAATCTCCACACATTACAAACATTTGTGTGCATGAACTGAACATGTATGTTTGTATTGGTCTGGGTGTTTTCTATGTATAATATGTATTTATTTACAAAAAAAAAATTAAGTAAGTTTATCAGTTGTCTAGTACCCATAGTACAAGCTTCGGCTGAGTTTGCGGCTAGATGGCGCTGCGTGGTCCAGCGTGGCATGTCTTGGTTATTTACCTAATTTATTGTTGTAGTCATAGAATGCCCATTTGTAAAATGTGTAAAAAAGTCTCCTCACGTTAAATACGGCATTGTTTTATATAATTTTAAAGCCTATGTCAACTTATTCAATAATTGATGACCTCATAACGCGTTGTACAAGGCGTACGTCTAAATATTGCGGCAAAGATCTAACGGTATCTGGCTGATGCTAGTTGAACTCCTTATCTGGTACATTTACTATAGATAAAAACATAGTTTGAGCACCTGGTCTTGGTATAGGTACACCAAGCCAACATGCAGTCAGTCACACAAATGCTCGTCAGTCAGGGCTTTTTTATAGCAGCACAGTATAGTGGCCTCCCGTCGCCTGATATAAACCAAAAGAGGCCCAAGTCGCTGTGGCAACAAACAAGTAACTAAATCAATCACTTGTCGGTTGCCACAGCTATGCTGCTGTAGTATTTTTTTTTTTTTTTTTCCTGTCTTTATACCAACCAATAACGAGTTGAATAGCCCTGAGGTTCAACTTCCCAAATTGTGTGCTGCCGCGCCCTGGGGCGTCCATGGCATTAGGAACGTCTTTTTACAATACCCAGCTAATGTTAATAAATCATGTCATTTGGTTAGAGTGCTATCTATTGTGATATGGGTGACATCACTTTCACCTTAGAGAACGCTACTTAATTCCCAATATAATAAGTGCGCCACGAAAGTTCTATCCTTGAAGATATTCTACTAGAAGAAAGTTTTAAGCACAAGCCACCCCAACAAATGGATTCCTCTTCTAAATTGTGATACATTCTTTATAATGCAATGACTAAACTACATATATGATCTAAATGGGTGACTGTATTGAACTTATTTAGAAAATGAGTTTATGTACTGTTAATTTATAGAATGTATAGTTTTAGTATGATGAAGGGTTATTTCTTATTTAGATATATCTATAGAGGACACAATATATTTTTATAATTTCACTTTAGTGAATCAGTAGTCTAACTGAGCTAATATTTTGATCATTGACATAATAAAATATGAAATAAAGGGCTATGTATTGTGATACGGCTGGAACCGGGGGGTGTGGAATCAAATGAGTAATGGGAAACCACAAAAACACTTTAATAGTCCAGCCGTAGCGGACTGTAAACTTCAACACACTAGATAAACAATAAACAATAAAAACCATAGCAACTAGAATATTCTTAAAAACACTTCTAAATATAAAACTATGTACAAAACGTATTAAAAAGGTAAAACTATATAAAAAGGTCGTTCTGTCCGCAACATATTGCAACCAAAAACTCACTTTAATGTTTTTATTTGCAGGTCACCGGCAATGAAAAAAATATCATTGCGGATGCTGCATGATCTTCTGAATCACGCCCTCGAGAGGATGATGGATCTAAATGGGGTAATTTTACTATTTCATAACAAGAGAATGTGTTTTCTACTAGTGTACATACATAATCCATTTTGTTTCTAACTTGTGCTTCTATTGTGCCATTAACTAATCAATCACTGTACCTTCACAGCATTCGTCATTTCAGCATTCATCTAACCACTGCTTTTCTGTTATTACATTCTTGCCTCTCATGCATACATAGCCATAACCATAAACCCGGCAAGAATATTTCGAATCGAATGTCCGGCGTTAGTGATTCATTGGAGAATTTGAGTAATATTTTTCTTCTAGAAATTCAAGTGAATCAATTTGCTATGTTTAGACATTGCAACATATAATTTTGATGTTAACATTACGAACATAATTATGATTATATTGTAATTACATACATGTTTCTGTAAGATATAATTTGTACTGAATAAGACTGTAAAGGGCTTTTTATTGAAATAGTAAATATTTCCATCAAAGGGTAAAAGCATAACAAAAGTCGTGCGGGCACAAATCTACGCTCACATGTTCTGTGATATTGTTCAATGTATGATTAAAATGATGCCTACTTTCACCTAAGCATTTTGTTTGCAAGAAAGTACCAGTAGTATATTATAATGTGCGTGGCTTGCGTTGCTGAGACGGCGGGCGGGTCTCGCTCGGAGTGACCTTGCCGCTACTTATCTACGTTGCGCTCCCCGCGTGCGACGCGTGACGATCACCCCTCTCCCTCTAACTCACCCAAATCGATACCACCGTGATATACGCCCGTCCCTTTCTAATCTAATAATAAACACACGTCTCGTATCCGTATGGATCGCTGCGTTTGTGTGCTGCATTTTTCTTGATTCATCATTGTCATACTTTCCTATTAGCAGACTTTTATTGAGTAGGCATATCTGACAATTATTTTGTCGAAAGATAAAAATATAACTACGTGCTTGAATTGATAATTATACGATCGTATAACCCGATTCAGCGCCTTTACTAGCGTATGCGTAATTAATCAATTCATAATCGAAAACAAAATTACCAAATTATTTATACTATTGTCAATCATTTACATGTTTGTAAACGAAATAAAACAGATTTATGGTTCTATAACATTACGTAAGCAATTCTTAGTTTTCATTGCTTGCAAAATTCAAACATGGCGTACGTGATAGCCGAAAGCAATGGTTGTGACGTCACAGTCGACTTGTGAGGGCAGGTGCGCTCCGCTAACGGCCCGCAATAATATGCACATATTTGTGAACTAGATAGAATCTCCGGTCTGCGTCGATTTCGTTTGCACAAATGAAGTCAATCGCGCATGTCGCCCCCACCCCTTGTATTGTTATTGTTTGCGAGTCGCGTCTGGTACATAGGTATGTTTATCTGCTTATTACATACCTGTCGCGTCAAATTTCGCAAGTGTATGTACCCTAAATGAAAGATGAGATTTTGACCTATCCTATTTCGATGATATAAAAAAGTCCTTTATAGTTGGGACAAAGCGAATAAAATACACTTTATGTACGTTAGGGAACTTTACAAACGATTAACAATGTTCTATGTCCTAATTCTCCATTTCAATATTTAATTGGTCGCATTTGAATTTTTTTTTGTTATCAAAGCTCATCGGTTACTACTTGCTAATATTATTAACATAACGATTGCATTAATAATATCATTTCCCTTATTTATTCCCATTGTGCTGCTTGTCCATCATAAAATTCCATCATAACGCATTCAATTTTGTATGATTTATTTTTAGATCTAGATAATTTGTGCTTTGTCTGTACAAAGTAGAACTTTGTTTATAGAAAATGCAATGATATTCCATAAAACTACTAGTTATAATGTGACATGTTGAAAAACTTGTCTACTGAATGTTTGGTTGCGCTAAAAAGCCGATTGAAATCTGTTCTGCCATACAGTTACTTTCGCATTTATAATTGGTATCCTACGGAAAACACCTCATTTGGATTGACAGATGTTTGTTGATCTTCCCTGCGAAATCTACTAAACGGGTTTTGATAAAATTTTACTGTGTCGCTCATACATCTAATTGACACAAAATTGTAAAACAAAAAAACAAAAGAGTTTCATTCAAATCTGTACAATAGTTTCAAAGATGCAGAATAATTTATTTGTCTTTTTCCACTACTACTTACCGTCTTTTTACCTCACAATTTTTTAAAACATATTCGAATGTTCAATGCGCCCAGTTTTATTATATTTATTGATTGTTTTTGGAAACTGCCAAATCAAGGTAGGTTAGTGCGTGGCGTCTGGTGGCCGCTACATTTTATTGACAGATATTCCAACGCAATTTCCAGGTGGAACCGTTCATACATCCGGTGGACCGTACAATTTTCCCCGACTACGAGAAGTATGTGGTACACCCCATGGATCTGACCCTGATGAAGACCAACATCTCTATGGAACTGTACGGCAGTACAGAGGCCTTCTTGGCAGACGCGCAGTGGATACTGCACAACAGCATTATATTCAACACATGTGAGCAGGGTTTTGGTCTGTTTAAATTTTTATTTTTATTAGCTTTATGTGTATATGTATAAGTGTTAATGTATACTCGAGAGCGATATTTGATTTGCTGGCGATGTTACTGTAGAATAGGGTATTTGACTATTTGATTGTGCATGTTACTACACAGTTAGCAGAAAGAATCCATACTAATATTATAAATGGGAAAGTGTGTCTGTCTCTCTGTAACATACACAAGAAAGACAAACATGTCTTTCTTTCATGGCAAAACAGAGCGACGAATTGACGTGTTTTTTTAAGTGGAGATAGTTGAAGGGATGGAGAGTAACTTATGCTACTTTTTGCCCTTTCTAACATAATAAACACTTCTGTGACACACTTACATGAACGCGGGCGAAGCCGCGGGCACAGCTAGTCCATAATATATGACTGTCGACGTACTGTGATTTAAACCTAATTGTGTTATTTGTACATAAATCTATCATGATTGCACACCAAACTACTGTATTAAACTAAGCTAGGCATTTTAGACACCATGTTGAACAATTTATGCTGCAACAGAAAATTTTGAATCTGTTACCTATAGATGTCGCTTTTGCTCTGTTTTTCTATATTAATTAAATCACAGCTTCTCAGCCTCTGCGGTAGGATTTAACCGCCTGACTGCCGAACACCATACACTGTGCGAAACATCCATGAAGTAGCATTGGTCACGTTTCCGGATCAATATTTGTGTACTAGAGTATCTTACAGGCAGGCATGGCATCTGATAAGTGATCGACTTGGTTACTTGTCCGTGCCTCTACTTGCATACAGAATAGGGATGTTTCCAGGGTCACAATAATTACATTATATTTAGTCCGTATTTATTTGTATAAATACAAATATATTGGACACGTATTTTTCCTTTTTTCATTTAAACAAAAAATGACAAAGATACAAGGCATCAAAATTTAGGAGTGGGGGTTTTTGACGTCACTCAGTGGGGAAAATACTCCCACTCTCTGATGTCACGCGTAATTTTAACGGGTTATATCTTTGTCATTTTAATCAAATTTACAAATCAAAAAAATACGTTTTGTTTTGTTTTTGAACAATCTTAAAGACGGACTAATTACATTTTTTACGGAAACAGGCCTATTCTGGAGCGATTGTATGCAAGTAGAGCATTTTTGTTCCGAACGTGAATTTCAATTCGGAATTCCGCCGAACGTATGTTGTGGCCAGTCTCAAGGTTCAACATTGCCTTAACAACTATACGCAGGCGACAAACCTTTGTCATTATGTCGTGTGTTAACCGTCCACAGTGCAATCGAAGCTGACGGCGGCGGCGCGCACGCTGGTACGGTCCTGCCGGGCGGAGATGGGCGAAATAGAGGCCTGCCCCGAGTGCTACGCCGCGGCACACGCCAGGAAACCCACCTGGTTCACCGACGTCTGCACCACGCCGCACATGCTGCTGTGGGCTAAACTGAAAGGTAACTTTCGTCAATTCACAGTGAATAAATTATCAGCTATCAGCCTATTGCAGTCCACTGCTGGACATAGGCCTCTCCAGTTGTTAGCCACTTAGGGCAAACGCCTGGAGGATATACGCATAATCGCCACGCTGGCCCGGCCGGATTGGCGATCGCAGGGAGGCTGCTGCCCGTCATCTGCCTGTGGTATATAGCTACGCTTTCAATTGTGATGGTTATTACACTAGTCAGTTGCCAGCGCCTCCTTTGTTATTAGGCAGGATGCACCACGGGCAGGTGAGGTTGGCTTGGAGCGAAAAGATGATAGGCCGCTCCCTTACATCCTCTAATACTAATAGGCTCTAATAACGATACCTAATGCCCAGAAAAAAATTGGATAGTGATTAAAAAGTCACCTGTATGTTTAGCTAAGACTATTTTTGTTACTATTCAGGCTTCCCGTACTGGCCGGCCAAAGGCATGTCTGTGAACAACTCGGGGCTGGTGGACGTCCGCTTCTTCGGCGCGCACGACCGCGCCTGGGTGCCGGCCAAGGACTGCTACCTCTACTCCGAGAAGGACCCGAACAACTTTCGCACGAAACGCCAGGATATTCTGGACAGTATGCAGGTACAAGGCGTTTATTAGAAAAAGGAAGAAATATACACACAATAGGCCATTATGGCTAAAAATTGTAATTAGTACGTCTTTTAGCTTATTCAAAAATAAAAGACACGTATTTTTTTATTTGTAAATTAGACTAAAACTTACAAAGTTATAGCCCGTTGAAATTATGCGTGACGTCACTCGGTGAGGCATTTTACGGGAGCGAGTGACGCCAAAGACTCCCTTCCTAACTTTTGATGCCTTGTATCTTTGCTATTGTTTATTTGAATGAAAAAAGGAAAAATACGTGTCTTTTATTTTTGAATAAGCTAAAAGACGGACTAATTACAATTTTTAGCCATAATAGCCTATTATTGGCAACACAACAACATAACATAATAAATAAAACAGACAACGATAGCAAGTTACGAGCAATAAGAATACATTTATTTTTAAGAATATTTTTTTTATAAACAACACAATAAATCTACATACGACCGTACATCAAGCCATTAGAGTCCGTCAGAAAATACCGATATGTAAATGATTATAGTGGTACACAAATCATAAATTGCTAATTTCAGCCCTAAAAATAAGGCCCTTACAATTTGAACTAAAAATCTGGCCAAGCTTGAGAAAGAAAGAGAGGTAGGGCATAGCGAATCTTCGCTCGAATTGAGCCGCCCGTCCGGGAAGGACCTATAGAATCCACCCTATAGAATACCGCAGTCAAATGACCTCTGAGTCGTGTTTCTGCCGGTGAGTAGGGTTTCCGGAGCTCGTGGGGGGTTGGGGTTGGGCCGGCATGGCGGTGGCAACTGACAGGTAACTGACCAGTTACTTGCCCGTTGTCCCAGCGACTTGGGCTTCTCTTTCGCTTTCCATCAGGCGTAGGGAAGCCATTATGTCGAGCCACTATAAAAAAAAAAATGTTGCCTAAACATTCCAAACACGCTTGGCGTGCTCTTGGCGTAAATACATAGATTAGCCTGAACACGCGACGCGTACCGTCTGATTGAATTTTGGTTGATGCTAATGATGGCGATGGATTTTAATAAAAAATCTTCAATTGTTTTTAGTTTTTATATCCCGGAACGTATAAAGACTGATTGGTTTGATGTGATTGCAACTATCTTAACTAATATTATAAAGCTGAAGAGTTTGTTTGTTTGTTTGAACGCGCTAATCTCAGGAACTACTGGTCCGAATTGAAAAATTCTTTTTGTGTTGAATAGACCATTTATCGAGGAAGGCTTTAGGCTATATAACATCACGCTGCAACTATTAGGAGCGAAGAAATAATGGAAAATGTAAAAAAACGGGGAAAAAATAACTATTCCACGCGGACGAAGTCGCGAGCACAGCTAGTGTTAGATACAACGCTTATGTTGCAGGAAGCCGAGGAGCATATACGCAACATTTCGCGCAAGTACGGCAAGTTCGTGTACCCGCCGTTCAAGACGCAGTTCGATCCGTCCAAATTGAATGAGCAGCTGAAAATGATGGTGAATATTTTATTTGTATATGTATTTAATTTTAAGTATTTCTTAATAGGTCACATGAAATGGTTTATCATCAGCCTATCTCAGTTCACTACTGGACATAGGCCTCTCCAGTTGTTCGCCACCTGATTCAAACACTTGGAGGATTTACCCATAATATATAGGTTTAAAGAATATTTATTTCCTCATTAAAAAACCATACAGTCACTTACAATGAGAAACTTAACTACTACTTTATTGCGGGTACGTGCATAATCCGTCGATAAGGTAACAAAATTATTATTCGGGAACAATCCTCCAGGTCGGTATATATAATTTAATTCAGCAAATATATTCACAAGTAATACTTTTGCATGTCAAATTTTTTTTCCCCTACTAGCACTTCGACTAAAGAGCAAAAAAAGGATGTAACTAAAAATCGTCTGGATAATCTGTAGTTGTCTGGGGAAGAAAGCTAATACAATCTAAGAAATAACTTTGGTTGTTATTGTCAACAAAAAAATTGTGAATATAAACGAATTTTCAGATTCCATCGTTCGAGGGTGAAGTACGTGCCCCGGCGAAGCAGAAGCCGACAATATCTCCTAGTATGGTAAAAGATCAAAGCAGATCCAACTCCAAGAGTTCCAAGGGATCTGTACATGATGGGTATGTGTACAGATTATTCAGTTTTTGCCATGCCCAGATAGGAAGAAACCGTTAAACCCTTGCTGCTGCGCTTGGCCAGTCATCATCATCAGCCTATTGCAGTCCACTGCTGGACATAGGCCTCTTCAGTTGTTCGCCACTTGGGCAAACATCTGGAGGATATACCCATAATCGCCACACTGGGCAAGCGGTTTGGCGATCGCAGGGCGTAGCTTCTCGCTCCGGTGACGCTGCTGCCCGTCATCGGTCTGTGGTATTTAGCTACGCCTTCAATTGTGATGGTTAAACTGCCACCAGTGGGTTGCCAGCGCCTCGTTTGTTATTCAACAGGATGCACCACGGGCAGGTGAGGTTGGCCTGGAGCGTAAAGATGATAGGCCGCTCCCTTACATCCCAGTGAGCTTGACAAGTCAATTCCATTTAAATAACAATTATTGAATAGTTTAAGACTCGCTAGCCGAGGCAGATTTTAGCTTAGAATCCATGGCCTAATCATATCTGTGGCATATATTATGACACGATTGTAGTTATCGACCAAACTACTAATAGACCAAACATTCCATCTCATTGCATGAATAGGACCGAATATGAATTGTAAATGTATGTATTACATTTTTCAGTGACATGAGTGAGGGGGATGAGCCTTCTCAAGTAGCATCTCGCAAGATGGCTGATGGAGCAGATATCGCCAGGTTGGACGACGACGAAAAGTAAGTTCTAAACTATTCACTTTACACTTGTCTGTATTCAGTAAACCATTTTTATTCGTTACTTATGGTACGTTACGATACAAGCGGGGCTGCAAATTGAGACCAACAAAAATTGGCCAACGATATTGTTTAAATCACAGACATTTCTTACTTAGATGGAATGTTAGCTTCCCGCAGCTTACGCATTTTTACTCTCCTCCCTCAGCAAGCCAATATTGGTCAAACCTCCATTGATATTGGTCAAACTTTATTTTATGGATCTAATGATTTATCGTCATTTGCAGGGATAAAACCATGGAAGTAGACGTATCTCAACTGAAAGATGACAGCAATGAAAAGACCGAGAAACCGTCAAGGAAGCGCCGGCGGTCCGAAATGGAGGAGGCGTCATTCCTCACTATCATATCCAGCAGTTCAAAAGAGAAGAAGAAAAAGAAAGATCCAGAAAGTGAAGAGAATGTACAGGACTTGAAGGCAGATACAGTATCTACGGCATCTACTGTCAGCAATAAGGAAGACGAAAAATCGGTCAATGTAGCCGGTGAAAAGCAAACTGAGAGTTTTACCCCCAAAACTAAAGAAAACGAACCAGTTGGCGCTATAGTTGAAACGGAAAAGACTAAAGAACTTCCTAAACTAACGCCGCTTAAGCTGGTCATATCAACGAAATCCAACAAGATCATTGGTAAATCACCAATTAGCAGAATTAACACCAGTTCACCTAGAGTTTTACCTTTGAAGATTAAGCAGACCAAACTAGATAAAAGCGTAACTGTGACCAAGATAACTAAAGTTAAAGAACATGATAAGATGAAAGCCAATAGACGTAGGAATTCGAAAAGTAACAAGTCATTGAATGACAGTAGCGCAAGCAATTCAGAAAAACCAGCAGAAAAGAAGGTTGATAAAACTGAAGCGGTTAGTAAAGAGAAAAAGGATTCTAATGCAGCTAAAAGTAAAGATGACGCAAACAAGTCTACGCTAGAGAAAGTCAATGCATCGAAACCGAATGCAGAAAGTCCGAAGACTGCTAAAGATCGCATCCAGTTCGACGAGGATGATACCAGTCTAGCTGTGATTGCTAGGGAAGTTAAAGGCAATGTTACCAATAGCAACGTGAGCGGTTTGCCTACGATTAGCAGTGTCAGGAGTTTGTCTACTGCTCAGGTAAAGAACAACGGAAATAAAACAATTGAAGTGACAATTGAACCGAATACGGAGAGCTTGCTTATTCCGACGACTTCTACGAACGTTCGCAAGGAGGCGCCTAAAGGGAAGGATGTGGAATCTTCTTTGGTCGGTCGGGTTGGTGTAAGGGCGTTTGCGAGGATGGCGTCGCCGGAACCGCAACGGAGTAAAGATGTGGAAGTTGAGATCAAGGCGGAGCCGATAGACTTCGAGGACCAGGACCGGCAAATGGAGAAGCTGGATATGATGAAGGCGTTCAGGCTGAGGCCGGTCAATCCGCCCGCGAACAGTTTGCGTGAGGTTGGTAGTTTTGTGCTCTTAAACATGACTAGCTTTAGCTCCCGTAGATTACAATTTGACACTTATTCACACATTTTTACTCTGGGGTTTGAAAAGTGGTTTCTATCGAAAAAGCAGGAAAAAAAACTTGCTATCCTTGCTTATACCTAAATGATAGTTTATTCAAAAAAAAAAACAGCGTTCAGCGTACATCTCTCCACCTTATGGTGAGCGGTCGTTAGGTCTAAATGTATATAGATATAATAGATATAAAAACTTTAAAAACATGTATGACCATAAAGTCCAATATTAATTTCAACATGCGGCCGAATGGCATATTAAACATCATTAGACGTAGGGGGTAACTTTTGTGATAAAGATCACTTCTATTGTCTACTGCAATCATAATCATTTCACCCTGATGTCGTAATATGTAATTAGTCCGTCTTTTAGATTGTTCAAAAATAAAAGACACGTATTTTTCATTTGTAAATTAGACCAAAAATGACAAAGATATAGCCCGTTAATATTACGCGTGACTTCTACGAGTGGGAGTTTTTTCGCCATTGACTGACGTCAAAGATCCCCACTCCCAAATTTTGATGCCTTGTATCCTTGTTATTTTTTGATTAAATGAAAAAAGAAAAAATTCGTCTCCAATATATTTTTATAATCTAAAATACGGACTAAATATAATGTAATTATTTTGACCCTGGAAACATCCCAATTCCAGGTGAGGATAAACAAAGTGGTGATGACGCCGCTAAACGCCCGCAAGACCGCCACCAAACCGCCCGAGGTGCGTCCACGTGCTCGGAAAACCTTCCCTCAACCGCGCAAGTCCGACGACGGCCGCTCGGAGCTCAACAGCAAGAACTCCATGGTCTACATACCTATACAGCCGCCGACCACGCCGGGCCCGCTGCGGCCCGCGCGACCGCCCACCGCAGCTCAGCTCCCGACCTTAGGCCCAAGGCCTCAGGGCTCGGTTGTCAATACTACTGGTAAGTTTCACTAAGATATCATACCTCACTATAGTTCATTCGCGTTAACGCTAGAAATTAAATTTCTAGCGTTTTGATTGGCTAGTGGCCTGTCAGTGACCTGTCAGTCACTATTTTCTTAACGCGAATGAACTATAGGTAGGTGCTGTTAGGTTAGCAGGTGATTTTGTAAATGGACTACTTAAGCTATTTATCGAATGCTACAATTCTCCTTGCTCCCGATTGTTCTAACCCTATTCCTTCTCAAGGATGTTACCGAAATGGTTCTCTGTAAGTGAGTATAAATTAAAAGTAAGAACTTTTGTCTCCAGTGTAAAACCTATGTACATATTTATTAGCCCCTTATTCAATGATTTATGAAATTTATTATTTCTCATCATTGAATAACTAGCTGAAGCTCGCGGCTTTGCGTGCGTATCGGTGATTTTTGAAATTATAAGTTCCTTTGAAGAACTTTAAATATAGCCTTTGTGATAACACAATTTTGAGAATAATCTCATGTATATGCTATATATATATTACTGTATAGTTTTATTTAAGTATGTTCAATGCAATTATAAAAATAATGCAGACCTTTTTAAATGTTCACTAAACTAAGTTTAAGGTTAGAAAGGAAATCGGTTGGGCTAAGATTTTTTTATGGGGCGTGAAGAGATAGCCAAAGAATCCCCCCACCGCTCCATTAATTTTGGCACATGATGCATCAAACACCCAAGCATGTAAGCTACACCCCAATGGGGCGGGTAGGGTTATGTGATCATCATCAACATATCGCAGTCCACTGCTGGACGTTATGGCGATAGCAGGGCGTAGCTTTTAGCTCCCGGGACACTGCTGCCCGTCATAGGCCTGTGGTATTTAGCTACGCCTTTATGATGGATGGTTATGCCACCAGTCGGTTGCCAGACCTGGTATTTAGCAAAATGCACCATGGGTGAGGGTGGCTATGAGCGCAAAGATGATGGGTTGCTCCCTTACATCATGTTTGTGATGTTGTCTTTATTTATTCAGTTCCAGTAAACAACATCGTGAACACGGTGACGACGCCGCTAGTCCCGTCCAGCATGTCGCAGCTGTCCATGGCCACGCCGAGCAGCCTGGCCAGCACCAGCCTGCCGCTGGTGCCGACCATCGGCCAGGTGCCGACCACCGTGCACACGGTGCCGCTCATCACCTCCGTCAACGGCCAGTGGACGTTCAGCCTGCAGCCGATCATGTCCGTCGGTGGTATAGATGTGAGTATGTTTGGATTGTAAATAATATTGTTACTCATAGTTTGATGATGTATAGATTTTATTAACCGACTTTTTTTGTTGTATGTTTGTTGAGAATAGGGATGTTTCCAGGGTCAAAATAATTACAATATACTTAGTCTTTATTTTAGATCATTAAAATACATTGGACACGTATTTTTTCTTTTTTCATTTAAATAACAAAGATTCAAGGCATCATTAATAATTTGTAATGATGCATTTTAGGGTTGCATGGCGGTTGCAAACTGACATAAAATTAAAAATGCCTGCCTGTTACCACAGCAACCAAGGCTCTCTTTTTTATATGATTACTTTATGTAGCGATAAAGGAAAACCCTCCAAGCAACTCTACCCTTCACTGGACTTACCAACGTAATTAATCACACAGTACGTTATACAGGACGCGCCGTCCCCGCCGCTACTGAACGGACTACCGGAACGGAACAACGGTCCGACGCTCCTCCCGTTACCGGCGTCGGGGCCTGCGCCGCTGCCTAACAGCATAGTGACGTCATCGTGCTTGCCCAACATGTCTGCCAACTTGTCTGCAAACTTGTCCGCCAACATGTCTCCCATACTTGCGCCCGCGCCGCCTATGATGCCCGTCCCTGCGATCATGCCGGTGTCTGCCGCGCCCACCACGCTGTCTTCCGCCACTGTAGTGGTGCCTGCGTCTGCGCCGCTTGTGACCGGAATAACACCCTCTGTCGCTGCTAGCAGATCGCCGGTAGATGGCAACGCTAATCCGGGAGAGGTGAGGAACTGTATTTGTGTACTGTGTGATAAAAGTAATGTTAGGGCTATATATAGGCTATCACTTGTAATTTAGAAGGATTATTCCACTTTACTTTCAGTTATAGCTTAAATATATTGAAGAAATATATATTTTGAACAATTCAATTAAAGAATTGAAAAAAAAATATAAGAGAGGTAGGGCATAGCGAATCTTCGTTCGAATTGAGCTGCCCGTTCGGGGAAGGACCTCCACCCTATAGAATACCGCAGCCAAATGACCTCCAGGTCGTGTTTCTGCAGGTGAGTAGGGTTTCCGGAGCTCGTTCGGGGTTAGGGTTGGGCCGGCATGGCAGTGGCGGCTGACAGGTGGTTGATCAGTTACTTGCCAGACACAGCGATTTGGGCTTCTCTTTCGCTTTCCATCAGGCGTAGGGAAGCCATTATGTCGAGCTACTATATAAATATAAATTAATAATAATAACCATAGGGCCTTACAAGGCAGCACAAAAAAATCATGTGTCTAGAAACCCGCATTTCACAGATAAGTCTGTGAATTATTTTAGTTAAGACTCCTTTACATTTGAATACCGTAATTATTTGTGACTTCATAGGTAACCTCAATCAAAATCCATAAAACCATTGTGTCTTTACATCTATTTAGAAGCGTCTCTATTTTTTTAACAGCCACCGAGATTACAACAGCGGCCGGTGTTGATGAACCCCCTGGATGCGCAGGCGCCGCTCGGGACCGTACCCGCGCCCTCTATCGCCGGCCCGGTCACGGCGAAGCTGAACCAAAACGCCGTCAAAGTA
Source organism: Conogethes punctiferalis (assembly GCA_031163375.1). NCBI lineage: Eukaryota > Metazoa > Arthropoda > Insecta > Lepidoptera > Crambidae > Conogethes > Conogethes punctiferalis. Next base: position 14,620,422 of record CM062078.1, read on the forward strand.
AGTATAGTTCTAGGCAGGTTTCCAGCGAAGTAGCATCATCACATAATCTTTTTTGCTAATTACAAACCAAAAGAGATGCAATAATACAATGATTTTTAGAATTTTGGAATTAATATAGAAAAGATAAATAAAAGGCCGGTGGAGCTCGAACATCATATAATTGATGACTAGCGAAGACAAGGACAATAGAGTAGTAAAAACATAGATCACAACAAGAAGGCTAATTAACAAAAATAAAACACACGTGAGTTCGCCACATTATTACACATCCAACATAATGTAAAAATCCTACTAATATTATAAATGTGAAAGTTGGTTTAGATGGCATCATCATCAGCCTATTGCAGTAGGTTCGGATCGTGAATTTGTGGGGCCTAGGGCTGAAACTACTCAGGTGCCTACCTAAGTACTTAGTCAGTTACTTTGATCGGGCCGATTTCCGCAACTCGACGTCTGAGCGCCTATTTTGCGTTGGGACCTAACTACTTAACTAATATCCATGTCAAAAAAACTGTTCTGTAGTTGTAGAAAAGGCTTCAGCCGGATCTGGGAGCCTCTATTTATAGTTACCTCGGGCCCTGGGCTGCAGCCCAAATTGCCCTTAGGTAGATCTGGCCCTGTATTGCAGTCTACTGCTGGACATAGTCCTCTCCAGGTCAAACATCTGGAGGCTTTACCCATAATAAGAGAGCTCCACCCTATAGAAAACCGCAGTCAAATGATCTCTGGGTCGTGTTTCTGCCGGTGAGTAGGGTTTCCGGAGCTCGTAGGGGGTTAGGGTTGGGCCGGCATGGCGGTGGCAACTGACAGGTCACTGACCAGTTACTTGCCCGTTGTCACAGCGACTTGGGCTTCTCTTTCGCTTTCCATCAGGCGTAGGGAACCCATTATGTCGAGCCACTATAAAAAAAAATCGCCACCCTGGGCAGGTTGGTGTGTTATCGCAGGGCGTAGCTTTTCGCTCCGGAGACGCTGCTGACCGTTATTGGACTGTAATAAAAATATTGTAAAAGATATAGCTCGCATAATATTGAGATCGCATTTATAATACCGGAATGATATTTCGAACGAATTTGTGTTTTGTAATAATAATGATTTTCTTTTTACAGTTAACAGACTTCTTCCGGACGCTTCTGGAGGATTCCTTGGAGAAGTTAGACGAGCCGCTGTGTCAGGTGACCGCGCTGAAGCTGCAGCTGGAGCAGAGCTCGTGGCGGCACAAGCAGGAGTTGGAGGAAATGAAGCATAACCATGGTGAGTGATGATCAATTGTTAGACTCTCCTATGAGTGGGAATGCTGCAATATGAGAATATTCTCAGCAGATAGCAGATATCTGCTACTTCAAGAGGAATGAGTCATCAATTGTTAGTGTTTGACTCCTACGACTCGGAATGCTGCAATAAAGAAACGGCTCTGCCATTCAAGAGGATCATCATCATCATCAGCCTATTGCAGTCCACTGCTGGTCATAGGCCTCTCCAGTTGTTCGCCACTTAGGGCCAACATCTGGAGGATATACCCATAATCGCCACGCTGGGCAGGCGGGTTGGCGATCGCAGGGCGTAGCTTCTCGCTCCAGTGACGCTGCTGCCCGTCATCGGTCTGTGGTATTTTGCTACGCCACATTTGACCAATCACATGATAGCTGTACCACAGGCCACATAACGCCATCTATCGAGCATTTAATTTTGAAACACCCTCATTGGACCCGAGTTCTTATCTAATGTGCTAGCGTCGCCCTAACTAATTATACTTTAATTTTTATATGTTCAATTCAGAACTAATGATGGCGGAGATGCGTTCATCGTTCGAGAAGGATAAGGTGCGGCTGACGAACGAACTGCGACGCGCTGCGCAGGTGGAACTTGAAGCCGCCGTCAAAGCAGCCAAGTCCAAACAATGGTAGGTACACTTCATCAGCTTTTTGGGGGGGTTCAGCCCAACCGCACCCTCGCTTACGGACATTAAGAGGCTTCACCCGCGTTCATGTAAGTGTGTCACAGAAGTGTTTCTTTATCCCTTTTTTCGCATTAAAAGGTAGCATGACTTTCTCAGAGTCTAAAGATTGTCTGTGTCAAATTTCATTAAAATCGGATGAGAGGTTTAAGCGGGAAAGTGTAACAGACAGAGTCACTTTCGCATTTATAATATTAGTAACGATAAAGATGAGATGAGACCCCTACCTGAACATAATTATACATTGAACATAATTAACAAGGCTAACTGTTGAGTTTGTTGCGGCACTTCTTCTCAGCAGGCTACACGTCGAAGTGCTGGTAGGAAAAAAGTTTGACGTGCAAAAGTATTACTAGTGAATCTATTTGCAGAAATAAACTATTTTATTTTATTTTATTTCATTGCCTGCCTATCTTGTGTAAATCTATCTGATAAGCTTGTGTGCTCTTGTGTAACTGACGCTGATTTTGTATGTCGCACAAATGTTAACATAGACATTTTATTATTGTAGGTGTGCAAACTGCAGCCAAGAAGCGCAGTTTTACTGCTGTTGGAACACGTCGTACTGCGATTACCCGTGCCAGAGGTCCCACTGGAACACTCACTTCGCGGTCTGTACGCAGCAGCGGGCGGATGCCGGCGACGGAAGCGGCGGGCCGAACGAGAGCCGGCTACAACCCTTGCCTGACGGCCTCGCTGTGAGTAATCATCATCTGCCTATCGCAGTCCACTGCTGGACATAGGCCTCTCCAGTGGTTTGCCACCTAGGGCAAACTTCTGGAGGATATACCCATAATCGCCACGCTGGGCAGGCGGGTTGGCGATCGCAGGGCGTAGCTTCTTGCTCCGGTGACGCTGCTGCCCGTCATCGGCCTGTGATATTTAGCTACGCCGTCTATCGTGATGGTTTTACCGCAACCAGTCGGTTTGCCAGAGCCTCGTTTGTTGTTCGGCAGGATGCACCACGGGCAGGTGAGGATGGCTTGGAGCGAAAAGGTGATAGGTCGCTCCCTTACATCCCAGCTGTGAGTAAACCAAAGTTTAATTACTGATTTCAGTCAGTAAAATGACAAGTGCAACTGTTCCTGATACAATTTTGGAAAGAGTCACTGGTGTCCATGGAAACCACGAAAGTAACGTATTGTTACTTTTGTCAAATGTTTGTTCAACATTGGAAGAAACAGAACTTAGAAGTTGGTTGCCAGTAACCCTTTAACCTCCAAGGTCGGATTAATTCGACCTGTTAAACCTAGAACATTGGAAATGTAATTTTAATGACTGAAATGAATAATTCTACTTTTGTAGATTTCTTTAAACAATTTTCAACTATACACTGTCTTTAAACAAAGTCTGGAAATATATTTTTTTTTACACAAGTAGGGTGCGACGGTCGGGCGATAGCCCAGCTGATGCTCGATATAAAAGAAGGGGCGCCCTAGTGGAATGTTTTATCACTTGTGGAGAATACTTTAATTCCTTCTTTACGTTAGATAGGTCAGATATTCTTTATTGCTTATCTTAATAGTAGTTTACACAATTGTTTATGTTTTGTGCTCTTTTCGTTTGGTGTACCTACCTACTTTTTACATTTTTTAAATTAATGTCTGTCTTCATTATGCATGCGGTGTTTACCTTAAAAGATTGTTAAACTTAGTTGTTAAGTAAAATGTTACAAGTATAGTATAGTTTTAGTGTATACAGACACTGGTAAACCTATTAAATAAATAAATTGCACACCATACACACTCACTTAAAACTAGGTATGGTAGACATTTCCTTAAAACGATTATATGACAAACGAAGGACCATTCCTTGGTTCAGAAAGCAGGAGTCATTTGGTAGTAACTCCGTTAGTACTGAGCGACCGGTTTTTATCAAATACATAATAGGGAATATGCATGACTTTTTTTTATGGATTTATTGAGATCTTTTGTCTTCCAGATACATAAATATCGAAGAATTTTTAAACTATCTTTTCTATTAAGCGAGTTATAAAGCGTTAAAGTTATTGATTAGACAGAGAGATCCGATGCGGTAGTTGACGTCACGTACCGTAAGCGCCGTACTAACTCCATAGAAAAATCTGTTTCGCGAGAGAGAGACGAATATATTCACTTTCAATGACTGTATCTCGCCCATTTTTCAACCAATTTTGATTTTGTTTTCACTGTTCGTAGTAGATTTTGATCTATTTTACGATAAATTAGTAAATACCTGAAACTATTTTTCATGCATATTCCCTATTATGGTATTGTTATTTATAATATACATTTGTTTTTATATAGAAAAGCACAACAGCTCCCAGTGTGACGCCGACTCTCACGGTCGGCGGGAAACTGGCGCAGGCGCGCCAAGCGAACCAAGATGCGGCAAATAAGTCTTCGATAATAAGTTAGTATCTTAGGATATTAAATATTTTTTAATTCGAGTTAGGTATACGAGAATTTGGTTTAGAATCCATACCTCTGAGCAATATTTCTTTTTTTATGCAAGAGGCGGCAGACGAGGAAGTGTGATACCTGATGGTAAGCAGTCGACACCGCCCTTAGACACCCGCAACTTAAATAGAGTTCTGGGGTCGCTGCCGGCGTGCCCTTTTAAATAGGTATGTTTCTAGATCGAAAACCAGGTCTCGGCCACGAGACGCAGGGATTCACGAGTCGTCAACCCCAACGGCAAAGTGGAACGCTTTCAAATTCGCAGTGTTTTCGCTGAATTTGTCCCACTAAATCTATAAAATGCTACTTGGTACAGTAATATAAAATTTAAATATAATAATAATAAAATCATTTATTTCTATCAGCACATTAGGACATTACAATATTACAATGAATATGTAGTTAAATATTATGATATAAATAACGCCACTGGATTCTAAAGTGCCGACCCTAGTGGGGCAGAATCACACATCCTCTTTAAACGAACCCAATAGAAATGTTCACAACCAAATGCAGATTAGAGATTTTATGTCTTTAGGAACCTACTTTGGAGATTACTTGTAAATAAACACTTCAACCATAAACCAAATCACGCCTGCACTAGGCTTACTACTACTTTTGCGAAATGTTACTTTACAGTGAGCATGGTCGAAGACAAGAGCGGCAATCAGACGATACGCTGCCTGGGCACGTACAAGCCGCCCAACCCACCCGCCCCCAGCCAGATACAGCCCATCATCATCAACAAGCAGGTTTGTGGCAACACTTTTAAGGTCTGTACCGACTACACCGTTTCATGAAACTAACATGATACGGCTTGTTATGATCACTGAAACTTATCGACGGCGTATAATGCCCGTATATGCCTTTATGTTGCCCAACCCATATACCACAATCGATAGGAAGCCTGACATTTGTATCGGTAATGAATGGACGTTTGCGGAGTGCTATCAAGTTTTGAATACTGCCGTTTTGTTGCCCGCGCGCATCAGTTTGGCAACCTCGCGGGCCATGCGCATACGCATGAGATTAATTTGCCGGTGGCGCTCCCTAACGGATAATCTCCCTGACAATAAATTCTTAACTGTCCGTGCATGGCACGCGACGGTGTTGGTCGGTGGCGGAACGGTCTAATGAGTGTAGTCTCATAGTTTTCAATACAAAGAATATATTTTTGTCTGTTCTGACGTTCCTAATATGGCTATGGTATGAATCGACGTATTATATATAATAAGAAAAGTCGGCAGTGACCTTTATGATGATTTGATCTTTGAAATTTATATTTCTGAATTTAGAGTCGAACAATCTACAGACAGAAAACGATGTTTTAAGACGTGGTTGACATTAACATAAGTGGATTTGCGTGATGCAAAAATGTCATAAATTTACGTCAAAGTGACATTTTGTATGTTCCTCTCAATTTTCTAAGCAGTTCCTAACACGACGACATCGATCCACAGTTAATAAGCAACAAGCACAGTAACACCCATCCTACTCATCCCACAGGTAATAAGCAACGAGGACACGACCACCAAGAAGGTGGTGACATCCGGGGGGTACCTGATAGTGGGCGCCAACTCGAGTCCCAGCGCTGGCCCGCGCCGTGCGCCCGCGCACTACTACACCTGAGCCGCCCCCACCTTGGTACTGCCCACCTTGCAAGCCGCGAACAATATCGTAATCATCGAGTAGACTGGAGGTTCCCAAACTTTTATCTTTTGAGACGCGCTTTCAGGCGGTTCCACTGGGTGAGCCGAGCGGAATCCACATCTCTCCCCAACAACATCAGTCTATCGCAGGCATAGGCCTCTCCAGTTGTTCGCCACTTTTGGCTTTACCCATAATCGCCACGCTGGGCAGGCGGGTTGGCGATCGCAGGGCTCAGCTCCATAAACGAAGTATACATAAAGTCGGATACATAAACTAAGTATATTGTAAGTTGAAGTCACATAATACCTACGCGGAGGTGCCCTAGGACGTTTGAAGTGAACAGAACACTCTGATAACCCGTGGAATGCACTGTCTTATGTCACCTTGTTCCAGAGAGAGATGTAATAGTACATACTTGATCCCGAACTTCCCTCTACTTCTGAAACCTTAGTTGCAAGGGACATATTATCGAATTTGACAGTGAATAAAGAGTATTTTTGGTATAAAATATTTATGTGTCATGGAATAGGATAGAGGTTTATTAATTTAATTGATGATTGAATGCCAGTGATGTGTGGTTTATCGATGTCGTATCTTACATTAGTATTAAGCTAATTACAAATAAATTAGAAGAATAACTAATGTATGGTAATCTGAAAAATTGTGATAACCAAGCTTGTAAGTTGTGTGTACAGTATATTGGTAGATAATCCTTTTTTTTACCTGTATTGAGAAATGATGTTATTATTACATCTGTTAATGATTCGTATTAGTCTGACATAGGAAATCCTGTTTTCACACTAATATTAGCAAATTAGAGGTTTGGTTAGTGCAGTACAGTTTATGAAATAATTAATAGTTCCTTCAAATCATGGCATCTGATAAATATTTTTCACCAAAAAACTCTATTGAGTAGAGAAACTGTTAGTAAATTAATGTTAGGCCATAAATGCCTTCAAGTGACACTATATTGTATAAAGAATAAGAATAATTTTGCCTGGCATTTTATTAATTTTATGGAACTGGTTTGGTAGTTCCATGGATTAATTTTATCTAGGGCTATGCAACTGATTGTGAATAGTAGGTAGTTTACAATTCATTAGTCTAGACAAGTATGATTTTGTGTTTCTAAAGACTTATTTAGTGACTGATAAAACGAATAAAACCTTTGATTTGTATATCGAAGGCATTGATTGAAGTGTTACATAATCCTATGTGGATCAATAGTAAATTACAACGGTATAGTATAATTTTGTATTGCATTGTCGTTTTATTTGATTGGTACTGTAAATAAAATGTAAATTGCATAGGTTGCACATTGTACATTTTAAACATGACAAGTTTGGAGGGATCTAGTAAAGAAAATGAATTGTACACTAATTTAATACTCTGTATCGTGATGGACACGGAGATTATAATGTATGTATAGTTGAATAACGGAAATGGTATGATTTACCTTGAAGAATTATGTGACTGAGTTGTAATTTGTAAATGTAGTGCATTTCATTTATTTAAATCATACTTATTTTCATTAGACTTGCTATAATGTAAAGCATGTACCTACTAAATAAATAATGTAGGTATATATTTTAGTCCGAAATAAATCCTTTTGTAACAGGAATTGGAATCAAAAGTATTTCTTAAATTCAATACGTAAGAGTAAGATTTATCTGTTATTTCATTCTGAATACTTTAAGACTGCTAAATAGTTAAGTCTCTCTGTTAAGCTAGAAACAAAAGCGAAACATTTCGCTTCACATAACTTAAGTATAGGACTGTTCAAATTATTTTGTTACTTCTAAAGTAATCTGAAATACTGAATATCTACACACATCCTGAAAAATAAAATTTTTAATCATCACTTAATTTTTTTATGCCATGTGAAAAACTGTGTCATAAATTGGGAATCTCGTACAACCACCCACCATTATGGTATGTGATTATTGGTCAATACAATCGAAACAGAGTATACTAATTATTAGTACTGATGCTGCTAAATTTTGGTTTTACTATTATTTATTTCCATATTATGCATAATCATGTTTTAATGAGAAAAAGTATGAATATTGTTATGATTCTTGTTAAAATATTTAATTAGTGCAGGCTACATTTATACTAAACAAAATAAAAGCGAATTCGTGATATAAATTACGCAATGAGCGCTACACGTTAAAGTGCATTTAATGTGAAGAGATATTCACAAGCAAATATTTTTCATAAAAACTGTCCTGTTTAGGATTCAATAATATTTGTGTAAATAGTCTTTTATCATTATAATAAGAGCTTCTAGAGCATAAGGTCTGAAATGTATTGTTTCATTTCAATAAAGATGATGTCGAAATTATTACCCTGTATTATTTATTCAGCCTATATGTATAATGCATCCACTAGCAACTTATCCTGCTTAGTCCCCTAGAATTTATTATTTTAATTTTTGAGTATTTCTACTAGGTGTTTACCTATGTGACTTTGATTGAAAACCTTTTCTAATGGGTAAACAAACAACTTCTGGAGTTGTTGCTTAAGAGTGATTAGATATCACAGATTAAACAAATACAATTTTATTAGAATGATCAAGCTTTATTCATAGGTACATTATGTCTGTTTTATTGTCAATATACAAAACCAGGATATTTAATGCTCTGGCAAAGCATTACCAATTCAAATGTAATCGTAAATATTTGTTTACTAAGCTCACATTTCTGTAATTTATGAAATCATGTGCAAATTGGTTAACAAAAATAAGTAATACATAAATATAACAATTATTATCACATACATGTAGACCCCTTCCAACCTATGGATATTTTTACTTACAACTAATTAGTAAGTCTCATTCAAATCACAGTATTGCAATGCTGAACATCAACAAACATTCAATACATATTTAAATAAGATTAGGCCAAATAACAGTAACCTATTTCCTATTGTAGCCAATAAAATCAAAAGTCACAAACAAAACTGTGTGTTGTGATTTTTAATTACCAGATAATGGTTGACTTTTTAGACTGATAAAATGTAAAATAGCTGTTATAGGACCTCATTTAGTATTATAATAGTGAATGAATATCAGTCAGTGAATATACCCAAGTCAAGCCAAGTCGAGCTTCTTGAATTTTGCAATCAGTTGTTTTACCTTTTATCAATCTATTAAAACTAAATTATTCATTAATTGAAAATTCCTACATAAATGATCTTCTTTACATTATACTATATACATAAGTCAATATCCAAGAAAAACTATTCCTTTATCATACTTTACTATTATACATGGCAGCACCTGCTTTGGCTAGCTGATCTGCCATCTCGTTGCCGTGCACACCGCGGTGGGCCTCCACATAGTTCCATTGCACTTGGAGCTTGTTCTGAACACTGTCCAGATCTTTGAAGTCCTTCTCGTTCTTTACTGGATCTCCTGATGCTAGTTTCCATCCTTTCTTTTTCCAACCTGCATGACGATAAAGCAGCATGAATGAATAGGCTATTATGGCTAAAAATTGTAATTAGTCCGTCTTTTAGCTTATTAAAAAATAAATGACACTTATTTTTTCTTTTTTCATTCAAATAAACAATAGCAAAGATACAAAGCATCAAAAGTTAGGAGTGGGAGTCTTTGACGTCACTTGCTCCTGTAAAAATGCATGCCTCACCGAGTGACGTCACATGTAATTTCAACGGGCTATAACTTTGTAATTTTTAGTCTATATTACAAATAAATAAAAACATGTCCTTTAGTTTTGAATAAGGTAAAAGACGGAATAATTAAAATTTTTAGCCATAATAACCTATTAATGAATGAATATTTATTAATTTACTTTCACAAAAGAACATGACATGCACTCAATTTTCTGCCTCGTGCAATGGTTCTTTTGAATGACCTTTCAGATATGACTTTTCCAAATGGATAAAAGTTAGGGACCTTAAAACGATGAGCCTATAAATTCCTCAAGGACCGGCAATGCAGTTGTGACTCCCCTGGTATTATGATGTCTATGGGCTAAAGTGATCACTTACCATCAAAAAATATGACACTCAATAAAATAACTTAATAAAGACCACAATAGGGCAGTTTTTCACATAAACGAATTTTTCCATAACTTTGTTGGACCATGATAACCAAAGATGTAAGTAAAATGACCCAAATACCTTCCACATCCTTTACAATACTCCAACTAAAAATTTTAATATTAATAAAATACTTAATTTCTAGTTTCCTTAGTAATATTGAAATAAGTTATATTTACCCGGTATCCATTTGGTAACAGAATTGATGAGAAACTTGGAGTCAGTATTTATGGAGAGCTTCTGGACTCCATTTTGGACAGCAATTTTTATAGCCATCGTAGCTGCTTGGATTTCACCGCAATTGTTTGTGGCTCTCCCAGAGACCGGTTCACTGATATTGAGGGGATGCCCGTCCGCCCAGTAGACGCCGAGGCCCGCTCGAGCGCCAGACCGACCGTTTGCGGAACAAGCACCATCGGTATACACTTGAACATAACCATTGTTGTCCACCTGAAAGTCAGTGGAACCTGATTTCCTCCTTTTAGCCTGCGGAGGCTCTATAAGTATTGTCTTCTTGCTACCTTTGGTACCCTTCTTTATAATTTTATCAACATTTTCCCCGAAACCTTTCAGTCTCTTCTCAACATCATCTAACTGTTTTGTGAGCATCGCATTCAAGTCATCCGAACCGTCTGAATAGTCATCTGACTCTTCGTCACTTTCAGGCTCATTTCTAGACTGATTTGATCTTTTATTATATGGCTGAGGTTTACCATGGTTGTTTGAAGATGTTGAGTACGTTCTTTTTAGGTTATTATTGGAAGAACTCGGAAAATTTTGTGGTTTATTATTGTACGTCTTCTGAGGAGGCAGGGAATGGTGGTTGATAAAAGAATTTATGAAATCTTGCGCCCCAACCACAGTATCAAATTTTTTGTATTTCGCTCCAGAAAATCCTTTGACCTGGGCCTCGCAATCCGCCCACGTCATGAAAATTCCTGACGTTCGACCCTTGGCCACAGCGTAGAAGGGCATTTTTACAATATTCACAACGTTTTTCAGCGATAAACTTGTTAATAATTTAAAAATTACCGTCTGGAAAGTTGACATTGACGGAGACTTTTATTACAAATGTCATTTTGACATTACATCAGATTTTAAAAACGTCGATGTGAATGTGTAAAGAGAAATATGTTTATAGAGCCTTAACAGGCATCGTAATGTAGATTTCTATTAACGAACTGCATGCAGACTAAATACTAGCAGCCCGTCCCGGCTTCGCACGGGGTAGACAATTATATTGTTCAAATTTTAGTAAGTACTTATTACTTCCATGGTTAATAGTATCTAATTTACAGCGAGCATAATGTGTTACTACATAATAAGAAAGATTTCTTTGTTACGGTTTGGATCAGGTGTTACTATCATCGGTGATGGACAAAGACTACCATATCATATTTCCCGCCCAATAAATCAAAGCTGGGGCAAGAAATGTGTTAGTAGCTAATTAATTAGGTACTTACATGATTGTGCAAATATTTTTGTGATTTTGAAATTTTGTTATGATCGTCCAATCTAAAATGACGCGCCCACCACATCTTTTACGCGCACAAGCAAATTTCAAATATTGACGAAATACAGTCACTCAGTTGACAGTTAAATTCAAATTTAGGAACGGCGCCATTCTCAGATTTGTTACCCAACTAGTTACCTAGTTGATCGTGAGCTCGTGAGAGGAAAAGTCGTCTTGTTTCATACAATAAAACAATATTATAATTGTTACAGGATAAAAATAAAACAAAGTTCCATAAATACAATGATGTACTTTATTAGGATACTTAACAATAGGTCTGTCACCTTCAGCTCATGTCCATACCATTTCTGCTTCTCCACTAACTTTTGTAAAAAAACTTACAAATAACAATGCTTTGCTAATTAATTTCCTGTTGGTTAACTAATGTATGAATTCTCACAATTACGACAGTCTACAATCAGGCTTCTAATAAAATGTTAATACGTAAATAAATTCTTACAAGTATAAATACATAACGAATTTAGAATAAAGTTAAATAAAAAGTAGGTAGACCATAAAAGAACATTCACAACTTACGCTTAACCTCTTTAATGCATTTTTTATTAATAAAAATGTGTATAATTACTTAATCGCCATTTCACTATAACTAATTTTAATACATATCTACTAATGCTTTATCTAGTTTAAATAAGTTGGTTGGATAACACCAAATTCACATTCAATTTATTATCCTCATTCATTATAAAAACGTTTTGTGTTTGCCGTGGTTATCTTAATAATAAATATGGTATACGATTAATAGGGCATTTAGTAGGTACATAGCGTTGTAGCCCTGCGGGGCTATGGGCAATCCATGTTCCCACTGATTCAGAAACTTTGAATGACATTCATTCAAAGTATCCGAATCCGAATGTCAATAAGCATTGCTTAAAGTCCCGTTGATTTAAATTTATTTAGGGGTAATTTAATCAGGCCCTTCAAAGGCTTTTAAAATAGCATTTTAGCAAAAGAACCTTTTAAAATAGCTTTCGCGATCGCGAACTTCGTCTCTACACCTTTCAATTAGGTATAACTAGGAGCCGAGTACCTAAAGTTCGTAAACTCTTTTCTATGTAGGTAGATAAAGATCAAATTGGTGACTGCATTTTATTAAGAAGCTCCTAATATCGTAGTAGTAACTTGTTAACTAATATTAAGCCAACTGATCACTTTTCTCGATTTTTATTTCAGAACTGGATAGGTAGGCTACCTATCTACATGATGATTGCTTGTCTGTATAGTTGGAAAAAAATATCTAATAGTAACTACATGTAAGTATAACAAAAATACCAATCCATTCAATTGGCTTTAGAACATAACCAGCGGGGCGATTCATAATGCCTGTTTCCACTCGGATTCGAAAACTTTGAATGATTGTTATTTAAATTTTACATTCATTGTACTATGTAGAATAATGTCAAATTTGAATGAACGTTCAGGAAAGTTTCCGAATCGGAGCGGTTATTAGGCATTGTGAATAGCCCCGCAGTAGGCCTCGAAACTTCGGTATCCCATAAACTTCGTAGAGTGCTGATAAACTTCTAGATAGTAGGCCTCCAGACGAGGGTGGGGTGACTATTTAGGCAATAAACACACAAGTAGATAGTACCAACAGTATTGTCAAGTTGGCAAAAACAGTCAAACCCCAGACCACTAGGTACGCTATTTCGAAAATCCAGCGGTTCTTAAATAATCTACACAATATTATTGCAGTAACATTGTTAAAATAGAATAAATGGCACTATTTAAAATGGCTTGGGGTTCATAAAGGAAGCAACGTTTTTGAATAGCCAAAAAAGAAGAGTGTAAAAGCAAGCCTCACAATCAAAATCGTACTTAAAAACAGAAAAAGATATTTGTTGCTTAGGCAAAGTTCATAAGAGGAGATTTAGTTGATAAATGCAAAGTCCGTGGTAAATTCCATTGATTTTTACATAATTTAATAAATTGATTTGGGGAGTTGAGATTCTCTTCTGACCGGGGCCTCTTAAGGCTAGGTTTCGTGCCATTTTTCCGACTTGCCACTTTGTAGTTACGCCATTGAAGATAATTAGTAGGAGCTTTTTGAGTAAGATTTTATGAAGAAATGGAAATCTCTCAATACCTAGCATAAATCGATGTATTACTAAATTACGATAACGCATCTATTTACTGGTATTGATTAGAATTCACTTTGAGAATGGCAGACAGGCATCTAGGTACATAATAGAAATAATTAGGTGCCTAAAGCAGTCATTTGGTTATGAGACTTGTACACATTAATCAATAATTATATTATTAATTGAACATGTCCACTTTTAAACAATGTTATTATAAATAATCGTAATTATTCGGTAACTTAACTAAACAGACCTACTTGCTAAATTAATTAACTAAATTACATTATTTTTTAAGCTAAGCTCAAAACTGGTAGGTATTTAAAACATACCATACATTTTAATATAAATTATACTAAGTAACAGTACACAACGTATTAATAAAATTTATTAAAAATGTGAACAATCGTTTTGGTTAATAAATTGGTAAAAGTTAGTTCTGTTGAGGATTGTAAATAAAGAATTTTGAAATGACTAGTTGTTACGTTAGTAAGGAGATATAGGAATAGGTATACATATTCAAAATGATAAAATAATAGAGAGTTTTACCTAACAATAAAACTTACCTATTATTTTTCCTGAGATATCCGGAATCCATGTTGAGTTTAGCCCTCCGTTTTTCGTGTGTTCTTCCGGTCAAGCGAGTTCCCTCTCTCACGCCGGTGGCGCCCCCTATATTACCTGTCAAGTTTTGTGTTTCCGTTTCCGGGATTATAATACGTGGTTACGTTATAGATCGCGCCATTTTATTTGTCATTATACGGCGTAAGTACCAGGTAGGAATTATTTGGATTCCGGATATCTCAGGAAAAATAATAGGTAAGTTTTATTGTTAGGTAAAACTCTCTATTATTTGTTCCGTCTTCGATATCCGGAATCCATGTTGAGTGATGTGTTTGATTTCTCCTGGTACTTCTTTATTGATGCTATAATGTGTAATTATAAAATTAAATGTAAAATATACCATATACATATGTAATATAGGAGGTAATTTTTATATACCTACTTGAGACTCGGTAATACCAATAGGTATATTGAAATGAATAAATTAACCTAACATTTCATACTGCTTCAAAATATTGTGATAAAGAAACATTACTTTGTTATTCAATACCTATGTCTCTAATCTGCCTCTGCTAATATGTCCTAAAGGTATGCTCCTACTTTTAGTTTCCTGTAGCAAGAATGTTATCAATACATATTATAATTCGCTACCCTATATATTGAGGAAACAACGGAATTAACCGAACCAAGAGTCGCCTCCAATACCTGCTTCTCTGTTATTGACTTGATCCATACTTCAATGACAGTCCTCGTAGCGGGATTGCACTGTCATTTTGGTGTAATAAATAACTCTGTAAAGTTACCTTTTATACGACCACTTTGTGAAACATCTATCAGCCTATGAATCAAGTACTCTAGATTGGATGCTCTTTGATCCTCCAGACCGACTGCCGGTGGCTGGCAGAATCTGTTAAGACAGATTCATGGCATAGAGTTAAAAACATACCTTCGTCTTCAAGGTGTTCAGGTCCGACCCTTAGTAGGGTGACGTCATGTGCTCGTCGACCCGATGCTAACAGGAGTAAAACAGCTACACGCTTAGACAACATTCTTATTATATTAGTATTCATACTTTATGTAGAGTATGTACATCTAAATTATTATTATCATTGCCTAACGAGAAAATTTAAAACCTAGGATTCCAATTAGTTGGCTCAAGCTTTTTGATTTTTCAAATGAAAATAGACTAAAACAAAATTTGCAGATCAGTATTAATTTCAATCAGTTTTGTCAATGTAGATATTACCGATTTATGAACTAAAATAGACCTGTAAGTTAAACCTTCAGTATTATGCAAATAAGCTAGGTGCCAGGCAGCTGCTGAAAGCTCTGCCATTTATAATCTATTGAATGAGAAACTTCCTCTTGTTTCAGGCTAGTATGTAAGTGCTGGTTGTCGATTTCATCCATCTAGCCAATAATATAATATTTCTCCTCTTCCGTCCAGTCTTTTCTTAAGTCTAGGGATCGAAACGCAAACTATTATAGATTTATAGGCGATAAATCCACAAACAAAAAGGCACGGCAAAATAATAAAAAATGTTTAAATGTCCGAGGAAAAAACCATATTTCGCCTAAATGTCCGGAATGTTTGCTGTGTTATCCGGCGCCGACAATATAGGTGATGGCAACCCTAATTAAGTCCCACCTTGAATCAGCGACGTATCCAAGTGTAGGGTTTATACCTGTGGCGGGTGGGTGATGACCCGACCTCGTGTCTATGAGAACTCGTGCTCGGTCTCTGATTGGATGAGGTGATAGCACAGCTCTCTTCACTGCATGTCTGCGGTCCAAAATGCCTTCTCCCACCAAGGAGTTATTAAAATGTACTGACCTTGGGCTGTGTTCAGATGAGACGACACTTGCGGTAGGAGATTAGGTAGTGGGAACACCCGACCGAGGCTGTAGTTCCAGCGCTGGAGAAATGCGTTGTGGAATAGAGGTTCTTAGCCCTTTGGATCCACTGACACGTAATTCGGTACAACGTGAGCCGTCATCGACGCAAACTCCACAATTACCAATGGAGTCCCCTACCTCTGGAAAATTTATGAAGTCAGTAGGTGCCACACTGGACTGATCTTGTTGCGTGACAGAGCATCCACCCCGATGTTGTAACGACCTGAAAGATACTTCGCCATTAAATTCCAGGTAGTCTAGCAACGCTAGGAGCTCTCGGGTTAACGCAAGAAGTTTATTTGACTTCGTGCCACCGTCTTTGTTTATGCAGGCCACTACCGTGCGGTTGTCTGTCTGTAATAGAATGAGGGCATTGCTCTACCTTTGTTGTTGGTGCTGAATTGCTGCATAAACGGCATAAAGTTCTTTGCAGCTGACATGCCACGTCTGCTTCGATTGCCCTGATGTTGTCGTCTGCCCCAGCCGAGCTCCCCATCTCACATCGGAAGCATCCGTTGTAAGAAGGTGTGAAATGGGTTCTTCGTGCAACGGTGATGAACTGGCTGCTGGTTTTACTCACCAACTCATCTCGACAAGAACTGGTTTCGGTATCTCGCATCGTTGGCGGGGAAGGGATCTCGGCAAATGTCAACTATAGTATTTGCATTGTTCGACAATGAAGCCGCCCTCTGCGGACTACAATAGAGGCAAAGCTGAGTCTCCCCATTAGGGGCAGGTCCTGTCTGAGGGACCAGCTGCCTAGCGAAATCTGTTGCAAAAGAGCCCTGCGTAGCGATAGGCAATTTGGTTCCGACAGGGACCTGAGGTTGCCTCGTGTATCCCATGTAACGCCCAGAAATTCCGAGCGTTGTGTCGGAACCAAAACAGATTTGCTGACGTTGACCGTCCATCCAAGGTCTACCAATAAATCTATCATAAACTTTACCTGTTCCTAAAGTCGTTCGTAGCTCTGGCTGGTTAGTGGAAAATCGGTTAGGTACACCACACAACGAATGTTATTTGAAGAACTGGCTGCCGTTTTCATCCACCCTCTCATCTCGACCAGAACTGGTTTTGGTATCTTGAATCGTTAGCGGGGAAGGGATCTCGGCAAATGTCGACTGTAGTATTGTATTGTTCGACAACGAAGCCTCCCTCTGCGGACTACGAAAGAGGCAAAGCTGAGTCTCCCCATTAGGAACTGGGCCTGTCTGAGGGACTAGCTGCCTAGCGAAATCTGTTGCAATAGAGCCCTGCGTAGCGTAGGCATCTTGGTTCCGACAGGGACTTGAGGTTGGCTCGTGTGTCCCATGTTACGCCTAAAAATTCTAAGCGTTGTGTCGGAACCAGAACAGATTTGCTGAATATTTTCTCAGGTACTCCGCCATCCAATTGGTCACTGCAGCAAAAATCCCTGGAGCCGATGATAGGCCAAACGAGAGACAGACAAGTCATTTGGTAAAAGTCGCTCTTGTAGCTCGTCCTGAGGAACCTGGGATGCTGGTGCGCTAAAGGTAAGTGAAGGTATACCTGGCTCAGGTCTACCTTTACCATCCAATCCGAATTTTGTAGAAAAGAAAGAAAGGGGGACTTTTCTACTGAAATGACTGAAAAATTTAAAGTGTTGGATTTGTACAAATAAGTTCAGTCGTTGTGTGTTGAAAATTGAAAATGTGGATAGCTCGGCGGCCTTTCCACTCCAGATCTTGATCTTTGATCATGCTGTCGATCTGTTGCGACAATTGAACACACTATTGTCGCGAAATTGGATATAACTGATAAACAAAAGAAATGCGAATACCTTTCAGAAGGGTGCAGATTTCCTCGGGGGCACCCAGACTTGTATGTTGAAATTGCTTCAAACAGCCGCTACGAAACCTACTCAATTCATGCGCGAGGTGGCTTTCCCTTCGGCTATTGTCCGGATCTCGCGTACGAGTTCTTGCTTGATTTAAATTTATTGAACTTACATTTTGGATCGTCACGGGAATGAAAAATTCTTATCCTTTTGATACTTGAAGGATGATCCCGCACCTCTGTATCCGCTGCTATTAGAGGGACGAGACACGTGGGAGCTAGGGTGAAAGGAGGCTGTCCGTGTCGTTGATGGCCCTGTATATAATTTCTCAGCCCCCCCTTATTTTTTGTAAGTACATACCCAGTAAGTCTGCGTCAAACAAATATTCCGAGCTAGGCGGTATCCTTATCACATGATTTGGGATAAAGGGGGTTCTTTCACTACCGTTGTGCATTGGGAAATATTCAACTGAGCTCCTTGTGTAGATATACCGGGTGGTGGTTATAAATAAAAATGTGAATGAAGGTATTTTGACTTTGACTTTGAAAAGAAAAAAAAAAAATTTTAGCGAACAGGGTCAGTGGGCGTTGCTACAACTGGAGATTGCGATTCACCATTCTTAGATTGAGGTATGTTACTAGACTGAGATTGCGTAACTTAACTCGGTAAGAATGCAACTTGTTGTAATAAAAACTCATACTTTAAATCACTTACTTGATGTGCCAGTTTTTTGGGTCTCTGGCGAGAGTTCCTACCAGTTTTCGCCTCGTCGGATGAACCCCGTTGCTCGTCGGTCGAACTAAAGATGTCGAAGACTCCAACAAATTCCGCTCCTGGCCGCCCGCGTACTCCACGTTGTTACTCTCCATTGCGAAAGAGAGGGAACACTTTCCAAAGCACTTTACCTAATTTGATATGCTAGCACTTTTATTTAATTTACTTTAATTACTTTAATTTAAATATAAAACCTTATAATTTTAAAACCTTATAAAAATTTACAATTAATTGCACAGAATTAATTCTAACTAATACAAAATTGTATTAGCAGTCGCTCTAAGACGTTCCGAACACTACGAAAAACGACGCTATAATGACAAATAAAATGGCGCGATCTATAACGTAACCACGTATTATAATCCCGGAAACGGAAACACAAAACTTGACAGGTAATATAGGGGGCGCCACCGGCGTGAGAGAGGGAACTCGCTTGACCGGAAGAACACACGAAAAACGGAGGGCTAAACTCAACATGGATTCCGGATATCGAAGACGGAACAAATAATATAATATATTTTGATAAGCGCCCAACTTCAATGGCGATCTTGATAAGTCACCAGAATTACTGTTGGTTAAATCTTTTTTTTTAAATATGTAAAGGATAAAAGGCCTTAAGGTCAGCCTGATAAAGTGACATCTGCAGCTCATAATACGAGTATACCTACTTACCACAAATTGATACCAGTGTAGCTAACCAATCAAACATTTATAATTATGTAATACCTGTCTAGTGAGCACACATTAAACCTACCTAAGCAGGGTATCTAGAGGTAGGTATTTTGTAAGAATCAAATGCAGAATAAGGATGGATCTGAAGAAGAGTAGGTATAACTAAGACAAGTAGGTACATACATTTACAACAACCACCATTTAACTCGAATATAAAATTAGTTGGAACTAATCATAAACAATTTATTTACGTATTTTCTCATGTGGGGAAAACAATTCGACATAATAGGCACAGATAAGTTTTAAATGTATGCCTTAAAATCATACATCGTAAATGTTTAAAACTGTAAAAGTTACGGATTCAAAATCTTTTCAACGATATTTCGATCACTTCCCGATGACCTAAGTATATGTAAATTTTTGTTTACCTACTATAAAGAAGCGAAAACATTGTATATTTTAGGCATATCTTGTGAACAACCTTTTCTTTGGTTGTTATTGGTTAGGGAAAAGTCGGCAACTTGAATAAGGGTACGTAATGCTGTCTTACTTGGCATTTTAGGCCTTTTTAATCATAGCCACTATTCAACCTATTTACTAAGAATTAGTTCATAGTTTCGTAAATAGGTTTTCCATAAAGTTTTCTCATTTTGGACACCCTTGCAGACTTTCCCCTCAATGTTACGTTACATTTGAAAACAATCAACGAATATGGTTAAGGTTAATAACCCACAGAATGGTAGACCGTCGGTGACCCAGCACCCGTAGACTAGAGTTAGTGTAGATCTACCTAGCATTACCTACAAGCGTTATAATACAGCTGCCTTCTCTAATTGTCATTATAAATACGTGCTAGTTGCCGTTTGGGCTAGATACCGCGTATCGCTTAAAGACAGTGATTCCATACAATCATTGACGCGCGGGCCCACAGTGCCAAAGATCCTACAGGTAAGTTTTTGGGTAACTGTGCGTTCGCAACGCATACCTACTAACGTTTGTGAATACAACCGTGAATTTCGGAGGAAATTGAAATTGGGTTTAGCATTTAAGACAATTAATTATCGACTGAGATTCATAAGTCCATCTTTATTGTAAGTTAAGTAGGTAGGTCGTACAAAAGACGAACATTATAGCTTATGACAAAATGTTATACCTATACGTACCTACTACTGTTTTGCTTCGATTTTGTTCTTGTTTGAACAGAAAACCCTGTTCTTCTACATATGGTCTAAGTACCTATCAGATCTTGGTTACAGTAGACTATCATCACTAGCTTTCTTTTCTCTTTAGGCATAGAAATTCGTTAGACATAGAATGGAAAGAACCACTGCCTCTAGCGATGCTTTGCGGTATACAAGAAGAGATAAAACCCTAATAAGAGACCAATTTATAAAATAGTCCCTTATGAACTAATTACATGTAGGCCGACCATCGGCTACCGCGCATTCATTGAAGGCGTGTTATTGGCGATCGTAATAAGCTGACTAACTTTAACTATTGATGAAAAAATGGACTGTCATTTATCTTTATAGTTCATTCGCGTTAAGAAAATAGTGACTGACAGATCAATTAAAACGCTAGAAATTAAATTTCTAGCGTTTTAGCGTTTTAATTGGCTAGTGGCCTGTCAGTGATCTGTCAGTCACTATTTTCTTAACGCGAATGAACTATAGACATTTTATTCTGCTTTCGTTCAGTTAGGCCACTGTCCACTGAGTATCCAGATCTAGAGTTGTGGATTTCAAGGCATGTGATTCGTGAATCGCACAGCTTGTTTCCGCTCTGCTCCGCTCCGCCGCAATGGAAGGAACCGTAAGTTCTCTTAGTCGTTTCCTCAAAAGTGGAGCGGCACGGATTTGAGCTAATTTTAAGGCTTACATAAATTGGCGAATCATATTGCTCAAATCACGGTTATGGCTCCACTTCAGTGGAACAATATCATTGGTGAGATATGTTCGCTTTTGTTTGCAGAAACGCACCCAAGTGTAGCTATTTAGCTAGACGTTGTAGCTAATTACTCGGGCGTTTCAATGCAGAAGCAGTGTCCAGCTTACAGTAGGTCACTTATTACGATCGCCAAGTAAAACGCACCAACCTAATTAATCATATAATTTTTAAATCGTTAATTTGACACCGCACATCGTTCAACATGCTAGTTTAGACACAACGTACGTATTTTACGTAGGCGAAAATATGACGTCACAGTACCTTATCAAAAATATTTATTAAGATGTCTAGTCCCTATTCTAATTTATTAGTCTGTGCGTGTTTATCATACTGATTTTTTGTCTTAAATAAAATATATAAAGCGTTATGGACGATTTTTATTTGACTTCGCGATAATACTGAATTGTCCTACAAATGGTCTCCAAAAATTTATTAATATTATGATTTGTTATTTGAAGATAGACGAAGAAGTACCTAAATTTCAAAGTGCAGCGTTAGACAAAGATTATACACAGGTAATTAACTTCCATTAAAATTGTTTTAAAGTAATTATAAGCAGATAATTTATTAGATAGGTACCTACATAAAAAGTCGAACAGTACTAAGCATACCTAAATATATAAAAATTTTCGAGTCGAAATAATTTCAATTGGATGGAGCGACATGATATGGGTGAAGTATATGACGGAGCAATGACGGTCAACGATCTAATTAACATCTAAGTATAACTAAATCAGTGATACATTACACAATACCATGCAAACAAGTAAACCATTTGATATGCTTAGATACTTTGAGACAATCAAAAACAAAACACAAACCTCTGAATATATAAATTATATACTAACGAAATGCTGTAACTAGTCTATGAGAGAATTTCGGTACAAGTTCGGCTCACCGCACTATCACTTCAGGTCCGAGGCTACGCTAACGTCAAGGCACGTATCAACCACTAGGATACGTTGAAAAAATATTCCTCTGTTTCAAACACAACGGTTCAGGTCCATTCTATGCTAAGGAAAGGTATGTCGATATTACCTAGCGTAACGATTGCACGTTTACGATCTTTGGTGTACACTTATAATGGTATCACTGGGGTCACGTCACCTATATGGAGCACTCGTCGCTGTCTCTCGCGTAGTCGTCGTCCTCGTCGTCCTGCCGAGGCTTGCTCTTCTTCACCTTGCTGGCCACGACGCCCGTATTCACCTTGCTGAACAAGCTGCTCCGGTTGAGCCTCGTCTCCCTCTGGGGACTGAGCCGCTCCGCGATCGCCTTCTCGTAGTTATCCGAGATTTTGTTAACGCCATTCACGGGGCTCGTGATCGGAGACTTAGCTTTGACCGGCGACGTCGCCGTCTTCTTCTCAGACTTGTCGAATAAGTTACCGCTGGTCGCGGCCGTATAGGACGGCGGGTCCTTCGCCCTCGCCCCGCCTGTGAGCAAATGGGAGTACAGGAAGCTATTGTTACCTCCGAACCCTGCGTACCTGTTGTCCATTTTACCGTTCACCATCATAAGGCTCACGGGCTTCTCTGGTGGTACAGGTTTTTCTGGGAGCTTCTTGTCCGGTAGGCCGTTTTTGGTCGCGGGTGGGTTTTGGGCCCACCTGTCGTTGCTGCCGATGGAGTATATGGAGCTGAGATTCACGTAGCCGCTGGAGTTGGTGGTCGCGGGGTGGCGGGGCGAGCCGGCCACGCCCGGCGGCTCCCGCAGGCGCGCGACGCCGGGCATGCCCTCGCTCAGGGTAGACTCCTCCACGCTAGAGTCTTCGATCACTTCGGTGTTGGTAATATCGTCTAGGTTTGGTGACAGACAGTCCTCGTCTGTCTCATCGTATGAGCTGAAAGATCGAGACAACAATTAGTACAGTGCAACAGAAAACATGGCGTTTTAATGAGATATGTACTGAATGCAAGTGGAAAAGGTTTCATCGTGTTAGTTTTGCGCCATGCCCGATCGATGCCGTTGATTATTAACAAACAAAAGCACTGAATATCTGTGTCAAAGGGGATGTATGTACAGGTATAGATACATTTCATCAGTAAGGCAGACAATGACCTTGAAGCGCAATAAATAGCACAGAACTCCAAGGAGGATATAGGTATATTTGCAAGTTATATTTGCTTGGACGCATGAAATAAAACAATCTCGCTGTGAATGTTCACACGTAAAAGCGATAGGTCCAAGAGAGCAAAATGCAAGGTCCGTTCAACAATTCCGGTGATCTGAAGACGATTCAAGCTCAATTCTCAAGCGATGTTGGAGTTCAAAGGATAGTTCTCAATGCAAAATTTCACAATACAGACACTGCAATTCACGAACACATTCTTACCCTAGCATAGCCAGTTCTGTCTTCCTCCCTGATGAAAGAAATTATAATAAATATCTAATGAACATAAAGAACATAAACAACAAAATATACGTAAATATATACAAATATACATAGGTAGAAAATAAAGTTGATGAAATACATATATGCTAAAGACTAGATGATACAAATAAGTTTAGAGATATTTGGAAGTAAAAGTAGGTAGATACTTTTGTGACAGTGATTAAAAAAGATAAAAATAGGATAGAAAAATAGGAGGTTTTATAATTCTTTTGTCTTTTAGGTTATTTTAAGTCGTGGTTGCATTCAGAACATATTGTACACAGTGTATCTTGTAAAACAATGGTGTATAATTATGTAAAGTTAATTAATTGACAGTGCAAAATCTTATGCAAAACCTATGATCGTGTGCTCTCAAAATGCCGCAAAATGCTGATGTATTCTAAACATAGTTCTCTAGTGCTCTAGATTATGGGGCACAATATAATCTTTACATTATAGTTACCAAAGAGAAATGATATGTTTATTTGTACAGTTTCAGTCCGTTGAGGCCATTACTTCTGCACAACTCATAAAAGCGTTTCAAACACCTTTTTCTTTCTGATTCTTTCATAACCCTATATAAATCCCTGTTTGTAACAAATAACAATGTTATCGTGTGCCGGCAATAAATAAATAGATATTATACAAATGGTTTATAGCTAGCGTAGCATGTTCAAAACTTACATTTGGTCTTGTGCGTCGCTACCGCCTTCTTCGGCTACTAGTAATTCGTATTCTTCAGCCGCAAATCTATCCCATTCTGACATCTGGAACAAGTTCATCAAAAATTACTGAAATGCCCTTATTTAGATAATGTTCATTAGTTGCAGTCACGACACGTTCATTGAGTTCAGTCTAGTGCCTACATACAACTTTTTTTAAAATTGTTTGGGCAGAGAATTAAGTTTATGGTGTAAATCTTCTTCCGAGTTAAAGGACATTGGATTCCAAATCATAGATTATAGCCGTTTGGAGTCCAATGTCCTTTAAGCGGTAATGATCATAACACGAGTTGCAGGAAAAACGTTCTGCTGGTGACCACGGCTGTTGCAACGCAGTTGAATCGTCGAGCTGTAAGTAGTTACATAGGTAGCTAATGTACTAAAAGCCTCATTAATCAAAGTTAACCCTTCCGGCTTGAGTAGACCTACCACAATGTGCGATCGATCGAACCGCGAGGATAAAAATATCGCACACTGATTTTATTCCATAGAAATTTTGTGAATACGTTGTATTTTCCGAAATATCACCCTTTATGACAGATATTTCATTTTAATCAGTAGAAATATTGAGAAAATTTGTCACAAACTCGTGCGGATGGAAAATGGTGACTTCAACTAGGTACTTTACCGCCCAATTTTACATACTGGCAGACGTTTGTTGTCGATCTACGCTCATTTTATATGTGAGTTAGTACTTATAGAAAGGTGTTAAAGGCAATACTAAAACAAATGTGGCCTTAGTGGTCTTGTATATGTCACCGGAAAATAGCAAGAATCGTAAGTTGATTAATTTCCTAGGTAGTTGATTAACTTCCGGAAAATAATAAACGGCAGTTTATTATTAACTTAGTTACGTTAACTGAAATCCATTGCGTTAATATTTCAACTACCGTTTGTTATATTCCGAAAGTTAATCAACTACCTAGGAAATTGATCAACTTACGATTCTTGCTACTTATTTTCCGGTGACATATATAGGAAAAATGTAAGTGTTCCAGATTTGGCACGACATGCGGTAAAGGGTTAACATCTATCCTAACTCACAAGGATCACGGATACCGGTAAGGAGTTCCATAGCTTAGCGGATCGTACTATGAATCATATGAATGTAACTCTATCAGTGATCTCTGACCTCGCAATCGGAGTCGCGCTGCGTCGCGAAGGGGTCCCGCTGCTCGTGGTCGAGGTACTTCTCCAGGTTGAAGAACGTGTCGAAGAAGATCGGCGTCAGCTTACACCGCCGCAGGTCCGTCAGGGTGATCTTGCCCTGCTCCGCGGGGTGCACCATGTCTAGCATCTGGAATAGGCGTTACAAAGGTTCGATTACGGAGTTACACTGTACCTCATCATCATCATCATCAGCAGCAGCTTGTAGACTGTTGTTGATTTAAAAAGAGTAACTACCGAGTTTCTTGCCGTTTCTTCTCGGTAGAAATCTACTTTCCGAACACGGCGGTAGCTTCTTTTAAATTGCTTTTATTCACATTCTTACATTACTTTTTACATTGTTTGTTACTTGACGATTCATAAGTGCTTATTTTAAGTCTATGTGAATAAAGGTATTTTGATTTGAGACGTCCACCGCTGGACATAGGCCTTCTCCAATGACCTCCACATAATAATAAATAATAATTTTTTTTTTATTTATCACACAATTACATGAAAATTACATTTAGTAATAGGACCGGTCCTGAGCGGTCTGGGTCCAGGGGATCCCCGCTGTATCAATCAGGTTATCAGTGTATCTCGTAGGGGGCCGTCCCCTGCTGCGTCTTCCCTCTCGCGGTACTGTATCTACCTACGCAAATTGTGGGTAGGTAATGTGTAAGTAGCAATAGTAAAACTAAGTATAACTATCCCCTTCACACTCATAAGCTAGAGCGCGCGCGATAGAGACAGGCAGACTTTTCATGATGCATGCAGTAGGTACGACGTCACTTTGCGCGCTTATTCACAGACACTAGTGTCAATGTGTTCGTTCAACACGTGGAACGTTTTCCAGCTTAAGTTAACTGACCAGTACACATGCAGAGTGCATCAACGCGCGTTAACAACAGCCGCTCGCTGTCAAAACGCGCATCATCATCATCATCAGCCTATTGTAGTCCACTACTGGACATAGGCCTCTCCGGTTGTTAGCCACTTAAGGCAAACATCTGGAGGATATACCCATAATCGCCATGCTGGGCAGATGGGTTGGCGATCACAGGGCGTAGCTTCTCGCTCCGGTGACGCTGCTGCCCGTCATCGGCCTTTGGTATTTAACTACGTCTTCGATTATGATGGTTTCGCCACCATCGGTTGCCAGCGCCTCGTTTGTTATTCGGCAGGATGCACCACGGGCAGGCGAGGTTGGCTTGGAGCGAAATGATGGTAGGCCGCTCCCTTACATCCCGCGTCAAAACGCGCGTTGAATGCTTATCATCTGAACGGGGGGTAAATAAAGACCTGGCAAAGGCAATCTGTGAAGGGCAAAGTCTCGATGCCGATGGCCTCCATCCGCTGCATCTGCTCCTCGTAGAAGAACTCCAGCTCATACATCGAGATGTAGCCATCGCCGTCCACATCCATGCATCTGAAATCATTCAATTACAAGTTTAATTATCACAAAAATTGGTCTGGGTGTTTTCTATGTATAATATGTATTTATTTACAAACAAAAGTATCTAAGTAAGTTTATCAGTTGTCTAGTACCCATAGTACAAGCTTCGGCTTAGTTTGGGGCTAGGTGGCGCTGTGTGGCCCAGCGTGGCATGTCTTGGGTTATTTATTAAAAAAAATTATAACTATTGTTTACAATAGTATAAGGGCCATTGTGCGGACGATAATGGCATTTGTAAGGCCCCGCTAGCTTAGTCATAATATTAGGTTAAGTAGGGAACCTAACTCCCTTATGACCCTTGAGCCCCCTTACGCCAAAGACGCTAAGTTTCTAGAGCCCTGGTCCCACCTAACCTTGTAAATATATACTTACCTACATCCTCCCTCGCTGTTCACCAAGGTTAGCAAGCGAGAACTGAAGAGAAGGTAGGTATGTACCTAAGTGGTGCGAAATATCAATCCTTTATCGTACCTATATCGTGCTACAGTGCTATGCCAAAAGGTACCACCAAAGTTCCCGACACGCGACACCTCTACATCTAGGCAGGTATCAAGTGTAAAACTTGAATCAGTTCGTGCGAAAGTTGGGTTAAGTAGTTTTGTTGTTGTCTGACATGAATTTATGCTATTCGATACTCTTTGGAATATAAGGGTATCATTTTAAAAGTGTCTACGATTTTATCGCTTATCGTCGGATATACCTAGGGTTGCATTATATGAAGTCTGTTGATCAGGTTATCTAAGTGTGAAAGCGCCTCATTTTGGTGTTCACACCCCGGATAACAGATTCTCTTGTTATCATACCGAAATGCAACCTCTTTGCGCATGTGCAGTGGAGGTAATTAGACAAATTTAGAATCCGGAATCCATTAGCCCCGCCCGAATGTCGCACGGATCTCGTATAAACTAGGACGAATCCGGAGAAATCCGGTTGAAAAGCCAGCAGTTGCAACATGAGAATATGCAAACCAGTTTGAATATTCTCATGTTTTAACCTACTATTGCACAAAATAGAGAATTCTGCCTTTTCCTATTTAAACTATTAGGTACCTATCTGACTGGCTCGGTGGCTCATTTGGTAGTGATCTCTGCCTTCTGAGCCAAGGGTCGTGGGTTCGATCCCCACACACTACAAACATTTGTGTGCATGAACATGTCTGTTTGTATTGGTCTGGGTGTATTCTATGTATAATATGTATTTATTTACAAAAAAAATGTATCTAAGTAAGTTTATCAGTTATCTAGTACCCATAGTACAAGCTTCGGCTTAGTTTGGGGCTAGATGACGCTGTGTGGCCCAGCGTGGCATGTCTTGGGTCTTGGGTTATTTTATCTGCCTATTTATTTAAATTTATTATGAACGTTGTAATACAAACATTTAAAAGTATTGGCATTGGTATGCCTTTTTCCCACCGGGGGCACGATGTGGGACGTCTTATTCTAAATCCGGAACCACACGGACCAAATCTATTAAATTATTATTGTATTGTACCTGAACCAGTATTCGATAGCGGTGGGATGGGTCTTGTCCTCCTCAGCCAGGAGGAACCACACGAACTCCGTGTAGGACATGCGAGGTTCCCCGTCGGGAGTCAGCCGGTTCTGGTTGCCTCTCGTCACGCACCCGGACAGCACCCTCTCGATCATGCGACTTGATAATGCTGGAAATAGGCCATACATTAACATTAACTTTCGTAAGACCACGATTTCGGCATACATAGTTTTAAAAGAACAATCGGTCTTACGACCTGAAATCCAAGGAAATCTATGAAGGATAGAGGAACATCACGTCTTATGTTCTAACAGTGACAGCGTGTGAATAAACTGATCTGATGTGTTACACTAGTAAGTAGATAATGCCGGGGCCACACATCGGATTCAACTTTGTGTCCAATCACTGTCCAATGCCCAATACTAGGGCGCTCAATGTCTTCATTGTGTCAAAGTACCGATATACACACATTGGTGCATTGGACGCAAAACGTTACGTTGGTGCAAATATCTCCAATGTGTGGCCGCGGCTTTACAGTAGTAGCTCATAGATTAACACATAGGCTACCTACATAATTCACAAGGATATTAGGTAGGTAGGTATCATTTCATATCATCATTATCATCATCATCGATTTTCAGGCTTTGACAAAGCCGCAAATAAAATATCAAATTCATGCTTGGTAAAAAAAATGGAGTATGTAGGTATCCTGAAACAAGCAAACGGTCAATGCCTGCATCCAGCACTACTGATTTTCAGCCCTAAAATATGAATGAAGATATTTTCTATTCAATTATTGTCAGTCCTTTAACATAACTAACACCTACCGTCATTCATTCCCCACATAAGTAGGCAGTTACTATAAAGGGCGAATTCAGATCATTTTCTACGTAACAAAAAGCCTAAAGAGCAATATTGTATTATTTCAGTTCGGGTTCAATGGCTCGTGGTGACCGCTGCCCGAGGGCGGGAGGGGCGGAATCCCTCGGGGCTATTAGGTCAGGGAATATATCGGTACTAGAGCTAGACCGCTTTCCGCTAAGCGAGGTACAGTATGAATAAACTTCTGAGAATATTCTAGGCTTAGTGTTTATCTTGTTACCGTGGTTTGGTTGAGGTAGAGTAAGGATCATGATCTTTATTGGATTTAAATGCTTACAGTATGTTCTTTAGTGATACGTAATTTGATTACCCGTGTTAACTCTCATTAGGTTTTTAACAAAAGCAAACAAATAGAGCCTTAATTAGCTTTACTTTGATTAGCTTTCCCTACTAATACGAGTAGTAAGTACCTAAGTAAAGCGAGCGATTTCACACTCGCCAGGTTCCAAAACTGTAGTGAAGTAGGTAGTCAAATTAGTAACACAAAGGTAGCTAATTTTATTGCTGCAAATGGAATCCCGTGACATACTTACAAGGACATAAATTTAACAAGACTCAATTGCATCTCGGCATAGTAACACTGCGGTAATACCGCGGTAGCGCAATATTCTAATAAGATAACCTTACTATACTCTATACTATATACTCGAAAAGAAGAGTATCGATCGATGTCGATCAAATCATTCTTCCATGGAATGTCATCGATTAACAATCGATCAATAAGGGTTTACTGAAAAATTAACCCACCAGATGCCACAACATACGCATCAGGTCCAACTGTTCCGTGATTGGTTAATTTTGACACGCCACTGACGTTTACATAGCACTTAACCAATCGCGTGATAGCTGAACCGCGGGCATAACGCCATCTTTCGGGTATTTCATTTTGAAACACCTACATTGGTCTTCGTCTGGTACCAGCTTAAATGGAAATCGTCAGACGTTTCGCCCGCTTAAACGCGGCCTTATTACTTACCGTGATCGTTGTGTCTCGCCAGGTCATGTTTGTCGATGAACAGATCGTGGTCCCTGTCCAACTCCCAAAATTTGCAGTAGATTACATAGAAATGTTCATAACTGAAACAGAATTGAGTACACAATCAGTGTCATTGAAATACGCGATGTGCCTATATTGAACCCATTAAGTTATCTATCATTGCTATTAGGTACGTGTTAAGTATTGAAATTTTCCTAATTCCTTTTGGACTTTCAGCGTCTGCACCGATCCAGACGCCGGTGTGTAGTACCAATTTATCCTGTTAAACCCCACGGTAACGCTATATCGCCGCCAAGCCCAGGGGAGTCTGGATCCTCAATAAGAGACTTTACCTCGGCTCTCCCGGTAAGACGGTGAGAAGTGTTAAATATATGGACCCAACGTATACTACCCTAAGTAGCGTTAAAGGACCTATAATAAAATATAAGATACAGGTACTTGCACACCACAACCTGATAGGTACAGAACAAACACAGAATATTCATCAGTCATCACAAGTTCACAAGTTTTTTTATCCTGATGGGGATCGAACCCACCTGATGTAGGTATAATATTGTAATAGGTGGGTGCAAGATGTTATAGGGCACTTGCTAGTTAAAAAATATAAAGTAAAGTAAAATAAAATAATTACCTAAAGTATTGCGTAACTTGGTTGATGTCCTCTTCGTCTTCTAGTAACTGAATAACTTGAAGGAGATTCGATCTTCTCAGTTCAGGAATCGATATCCGACCGGACCAAGACCGGTTTACACAGTAAAATATCCTAGCGATCACCTGAAATCATACGAATATAAATTGCTTACTAAAAAAAGAATCTATTTTCCTCTAAAATTGTTAAATCTATAAGTATTAATTTGTTTTTTTTTTTATACCGATAAAAGGCAAACGCCGGTGGCATACAAGCTTACGGCCCACCTGATGTTAAGCGGTTACCGCAGCCTATGGACGCATGCAACGATCAGGGGTTTTTTATGAGAAATTTATCCCCAAAACTTCTTATAACTATGATCATTGCTATTATCATTTGGAGACGTAGGTATATTAAGGTAGGTAATTAAATAGAAAATGATTAGGAGGCGTTGCTCAAAGTGTCTGAAATTGTAATAAGCAACAAATACTACTTAACTGAAATATTAATTATACTAAGGATTAGCACAGCAAAGGAATGTAACATGAAACAATTTTCAACAATTAGGCACTAATTACATAAACGGAATACCGATATTCATTTAATAAACGGGCTAGCGAGTCGGCACCACACTCGGTAATTTCCAAACCTCACAGCGGGGAAACAAGACGTTTCCTCGGAAACAATTATTCAACGCAAACAGACATCATAACACATCCAAGCCGTTTTGCGTATACGTTAATGTCCGTTAATATTTGATAAATGAAAGCCTCACACAGAAATGTACTTATCAAGGATAGGAAATTATTGTTTGAAAGATTTTAAGGTTGCCGAACGACTATCATGTCTTATTGTCAAACAAACGTTCAGCATGTAACTTTTTCAATTAACTATCATCATCATCAGCCTGAAATCCCCTCAATATCCCCCAATGATATTCACTATTTAGGGGGATTTGTAAGGGAGCGACCTATCACCTTTTCGCTTCAAGCCATCCTCACCTGCCCGTGGTGCATCCTGCCGAACAACAAACGAGGCTCTGGCAAACCAACTGGTGGCGTTAAACCATCACGATAGAAGGCGTAGCCAAATACCAAAGGCCGATGACGGGCAGCAGCGTCGCCGGAGCAAGAAACTACGCCCTGCGATCGCCAACCCGCCTGCCCAGGGTGGCGATTATGGGTATATCCTCCAGAGGTTTGCCCTAGGTGGCGAACAACTGGAGAGGCCTATGTCCAGCAGTGGACTGCAATAGGCTGACGATGATGATGATGATGAGGGGGATTTGTATTTTTTAGTCACCACGCTTGGCAGGCGAGTTGGTAGGCTCGGCTGCAGTAGGTTTTCTTTGCACCCAGGTGCTGCCCGTTTCCTGATATTTAATTAGTCCTTTTCTACGTCACCCACGACGAAACCACACGGACATAACGTGTATTGTATGTGATTCGCTTAAATGAATACTGAAAACAGAACTGGCGTTTTGCACATCTTGGACAATAGTGCAAGATCGAGTCACGCCTTTAGCGTTCTATCCTTGATACATTTTAGTCTCCCTTACATTAGGCCGTAACTTATTGCTAAACCACTTAGAGAACTTTGTCGGTATTTCCCTAAGGGCTCTGAACCCATTGTAACGTTTACATCCTATTTTAATTTGTTTCACAGGGTATTCCATTTGTTCTTAATTTGTTTATTCTCCTGACCGAGTTTCGGTCGTATCGTCTAATCTCCAAGGAAACTAGCGAATTAAGGAGAGGTTATATCTAGTGCTCACATGACGTGTGAGCAAACTTTACTCGCATATTCCTTTGAAACCTACAGCCTAAGAAGACCATAAAATACCTACGACACAGAGACGAAGAGAGATCAAACGCAGAAACTTCCAATGAGGGTGTTTCAAAAAAAAAATCCGATAGATGGCGTTATGTAGGCCTGCTGTCCAGCTATCATATTATTGGTCAGTCAAAATGAACCAATAGTCCAATTACGTAACAACTACGTTGGACCTGCTGGCTCTGGCATCTGGTGGATTTCCTTTTTCAGAAAACTCTCAATCTGCGATATTAAGATATATTTGAGTACCTATATCACGTGAGCACACTGAGCACGCTATTTGATGCTGACTGTAAGAAATTACCTATCCTAGTCCTAAAAGGACAGGGGGCTATCGACAGCGAGTAGTGAGGTGGTAGAACGTCGCCGTTAACAATTTCAACACTCCGAATTATAGGTACAAATAGCAGAACACGCACAGGTCTGACGCTAGGTCTGAGGAGAGATTTCTCCTCAGACCTAGCGGTATAGGTAAATAGTTCCACTTACAGTATGCACGTATCTCGAGTGGAACTCAGTTGCCTCCTTGAGGAAGGACAGGCCGGGATGGGTGTCCACCACGTCCTGGACGAGGGGCACGAAGTCCTCCGGCGCCAGAGTACTGCTCTTCCCTCGCGTGAGGATGTACACGAACCGGGAGGCTTGGTCGTGGCACGTTGACGCCATTCTGGTACATACAAAAAGGAGTTGGATTAAATTTGGAATTTATTACCTAAGAGTCATTGAGAAAAAACGTAAATTGTTGAAAAATCACAAAATGTTTTGCACAATCACATGAAGCTTGTCTCATGTCTCATACTAAAGATAAGTTTGGTTTCTTTACGACATGGCTACCATCAAACTTGATCGTGCTTTTTAGTCACATTAACAAAATACATATTGTGTTGTTACTAACTCTCTCCAGAAGTCTATGAATTTGTGTCCGTCGACCGATGCGTGTAGACTCTGCTGAGTGGCCAGGAACAGGGGCATCTTCCAGTATAAGGGACATTCGCACGCCTTCACGATATGTTTGAAGCTTTCTCGAGGAACCTGGAACAACACACAATAAATAAATAATCATTATCTAATTCGGGAACGTTGGTTAGTGGTGAAGGGAGCTGACTTCCAAATGGCAGCCAGTGGTTTAAGCCATCATCATCATCGGCCTATTACAGTCCACTGCTGGACACAGGCCTCTTCAGTTGTTCGTCACTTAGGGCAAACATCTGGGGGATATACCTAAAATGTTGATGTTGATGAAGTCCCGAAAGGGTCTTTAACTATCTTTTCGGAAGAGGAAGAAATCGCTTCACTAAAACCGATAAATTCCTAAGAAATTTCTCATTTGACTGATTTTTATAGTAACACAGCATAGTGGCTTCCCCTTGCCCAACGGAAAGCGAAAGGGAGGCCCAAGTCGCTGCGACAACGGATATGTAACCAAATCAATTACTTGTCAGTTTCCACCACCATGCTGGCATGAATTTGTCTTTCGTTTTCTTTAAGGTGAATGGAAATTATTATGCTATGACACTACCTAACACATTTTCTAAATATAAACTTTAAAGTGCCATGTAGTAATAAGGTGCAGAATTAAATATTAGTGATAGGTATAATTATAATCAACGCGATTTAATCTTTTTGATACAATACCCCCGGATGTGAATATAAGTACTATTTCACCAGTAATTATTCGCAAATTATAATAGCAGTGTAAAATTTCCTGACTAGGCTTTACAATGCTCTGACATACAACACTAGGTTTATTGTTCACTATAAACTA
The DNA here is from genome assembly GCA_031163375.1 of Conogethes punctiferalis. Lineage (NCBI taxonomy): Eukaryota > Metazoa > Arthropoda > Insecta > Lepidoptera > Crambidae > Conogethes > Conogethes punctiferalis. The sequence goes on from CM062078.1 coordinate 14,655,086, forward strand.
CTATTGTTCTTCGTTCCTATACTTTCTTATTGTTATAATAATATTCTTCTACTTTAGTTAATTATCTTAATAGTACGCATACATTAAGAGAACGTTGATTAAATCAATTAAGCACACAAGGTTGGAATAAACCGGTAATGCATTTATTCTATTAAATAAATATGGTTTACCGAAACTCGGTTACGTCTGATTAGAGATTTATAAAAAAATATATATAGGTAATTTACTATCAGGATCCGGCACTGCCGCACAAAGATTACTCCACAGCAATTTTAGTTTGTAATGATCTATCAGTCAATGATTGATTGATTGAAGGATTATTACAACTTCCTTTTAATTCGCGCCACATTTCTTTATCGGGGATCCTCAGTTTGTTATTTTTATTTTTTGTATATAGTAGCACGACTTATTGGCTTCCCTACGCCCGATGGACAGCTAAAGAGAAGCCCAAGTCGCTGTGACAACGGGCAAGTAACTGGTCAACCTATCAGTTGCCACCGCCATGCCGGCGCAATCCTAACCTCCGGCTGCCGATGCAGCACTCAACCCACGACCTCAGGCGACCCTACTCACCGGCAGAAACTCGACCCGCAGGTCATTTGGCTGCGGTATTCTACAGGGTGGAGGTACTTCTCCGGACGGGCAGCTCAATTAGAGCAAAAATTCGCCATGTATGCACATAGTAAACAAATCACAAAAAAAAACGTAACCAATAGATATAGGTACACTTAGATGCATCTCTATTAGATTTATCTTAATAGCTTCGTCAAATCTCGACGTGACGAAAAATATGAATACAAACTCATTTCTGTTTCGTCATCTTTTAACGGTCCTTTTTATCAGCTGATGTCATTCGTCATGAATTCGGCGGCGTAGGACAGACTTTGAAGTCAAACCAGGTCATGTGTTATTAAATTATTTCTGTGTAGACTTTGTCTGCCATTAGGGTTGTCAGTGAAAGAAATAATTACAATTTATGTAAAATTCATAATCAGTATAGTAAAGTCTTAGTCTCAGTCACTAGGCCTATGTGCAGCAGAGTACTGCGAAAGGATGTTGATGATGATGATGTAAAAGTATAGTACATAATTCGTCATATCTATCTATATATACTTATATAAAAAATGTCCTGACTGAACGAGCAACGCAGAGCCGAAACCGCTGAAGCGAATGCAACGAAATTTTGCATGTAGGTTACATTTATGACGTAAGCGCCCGCTAAGAAGGGATTTTTAGAAATTCACCCGCTAAAGGGGTAAAATAGGGGTTAAACGCGGGCGAAGCCGCAAGGGCACAGATAGTATTTTCATAAACTCAACATGATTTAGAATAGGTCCACCGCATCTCATCTCGGAGGTGTCGCCGTGTCCTAGTTGTCTAAGGGTCAGCAGCGTTTACTTGGGTACAAATAAATCTTACTGCGTTCACCAAGTCGCCTGCCAAGCATGGTAACTTAGGCAAATCTCCCTAAATGACAATACATAATTATCATTGGGGAAGGCCTATGTCCAGCAGTAGGAGTTTGCAGGCTGATTATGATGATTAAAATAAGGTTCGGCTTAATGCAACAATGCGACGTGCCCCAGTGCCAAAAATAGATAGATATTCTTTATTGCACCAAATACAAACATTTATAGACAAGGTATTACAGACAACTAGCGGTACAATTTAGGCGGTAACAAAATACGACGCACCTAAAATTCTATATAAGCTTTTTTGAATCAGCTTAGAAGTTCTACGTTTTAGAGAGACGACTCTATAAAGCCTCGGTAATCTCAATTATAATGTCATTTTAGTAACATCATAGTCATAATGCAGCAACCCTATTTGTCATTATGCAACCCGACTGACTGCACAAATAACGGGTGTTACTGTATCCGCCGATCAAACGGATTACTGTTGAGTATAATACACGGAATTACTACCATTAATATTCAATTACAACATTATTATGCGTGTTTGCAACGCTGCATTGCTTTTATTAACAACACTATGTTTATTAATTATTAGATTTTGAGCATTTCGCTTCAAAAAGATGATTAGTAATTTTTGAAAACCTCAGTTAAACATTGTCTTTGTCGCATTTCTTCTGGTTTTGCATTAAAAATGTGCTACAAAATCTGCCCTGCCTAAGAATAATACCTATACCTAAAATGAAGGCTTAAATGAAAGCATAACTCATAGTACATACAAGATTTTCGTTTGAATCACGTGTTTATGGTTTGACGCCCGTAGGTACAGGAAACGTGCAACAAATAGAACTTACCTAAAGTTACTTTTCATATAATTAGGGAGAACAAATGAGCATTCCATGCGACTTCAGATCCTCAAAATTCTAATTTAAGGTCTTTATTTCTAAATTGTCATGCAATTGCTATAGGCTGATGAAAATTTTAATACTTTGCAATAAATACATTTTTATTAATCGCCATTTCATAAAATTAACATCAGTTGGTTTGCCACTATCTCCCAAGAGAAAAGCTATTTTGCTTTTTTGTTTATGTTTGAAAGGTGACCTGAAAATTGTATGTAATTGCACACATACTGCATGTCGACGTTATATGTTATTCATTAAGTGAAACAGCTCAGTCCTAACTTATTTTGCTGTGTATAACTTAGTTTTGATCCCAATTCAATCATACAGATGGTATACACGAGCTTCGCTCTCTCGGGATGGAATAACTTCACAAGGCTATTGTTCCTGCATAGTTTCAGTGTCAGGGTTTTGTAGCAATTAGGTAAAACACATGTGTAAAATGCTATCTAAAACAATATTTTTGGGCAGGATTCATCAAAATAATGTATAAACTTACCCGGATTCCTAGTAAGGCCATTCGGTTATTGCAGTAAAGAGATTGCTATGTGACTTCTAAAGACTATGGCCACGTGTATTTAAGCCTTTATCTGCCATTGTATGGACCTTGTTCAATGTCTCTTATTCCCTAACAATAAAAAAAAAATATAAATTGTCCGTCAGGATTCAATCCTTACCTAGTGTGTCTACATCTTACCTAACTTGCTATTTTAAGATAGAAATTAATACAGAAATAGTGACGAAGATAAAAGTATTTTTCCAGTCTTGAATGACGTACGTCTAGACAAGTAGGAGTTACTTATTTTTACTAGCGACATCGTCAGGAGAATATTAATAATATCCTTGATGATAAGACAACAATATGAGCTAAAAATAGGTCCGTGTAATGTTTTGTGAATCAGTTGTCGAGATACCTAGTTACCATCACTTGATAATTGTCGTCACTCGGTTAGATGACAATGATTTGGTACAATTAGTACAATAATATGGACAAATCCTAATATTATACCTAATGATCAATGAAATTAACTACATAAATACAGGCTTTCTTTACTTCAAAATAGAGATAAAAATCATCGCTTTTTATAGCTCTTCTATTTAGCAATAAATTACAAAAACACACAAAAAACAGTACAATTATCTATAAAATTTCCATTAACTTTTGTTATAGGCAAATTAGGTATTAAATTGTCGTTTTACTAACCACTGTTCTTACTATTTAATTTACATAAATTTTCGTTGCCTCTAAATTTCCAGTAACTTTTCCTGCGCGTTGTGAACAAAACACAAATTAGAAACGATTTTAGTTACTTTTATACTTTAAGGTACAATTTTGGTCACTTTAAATGAGTATAATGATAGTCAAGGCGGCTTTGTCGTGATAACCTAATTGCAGGGAAGCGAATGGAGGCAAGTTATGTAACTTAGGTTTTGCAACGAGTCCCTCTTGGCATTTCGATCCCTCTAGGATTATTCCCCGCATAACCCTTTTATTTCTGATGTAAAAAAGAGGATTGACATCAGGTTAGAGCATTGTTGGGGGGGTCAGACCCTGTTTTGAGAAGACAGACTTTTTACATTGAGATACCTCGAGAGGTTTTCATACTATAGCAGTAATTATTTCACAATTGGGATGTCTTTTAATACAGGAAAATACAAAATTGTCAACTAGCTTATTTCCGGAGCACCGGCTAAGGTGGCGTCGGCTTGTGTGGTCACGCTCGTCCCACGGGCGTCCGCTACGGCTTCCGCTATTAAGGAATATGGGCCACAGGCCTACACGTGTAGACAATCAACGTTATACTACCAATGTCCAGCAAATGGTTTGGCATAGAGCGTAGATGTGGTAAGCACAGTAAAAAGCTTGCTTACTTTGTATACTTACGATTCCCATAAATGGGCAAACTTTGGTTCTATTAGGTTCAATACTGGTTTGGTTATGTTTAATAGTTGTCTCTCTGTATTATCAAAGTAGTCCTAACCTTTCTTGCTTTAACTGTCCGCTGTCCAAAGGTATCTTTCTACATTATAAGTGCAAACCAGAACAGAAATTAATCCTGATAACGAAACTAAATAAAGCTGAAATCAGAATGTAGGTAGGTAACTATTTGGTAACTTGGACTTGACAAAACACATTGTACAGTAATCATACGCATTCAAGTTACTTTAGATGTTTAATTTGGCATTATTTTAGGTATAGATAGATAGATAGATATCTTCTATTGCAACCCATAGAGTCGACTTAAAGTCAGGTGGAATAGACATTTTGTTGTACAATTTGGGCGGTATTATCGCTATGAGCAATCTTCTTTCAGACAACCTTTGGGTATAGGATAGTTAAGAAAAAGAAAGAAAGATAATATGTTTATTCAGTAAATAAAAAAGTGCTCTTTCAACTCATTGAGAATTGTGCTAAAATCGTACCTAAAGTGCTAGTACAATGACTAATCAAGTAATCACAGTCGTAGCCGTACAAAGACGAAATACAAGGCTAAAGTGATCGGATGATAGCGAATACATTAAAGTGACTACATTGTAAGTGATATCTTATGTAGTACTAGGCTCATAAATAAGTGACGCACTGGCCAATCTAATTATATTTGATTTATTTGGGCACGCTTACGTGCGTTAATACGGATGATGACAAGGTATGAAAATGAAGAAAATAATTAGTCCGTCTCTTAGATAATAAAAAAATATAAGACCCGTATTTTTTGTTTTGTCGAAATAACAAGAAAATACTTAGATATAGCGCATTAAAGTTACGGAGTGGGGGCTAACTACGTCACGTTAGAGTATATTTTGTACTCTAACGTGACGTCATGTGACATTTAAAATCAATGTATCTTCGTAAGTTTTTGAACAAGAGGCAAAATAAAAAATACGTATCCAATATTTTTCATTAATCTATCTGATGGACATTAAATTATTTTTTAGTCATCATCCCAATTCTCGTCAGTGACAAGGGTTTGACACATTTAATATTACGCGGGGAAACTTGACAACGCTTTATGAGCAATTTAAATGAATCTGTATGGCCTGAATAAAACGTGTTTAGCATTTAAACGAGTTGTGGAAATGGATGGGCGTGAAATGCTGGATTTTAACCGATAGAACTACTGATATAGCTGCTAGAAAATGGCTTAAGAGCTTATACTTAAAATTGTTATAATAGGTGGAACTTACTATACTAACATTATTTAATGTTTAAACAATATCTCATATCGAATCCGTCCTGGTAGTTACAAACTTTAACATAAACGATAAATCTTCACTTGATTAAATTGATTGTGCGAAATGGAAAAAGATTAGAAGATTTTAGAAGACCACCAGAATGCAAAGGTAGGTATTAAAGGTCACCAGAAAGAATAAGTAGTCAAATCAAAAATTCTCATTGTGCAACATATTTTAATTCGATTTGAGAAATCGCAGTTAAAATATGTTGCACAATGAGATCGCAATTATGTCTTCAACGTTGATTGGGAGAGTCAATTCCGAAAGTGTACCTAACATTGTTTCTAAAATATACGCTTATCAATAAAGATAAAAATTTAATAAAATATTTACCATGTCCACTTAGCATTTTTGATTAGAAAACCAATTTTGTTCGAAATCTTAATCTCAAAACATGAAAAATTTTTTCAAAGCATGAAAAATTTTTTCATGCTTGTGAAAGCATGAACTAACTTATTTCAGAGATACTTTTTCAGCTATGTTTTTATAAGTAATAATTAAAAATATGCATCGATATCGACCCTAAAAATAATGTCAAATCACATTGATCGAGCAAATTTTTAATTCTCATTTGCTAAACAAACGCTACACAGCCAATATCGCTACAACTTTGTCAACCAAAATGGAGTGCGCGAAACCGCCTATCCCCATTCCCGTAATATCGACTTTCCCGTTGTATCCCCCAATTCGGATCCCATAGTCCCGTGGCGGGTCATCGACCGTCGTAAGTAGGTCACGACGGCTGACGGGATATATTTATATCGGCCGATGTTCCGTAGTTTGACAGCACGCGACCGCCGCGCCTTAGGAATGCGACTGACAATGATTTGCGTATAGAGAATGCATTGTAAACATGCTTTATGAATAGTAATAAATAACCTACATTTCTGGCACTCATTGATAGTAAACTTAAAACAATTTTGCACGAGTTTACCCAGCTTTTCAATAAAATTACTGCCTCTACCTGAAGGTTGTCTAGAAGCTGCAGTTACTATGTTAAGGTAGTAAAGTGATTTTATATAATGTTTGTGGAATATAGTTAAGAATATCTATCTATATACCTCCATCTTTAGCCTTTGGTATAGACTAGACTTTAAATTTTCGATGTTATCTCGACAACCTCCTCCTAAGAAGAGGTCAAACACCTCACTTATTGGATAGTTAGCATAATTTTTCCTTTCCCTGTAGGTACCTACATAAGCATTATGCAAGTTTGATACTCATGCGAATCTAAATTGAAAAAGTTCACAACTATTCTTGGCGTGGCATCAACTTCCTATTCGTTTATTGAACTGTATAGAGACGGATATAGAATGCAGACAATTGTAGAATTGCCTCCGGTGAGCGACAAAAACGCCCAAGCAATAATCGCAGAGGATATTGTGTGACCTAGAGACACGAGCAGACTTTTGTTACCGCCGCAGATCAACGGAGCGAGACGCTTCTATACTACAACTACTTATAGATACAACTATGTACTTATATTGCTAATAAACCAATCTGCACTATGCAGCTTCAATAGAATTTGCGGGTCGAAAAAGAAAACCCGGGCAGCTGCGTAACTATACAATCTGATACTTTGATGAGAGCCATATCAGTAAATATTTACAGGTTCTTACTGAGCTCACATCTTTTTGACTGGTTCCCTTTTTAGTCAGAGGCCCGTGGCATTTTGAAGATTTTTCAGTATGTATTTGCACCACTGCCTAATTACGGCGAGTTATGGTGAGGAGTAGATAGTAATTTTCGTCGACGATTCACGAAGCCTGGGCCCCTACCACCAAAAACAAATGGGAGGGATTTATGGTACAAAAGTATGCGATCCGTTCAACGAACGATAGTTTTACGATTTTGGTGGTACGGGCCCTGGTGCGTTCTAATAAATCATACTAGATAAGATCACATACATTGCTCCGATCTCAAAGTAAGTAGCTAAAGCACTTGCGTTATGGGTATCAGAACAATGAAGGGAAGGGACCATAAATATAAGTATGCTTAAATACAAATGCAAACCACCCAGACACGGAATCAACATTTTTGTGGTTGGGAATTAAACCCACAAGTCTTAGTTCAGAAGGTACAAATGTTCATCACACGAATGTTTGGATGGGAATCGAATCAATTTGGTTCAGAAGGAAGTTGTCACTATCAAACGATCCACCAGGCCAGTCCAAACTGCATTAGGTACCTACCACTTCGTTTTGGCCATTATCATGTTGCCCTTCCTTAGCATTTCGGAATGCGTTATAAATGGTATTTAATGCGAACCCTATTAATCTGATACACCTACATAATTGCTTAAAATAATAGTGCTGTAAATGTCAGTGACCGAAGGGGGCGAAACCTGACTTGGCTACATTTGAATTATGATTCCTAACTGTAATTATATGTTCCGAATTTATACACCAAGGGAAACTTTTGTCTATGGGGAGGTAGAAACGTAAAACTTGTGCTCGTAATTACGCCTAATTGATAGTAGGGGAAAAAACGACAGGAAATTAATTTCTTTGACGTCTTAGTCAATTTGACATCGTGGTTAAAAATACTGTAATAGCTATGGTGTTTAAAAAGACTCATTACAGAGGAGGTACTCAATTGAAGTATATTTTAGCAAACAGACATTAAGGTGAATTATAGGTAATATGTTTTTTTTTTGCATTGTTATTATTATGTAGTCGCCATTTTGATTTCACGAGAAGATGTTACCCCTCCCGGTCTTTTGGAAGGCTTGCGTGGGGGAACAGGCTCAACACGTAGAGACCTCTTAAGCCAATTTAATACGTGTATGGGAGATTATTATTAATTAGCATCATTATGTCGGGTGGGGCATATATGCTTATTTATATGTTTTCTTTGTCTGGTTTTAATATGTATTGTAATTTTTTTTCTATCTAAAGGACCTATTGCAATGGAAGCTACCGTTTACGCAGTTTAAAAAAACTTAAACAACAAAGGTACCTACAATAATACAATTTTAATGTCAAGATTTACAATTTGTTACTGTAACGGGATGTTGTGTTGGTAAATGCGTCGCAAGCAGTTAATGTTACCGAGTACAATAAAGCAAAATAACAGCAAGACTTCTGTTCTCTAGTCTCTTTTCACAATACATTTTAGACACTTGATTTACTCAGATTAGTATGTTTCGGAAAGCACGCCAAACTGGTCGCACCTTCAGATAATACGAAGTAAAATACAGATATTGAATCTGTGGGTGCATTTACACTAGAATATCTCCTAATGAGACATGGTCCTTCAGAAGTTTACTGTTATTGAAGAGTTTTAGTGAGGAGAATATTATTGTTGAAGGATAAAGGTCAATGAATTCGTGCACTCGTGTTACTTGGATTTAATCAAAGAGTTCCTACCAAAATAAACTTAAACTTAACAAAATAAATTAATTTCATTTAACCCAAACGGGAAAACGACACCCAGAAATTTTGTCCGTTCTTTAAGTGGAAACTTTGGAACTTTTATAAGAGCCAATTCCTCTAAGGGCATATTACCTATAAGCTGTGTCCAAATAAAAAATATCTTAGTGGACAGCATCTACGCTTAATAAATGACATTTAGAACTGTGCAAAGATTGAATTAACCCTACTGTTCTCTCTTCACTGTGTCCAGAGCCTGAACTAAATGACGAGCGATGCAGCGTATGTTTGTTATTGTTATTCTTTGGTGTTCTGACAAGCCAGTATTATCTTTGAAGCAGCACTGTTTTTAAACACAGATATTTTAACCAGCATTCCTTGGCGATAAATACGATCACACGTGTAGGTACCACAGTTTATTTAAGTCGATCTAAGATTTGCATTATACTCGTAGCTTAACCCTTTAAAGCCCACGATATTGGGCGCAACACAGTAAGTTTTAAATTCTGTCTGGAATGCCGGTAATTGAACAATTAAGATCTATCAGCACTGTAATTTTGATATAGTAGTCGCTAACGGCAAAATACCAACAGATTTCGAATTTCAATCCAATTCCAAATTATCAATGGATATTTCTGCCCAAAAATTAAAAAAATAGCCTGGACTTAGGAAGATTTAGAAATGCAACTGCCTCATTTAAAATAAAATCTACTGCGCTTTATAATAGTTTACATACCTACTTATATAACAGTCACGAGGTGTTCTTAACATAAATTAAGCATGAAACTGCAAATGCAATCATAATTGCAGATACAAATAATTATTTTCTATAGAATCCATAACACGAAAGGCATGCTCGGTTTTAACCTTTCAGGCAACTAACCTTAAAAACACAAAGGAGCGCCTTGATTGAATGGGTACTTTATTTTCGCAAGAGCATTTCCAGTTCAAGGTTCCACCCCGGCCGCGGCGCAAACTTCTTATCGCATCGAAGCTAATCAAGGAGATATCTTACGGAGATTATCCGGCGGTATAGCAATAGACACTCGACCTTAAAGAGGAACCGACCTAGAAAAATTTAAATTGATCACGTGGCTTGGTGTGGCTTTTGCAGAAAACGGAAAATGGGTCACCAGAGAAACTGGTACCTTGTGCTATGAGAAACTTATGCTCAAGATCATAAATTCCGGCTATGTACTCGTATGTAGGGGTCCATTGCCACGATCTCGTGGTTTTATGGACTGCAATAAACTTGAGCTGTCCTCTTTATGTTTGACTAGTTTTGCCTGAAAATTTGTCCTTATTTATTCAGTGAAAGCCAACAAGTTGCTGGCTTCTAGTTATTATTAAGATATTAATCCTTTAGAGTAGCTTTACTGTTTTCTATGGCTAGTTGTAGACGCTGTAAGAGTTCTTTAAAGGTATAATTCAGATTTTAAACCGCGTTTAAGCACAAGGATTCAAGTTGCTTTTAATTAACAGCTGTAAGGCGTTTTTAGTATTAACCAAAGACAATAAATTGGTTTTCAGTGAATTGAATTCAACAAAATTCTGTAACAAATGCCAAGACATCGCTGTTTTGTTGCTTTTTATTAATAATCAAAATAATATCAATGCGAAGTCTAATAATTTAAAATCTTTCGCATAATTTGATTTAATAATAATAGAAAAAATTATTTGTGCATATACCTATTTATAAAGGAGCATGAAACGACTTGAATTCAACTTAAAAAATGTGCTTAAAACTGTCTTTCAAAGCAAACAGAAAGGGTTCAAATCCATGTGACCATTAAGAACAGTTTAGGCGCGTCATAATTTCCCTGCAGCACCGGCCCGATTGACCCAAATGTTCGTAAAGGGGTCGGCTCGGACTCTTGAATAACCGCTCTTTGACGGGCCTGTGTCTGACGTCACCACGATTTGTAGGGCAATGGCCAGAGCCATAATAGCACGCCATGCCGCCTGTGAATACAGACATTCCAACAGTAAACAATGTTAGGTTTTGTGCAATATGCTTTACTTATGCCAGATTTTTCGCATTGAGTTAGGGAGTCCGGGAGCCCCGAGTGGTGAGTGCGGGGGCGCGATCCACTCATAGGGGCGTAACGGTGTGGTGGGTGTAGCCACACCGTTGCACGAGGTCCGCCTGGGGAGCACCCTATTGCTCCCCGGAAGCCGGGGGTAGGGGTATTTGCCCTCCCCGGACCAGGAGTGCTGGCCGCTTGTCATCTGCGGCTGGCCAGGGCATGCAGGGATGCGGCGGTATGCTTCGGCGTTGCCCGTGTCCCTGCAACTTGCTGCCCACTGGCGACACAGGGGGGTTTAGTGGGTATACCCTCCCTCCCAAGGGAGTCCGGGAGACTTTATCAAGTGGAAGAGATGAACCGAACCACCTTTCAAATATTAACTCAAATTTTGCTTTAACGATACGTTAAGGCGGTCATTGATAGACCGCGGTTAAAGATCTATCGTTATAGAATGTCTTGACGTATCGTTAGAACAAAATTTAGGTCGATTTTTGAAAGGTGGTTTATCTCTCCCACCTGATAGTCTCCCGGACTCCCCCTATTCACTAGGTAGGAAAGCAAAATGTCCAACGGATTATTAATATATTGAAAATACTATTGTATCTAGTTTTGTCGCACGGAACATGTAACAAAGGTGTCAACGACGCGTCAGTTCTAGCGTGAAACAGAAGTGTGTTTCTGTATTTTAGGGCAAAGGACACGGCTCGCAGTAATTGGTTACATTGAGCTAAATGTACCTAAGTAAGATAATGACTGGGTATATACATATACTTAGTTCCGTGTAAGGGTTGTGTTGAATAGTCTAGGTATTTGGCTATGTTTGATTGTGATGTTACTTCATAGTTTATCAGTTTCTTTTTATGAAGTAGCACAGCATAGTGGAAACCTGTCAACTAGCGAAAGCCCAATGCATAAGTAACCAAATACCGAATCAAACACTTGTCCGTTGCCGCCGCCATGCTGGCCCGTAAGAGTATTCTTGCTAATATATATAGGTTATGCAGGTAAGAGAGGTAGGGCATAGCGAATCTTCGCTCGAATTGAGCCGCCCGTCCGGGGAAGGACCTCCACCCTATATAATACCGCAGTCAAATGACCTCTGGGTCGTGTTTCTGCTGGTGAGTAGGGTTTCTGGAGCTCGTGGGGGGTTAGGGTTGGGCCGGCATGGCGATGGCAACTGACAGGTAACTGACCAGTTACTTGCCAGTTGTCACAGCGACTTGGGCTTCTCTTTCGCTTTCCATCAGGCGTAGAGAGGCCATTATGTCGAGCCACTATAAAAAAAAAAGTTTCATTGACTGATCCCGAAACGCAAGTCATTTTGAAGTTTCGCCTAGTGTGTACTACGTGTACGTACCGTGGTCGCCAGCCTAGGGGAATGTTCTAGACAGGAAGGCTGACAATCAAACGATGAATAACTAGTGATATTGTAAAGCCTTATCTCGCGCTTCAGAAAAATGATGTAACGAATTCAATGGGATATTAAAGTTGATTGAGGCTTAGTTAAGATGTTAAATCTGTACCAACATCATTTCCACGTCGGCCATACAAATTACAGCACAATATTATTGTAATCACGAGAGCCACTTCCTGGTGCATGCTGAACGTGTGTGTACAATGGATGTAGGGTTGACACTACGGATTAAATATGCATGACTTTTTTAATTGAATTACTTTAGTATTCATGAAGTAATTCGAATAAAAAAGGGTAGAGTTGAGAATGTAGATGACATAAGAATTAACAACTACCGGAATTTAGCAAAGATTGGATAGATAAGTAAAGTTGTTTATGACATGAAATGCTGCTTAAGATGATTAACTTATTCCCCGTCTGATATTAAACGGTTACCGCCGCTCATAGAGTCTGCAATGCCAGGGGCGCAGCTAAGTCTGCCTACCGGGAGGAAGTAACTCTCTTTAGGCCATGTTTGAAGAAGGACAAGTCGTAGCAATCAGGAAACGACTGGAAGCTTATATAAGCTATTACAGAGCCTACCTACACGTAGTTGAAAGAAATAATTGTAGTGGGATATTTAATAAATTATTATTATATAAATACAAAATTTTTTAAATGGATAGTTGTGTTATCTACTAACTTAATATGCGTTGCACTGGTTAATAGTCTGGTGGTAAATTTTTCATGACAAAATGCAAGAAATTGCAAGAAAATTATAGTTGAAAAAAATTACAGGGTTTTTAATCTGTTAAGCAGTATTAGGTACTTGATGAAGAATACGAGAAATACCTATTTCTTGATGATAACAAAATGCGAAATGTAATAGTGTTTACCCCTGCTAGTGCCAAAAACAAAAGAGCTAGCCCTAATGCCACATCAACTCATTTACATTATTTACAAACATATTGTATTATCCGTGAGAATTATCCCACGTCCTCCACAGGCGACAATGTGTATAGACAGACAGATATTTAGGCAAGTTCTTAAATGTACAAGACATAAATCATTTAAAGCCGTGTTGCTTTAAGTAATAAGTTAGGTCAAGTTCTCCGTTGATTCTATTCATTATTTTAAATTACATCTGTTCTACTATGTTATTTACTCGTAAACAAATACTCGTAGTAAAGTATTAATTATATGAAGGTTATCCTAGGTAAAGATCCTACTCGATGTTTACTTATTTGTGCAAAACAAATGAATTTATGCCACTGCAATTGTTTCATTGTTATTGTTATTATCTTTATTTTCTTTTTCAGTAATTTATGTAATGTATGTAACCTCTATTTACCAAGAGACGCTGAGCTTCCCGATAGTAATCATTTAGCACATTTTTTTGTTATTTTAGGTACTATTTGCTGAACATAGTCAAAAGGCTGTATGGTATCTTCTTCATGCTAAGCATTCTTTGCATTTAAAAATAAGATTCACAGTAGTTATTTCCTAGGAAGCAGAAGTACATCATTTACTAGATGTACCTTTTCAATATTGAGATACATAACACTTACATTTTCATATATTCACACCGGATGCCAATGTTCAACCTTCTACTTGGACAAAAAACCGTCAAAGCGTTTTTACATGAAAGATATTAAACCAAGAATTATTTATTTAATTTCACGCATTAAACTTTCGGCCATAAGGTGGTACCATACATCATTCTGACGGACGCGTCTCCGAATAAGGAACATTAATATCATTAATGTTCGCAACAGGAACCGATCGAGTTGTCAGTAAGCCAGATGACAAACTGAAGCCCTTATTGAAGCCTTGCAAATTATGTGTGATTAATGGTTCTGCCTGTTAACATCCCTTCGAAGCTATGACAGCAGAGTTTTGTAAAGAAATCCGGATTTAGTAATCAAAAGACTGATTGCATATGCATCTAGAAAAGATTAGAACCTGCGTTCCGAGTCCAAGCTCAAAAGTATTGGGTGTAGGTCGGATATGTCACCAGCATTTATTAAGTAATTCAAAATTTGTTGTTAGTTCTATGAATTGATATTAATTTGCTGGTAATAATAACTGACTTAATTAGTGAGGAGGACCATCCAAAGTATAAAGTGCCGTCATTGAAGACTAGTCGCCCGAATTTAATACGTTCAATCTTAGTAAGTATGTAATTTCTTTTTACCATCGTCATATTCAATAGCTCCACATATTTTCCGCTAACTTTGCATTGCCTTCAACTTTTTGTAACTTTTGCAAGTGCAAGATTTTAAAGCAATCACGCTGCAAGCGGACAACTTTCCTTTCTTCTGTAAAACTTTTGAAATCAACATTTTAATGCATGTAAACTTTTTTAATGACTTAACATCAAGCATATTCCAGGAACCACCAGTGTTTCGCGGCCCACCGGGTAAGGACCTCTGTTTTAGACAAAAACACGGCCTCATAAAATCGTTTAAGCAAATACACATTTTAGTCTCTCGTCTTCAACATATCCGCATGTGGACATTGTTTGGCTCTCCCCACGAACTATTTTAAGCGTTTAAATTGACCGCACTGTCTAGTCCACTTTAGTCGGTAATCTCTATCACTCTCAATTCGTTCCGATTCCTCCAGCATCGTGAGGTAACATTTATTTTCAACTAGAAATAATTTAGATGGATAAACTTCTCGTATTGTTCGAGCGTGTTTCAAATTGGTTTGTTTACTAGTGAGTTGTTATAGATAGGTAACAAGTGCTATTAAAATCCTTTTAAGCTAACAGTGATATAAAGTCCAAAATGTTTATAATATGTTTACTGTATCATCTAAGAAATGACAGCTCCAAATATAACCATTTGATAGTCATGCATATTTTGTACGTAACTCCAATAGAGTGCTAATTCTAACTAGTAAATGAGGAAGCATAGTATTTGCTTCGCTTTTAAAACTGGGTGTTGTGTTGTATAAGAATTTCGTCTTTAGACAAACCCCCTTTTTAGTATAGAGACATACATTTTCAATATCTGAAATCATTTTAATCTTTGGCAATGCGAGATGCTAATTCATCATTATCATTATAGAGAGAATGGCCCATGTGGGGTGTATATCCACTGCTGAGTATAGGCCTTCCTTTGATATATATTAAGCAGGATCCGACGCTTGCCGCTGCGGTTATATCAGACGTCTACAGATTATCTTTGACCAAACCTCCGCTGCTATTGCCTGTACACCCATATTTATTCAATATCAAATAATAATCTACGCCTGTAAAATACATAAGAGCTTCGCGTTATTCATCAGAGGGATTCAATACGGCTAATGGATCAAAATATCTACAAGTTTAGTTCAAACAGCGATGGCCACTCCACTCAGCTGTGCTTTGTATTGCAACTACAACGTCGTGAATGTTGCATAGGGCCGGTCAACATTTTTGGTAGTTTAATTAAGGACGAATTGTTCAATGATCCCGTTATTGTACCACTACCAAATGGCTTTTACTAGGGGTGTCTGTACTAGTTTCTAGTGGACAATATTCTTTGAATCACTGTTTGTCCTAGTCCAGTCCACAAGGTATAATGTAGGTTTCATACGGGCTAAGAGTTAATGCTGCAATAAAGATAGAAATTTACGGTTCGCGAGGGAATGTTCTCCACATTGTAAGTATTACAATGCTAGACGGTACGTGTGATTTTAAGAGGATTTGAGAGCTGATTGCCAGACGGCTGCTAAATCACAGCTCCGATGTACTTTTAGTGCTTGAGCAGTCCTTATTACTCCACTTTTCATTGAATTGTGACTGCGAATGCTACTAGGAGATTTCTTGCTGTTTGAATGCACAGCGTCTATACCTACTACCTCTGAGATGGTTCACTAGATGTATACCGTAACCACCGCTTATACAGTCAGGCATCGGCAGCACAGCAAAGCCACTGATTATAGCGAGTACACACATTTCTTTAACCACGTTTAAAGAAATAGCGATCAGGAAACCTCAGGATCTTAGACGTGCACGTGAAATGCGGTAAGTAATATACTCTGAATTGGTAACGAGATTCTAGCAGTTAGCTGCAAATTGATTGGGAAAAGTTGGAAGTGGAACTCCTTGTCGGCCTCCTTGTTCCATGAGAAATACAATTTTTCGAAGTTCAAGGCAAGACTGATCCTGATATAGCTAGGTGAGCGCTTTCCAGCGTAGACTACAATACAGCACGAATTACGTCAAGCGCAAACCCATTTCGAACAAAAAGCCGGCCAAGTGCGAGTCGGACTCGCGCACGAAGGGGGAATGGTACCAATATGGGTCAAAAATAGCCAAAAAAGCGTTTTTTTTCACTATTTCTCTTTTTTAGTATTTGTTGTTATTAGTGGCAACAGAAATACATGAAAATTTCAACTCTCAAGGTATCACGGTTCTTAAGATACAGCCTGGTGATAGACAGACGGACAGACAGACAGACATCGAAGTCCTACCTAATAGGGTCCCGTTTTTACCCTTTGGGCCCGGAACCCTAAAAACAAGTTAGCAGCGGGGTGAAAAGGTTCACCCCGCTTCAGCATCACTTTCTGCCCATGGAAAACCAAACGATCGTTGACTTCGACCAGTCTTGGACAATATTGTTAGCAGGACACAAACGACCATAGTTAACAATGAACCACAGCCACCTGGTGGTAGCCCTGGCGTGGTGCAGCATGGCCCGATCGTTTACTCCGATGAGTCTTGGACATTATTGTTAGCAGGACACAATGGACCATAGTTAACAATGAACCGAATCTACCTGGTGGTAGCCCTGACGTGGCGCAGCATGGCCGAGCTGGCTTCGTGCCAGCCGCTGCACTTCTGTCGCTATGCACTCGATGCATCGCGTCCATATACTATTTTCAACGTATGTACCTACCTGTTTACTTTACAATGCGTTTATGATTACCTACGTTGTATGGATTTCTGGTTGAAATAACCAGATCTATTCTTTGACAATTAATATCAGTAAGCATCACGTCTGTTTTTTGCGGTGACTATAACTTGTGTAAGTGGACTCATTATGATATTGCTTTATTTTTGTAAAAAAACAATCCAATCAGCTTCCGTATTAACAGAAATTGGTAGGTAATATGCCGAAATTATGGTGTTTTTAAGTACTTAAATTAGTTAGTCGATCATAGTCTTGTTTATTTTACTTCCTTTTTCTATATTCTTTTGAGGTTTAAATATATGTAGAACTTTTATAATAAAATTAAAGTTATTTTTGAATCAGTAGTTGAATTATTATTGCACTTAGCAACTGACCATTTCCGATATCTCGGAGGCTTCCCGCCAATATTTTTGCATTGTAAATGCAATATCTCTCTGGCTAGAGAGGAAATACTGAATTGTGGGATGAAGCAATTTCAGTTAAGCTTAAGGATTATTCCAATTAATGGATATTGACCTTTCTATAAATATACACTGTACTCTTGAATACAAGCTGTGCCTTTATAAGTCAATCATCAACTTTAAAGGTACTGATGTATTGGGTTTAACGAACCGGGTTTAAATATTAGACTGTGCGTAAGTGAAGTTTCTTATATCTGAGCACAGGCTCTAAAAATTAGGTCATACATAAAGTATGATTGAATTTTCATTAGGTCTAGTATTTAGTGACAATGCGAATCGTTATTAGCGGATGTAAAGCTGTCATTAGACACTAGAAACCTAAAAAAATGTAAATGTACTTGCGACAAAAATAATCTCGGTTTCAAAACATTCTACTTCATACCATAACGATAATGACAAGTCTTACTCACTTGAATTTTATGCTAATGAACTTCAAATAACCCCTTGAATCACACAGAATTTTGGGACCATTCCAACGGTTTCATTTGTTCCAATATTTTGTGGCCGCTTCGTGAAGTTAATGGATACTTATGGACTACCCCGCAACTTAAACTAACTCCAAAGAACAATAACTCTCAGGTATACGACTTGCTCCCAACATTAGATAGTTTATGTTTCCAAACGAGGAGAGATTAATAGGCTCTAGATAAAGAACTGTCTATAACATTTGCTGTGTTTCACTGTGAATTTGTTTAGGACTGTAGTTTTGCAAAACGAAACAATTTAAGTAATAGTATTTTAAAAGTAATCTCATCTCACGGGTGTCGTAGAAGACGACTAAGGGAATATCAGGCAATGGTCGCTAACCCACCTGCCAAACGTGGTGACTAAGGTATATGTGCCCCCAAATGACAATTGTCATTTTGTGAGTCCAGCAGTGGACGTTTCCAGGTTGATGATAACGATGATTCTGAACAGTGCTCAGACTGTCTCCCACTCAGCTATTTTTTATAGCTTATGTTATTACTCTAAGAGCTTATGGCTATCTTTGATTAGTATAAAGTACGTAATTAGTATAAAGTCATTGTATGAAATACTAGCTGTGCCCCTGCGGCTTGGCCCGCGTTTAACCCCTATTTTACCCCTTTAGCGGTTTAATTTCGAAAAATCCTTTCTTAGCGGGCCTACGACATACTTGCAACCTATATGCAAAATTTCGTTGCATTTGCTTCAGCGGGTTCGGCTCTTCGTTGCTCGTTCAGTCAGGACATGTTCTTTTATATATATAGATTAATGGATAAATAAAACTGACAAGATTTTAAATACCAACCACTAAATGTTAGAAGGACTGTATGAAATTTCATTACTATTTAAATCAATTACTCACAACTAGGGTTATACGAGTATATTTTTGTTGTACAATTTTGGCGGTATACACTGCGTGTTTCTAAGAACGACGTCCACTCTAAGACTCTTCTGATCCACCGACTGTCGGTTGTCCAGTTTATTAGATCACCGTAAATGTGGTCTCAGAGACATGCCGACCGCCGGTGCGGGTTAGAATGCAGGCCATAAGCTAGGTGTAGCCTTGTACAGCTTCAAAGTAACGCTTACCACTGAATACCAGCGCTTACCATGCTCGCTTTTATGAACGGCAACATCTAACTCATTGTCAACGGTCTTACTACAACATCGTCTGTAGTCAGCGTGACTTTGAAATGTCTGTAATGCGTAACTGAAAGTACCTACTGTAGAACTGCTAGGCTACTATATTAAGCCTAGTCTAGACACCCCGTACTTTGACCTATTAATATTAATAATGGAGCCGGCAAGGCAGTCTTAGGCTGCAGTTTTCTGTAATCTATGTGTCTACGGTGCAAAATAAGGGCATTTAGTTCGTCCTGTGCCCGACCTTGCCTCCGATAACATTTATAGTTTAGGGTTGCCATTTAATAAGGACTAGTTTTGAAATTTCAGGATTTTTGAGCTCATTTTTGAGTTTTGTTAAGTTATAATGTTAATAAGACAAAAGTTTGATCCAAAATACAAAAATACTACTTCTACAAGGTGCAGTAAGGTATCAGGCATAACATAATAAGCATCTATGACGGATTTAAGTAATAAATATGCTATTGGATAGTACCATTTGTTTGACCTTGACTAGTTTGTTTCGTGGCCAAATTCGGCCGTACAGTTCAGGGAGGTTTCCTTCCCAGCCGTTCAGGGACCCGTTCCCTTTCCACTCAGGATTACAAACCTTTGTGAGTTGTCATAGCGGCAGCCATTTTAGCTTTCTATCAGGCAAAAGAAAGCATAAGTATTGAGCCAATATGAAAAAAAAATACTTGAAGGCAACAGACATGACTACGAAAAACTTTAGGGATTTTTTGAAACCAAGCTTTTCTCTATTTGCGAACCCTGCTCTCGTCAGCAATACGACCAAATTTGGAAGACGCCCAAAAGATTGTTTTTCGAAGGGGGCTTATTGAAACGAATTCGCCGGTTGGGCCTTGTGACGAATCGCTCATATTTGTCACGGCACCGTATTACTGGACCAGACGGCTTTTTGTTTATATGCTTTATTGAAACTGAAATAAGCAGGCTGATTTTTTTACGGTCGTTCATTAAGCGAACGTGGACCCTTCGCGGCCATTGAGATTGAGCCCATAAACGTTTCTGTTTAGTTTCAACCAATACTTGTTTTGACGTACCGAACCAATTTATTTATCCATAACATTTGATTCTCGTCGTTATTGTTGACGACTTCTTAGAACTGTTTGAAGTTAGGTATTATTGTATTTACACAGTTCAAATATTACGAGTATAATGTCAATAACAAAAAACCTAAACATTAAAGACAACTAAATATTCATGAATGCTATGATCAGAGTATATTAGAATTTCATATAGTAATTTTAGTTTTTAAACGATGGATGATGATACCTATCCTAAAAGTAGAGACGACCATTTGATGGAGGGACCGGGGTTTTTAGTATTCACTGTCCTAC